>CM022704.1:38671367-38816416 GCA_012295165.1 Asparagus setaceus
ACAAGCACGGTTTAAACCGGACTTGAACAGACGATCGATTTCAGATCGTTGAACCGAACAAACCAAGAGTTAGTCCGGAACCAAATCTGAATGGAATCTAAGTCCGGAGAAGACCAAGAGTCAGAATAGGCAGGATTTAAACCCGGAAGACCGAGAAAAACGGCGAAAAAACGGGATTAACGGCGAACCTCGGCCAACTTGGCCGAGTTACCTCGGCCAAGTGGCCGAAGTGGCTCGGCCACCATGGCCGAGCCACCTCGGCCATCTTAGCCAAGGTGGCTCGGCCAAGTGGCCGACCCTTGGCCCCTATTCTATAAATAGGGGGCTTTTCTTCATTCGGGAGGTTGGGCGATTTGGCGGTGGGATTTGGGGATTTTCTTGGGAGTGCGGATTTTGGATCTTGAAGAATTCTTGCGAGATCCACGAGCCGCCGACGACAGCCCGAAAGCACCGGCGAGCACGAAGTTCACCGACGCCGATCTTCAACAAGAGGGTAAGCGAATTGGTCGGCTCTGAGAATAGCTGTGATTTCTCCTAGTAGATCTCACCCGCTCGTGATCCTCTCCTTCGTGAGTGTGATCCCGGCGATCCTCTCGCCGTGAGTGTGATCCCCTTAGGCCGTTTCCTTAGTGAAGCGAGCCCCTTCCGTCTGTAGTTCGAACAGGGTCTCCACGGATCGAATGCTTGATGATCCACGGATGATTCAAGTCCCCGGCACAGGCAAAGAACCCACACAAGCGAGGATCCCGATAAACGGATCCGAGCGTTTGTTCATAAAAGGAAGAAGTTGTACCTTTCGTTTTCATTGTACGCCTTAAAATAAAAGGCATTTCTTTTTGTTTGAATTTTGTTGTAGGCCCAAGAAGCTGTAAACGAGTTCAAGCAACAATGAATACAAAACCGACTTTTACCGCGAACAAGCTGGCGACCACAGTGGGAGCCAACGGTCTCAAGTCAGAGGTCGTCGTGCCGCAGCCGCGGATTCCTATCCCGGTGGAGGAAGAGGTCGAGTTCGAGTTCGACCAGGAGAAGTTCGAGGAATTCCTGTCCTCACCCTCTTCCAGATCCAGTTCCCCCCGCCGCTCCAAGAAGTTCTCCGCTGCAAGGAGAACCCGATGGGCCTCCGATGTAGAGCCCCAGGACGGCGAGTCCAACCCCGCTGCCGCAGGTAGCGAAAAATCCCCCTCGGCGCCCGAAGTCCAGACTACAACGGCGCCCGGGATGAACGCCGATGACGCGCCCGCACTCTCCAAGCGAGCCCGCCAAAGGCGACGACAAAGCATGGCGCGCAAATACGCCAAGGCCGTGCAATCCATGGATGGGGTCCGCTACGAAGCGGATCTAAGATCCAGACTTACGCAGAGGCTCCAGCCTCAAGCGATCGACGGTCCATCCAAGCCGTCAACCAACGAGTGGGTCCGTGTCAAACGGAACCGCTCCACGCTTCAGGAGCGTATCCGGAAGCGTCGTGCACTTCTTGCACAGGCACGAGCGTTGGTACAACAAGCTCGTGAATTGAAGAAGGAGGTGGTAAAGAAGCCGCCAACATACCACCAGGTTTGGAGGCCCAAGTCTAACGGTGCCCCAACCCCAGCTGGCACGGCTTCAAAAGCTAAGACTGCTAACATTCCAGTTCCTGTCCCGGCACTTAAGCCGAAGGCCGCAGGCGTTGCAAATTCGGCGCCAAAGTCCAAGACCGACGGCGCCTCAAAGTCAAAGGTGTCTGTATCTGAACCGGTGGCGAAACCGACTCCCGCCACCACCACCAAGCCAACTATCAAGGATCGTTTGGGTCCTTTAAAAGAATCACGGGTCACTCCTCATGCAGGAGGTCGCATCCGCTCCAACAAGGACAAGAAGACTCCGCGACCCTCCTATCGATTGAAAATCGAAGTCCGAGTCCACGAGACTTCGCACCCACATCGGCGAAAGTCTAGGCGAGTCACTTTCGAAGTTTTGATGAATTGACCCGTCCTCGGAAGGAGACGTTTTCATCTGACGATGAGGACGTTATACCCGAGAGATCGTGCCAACACACAGTAGGTTGCTCCGGCACTCGTGCCGATGAGTTATACTACGGTACTGGGGGTACGAAGAAGGCTCGAAAGAGCTCTCCTAGCTTGTCACAGTCATGTTTGTGCTCTAAGCTCATCAAAACGGTGCTCTCGGAGTGTAATTGCTGTCAAGAAACTCCAGAAAGGGTATCGGTCTTCCAGAGGCTTAGCACCAACACGTCGAGCCCTAGGTCAAGGCGACTCCGCAGAAGGATGACATCCCGAGAGGATGAATTGCCAGAGGTCACTAATAATATGACCGGCAAAGAACCGTCGTCCGCAGGCGATTCCGGCGTATCATAGCGGTTAACTTCGTTTGCGGTCGGGACTATCCGGCGGTCGAATCGACAAACTTCGAAAGGGATACCCGAGAGGATGATCGTCGGATATTGGCTCCGCAATCGCCTCTGATCATACTGTATCTAGCAAAGGGAGCCCCCAAGAAATGCTTATGATCAGTACAGATCAAGTGGCTAAAATGCTAGACGAAGCGTTGGCTAAACAACGGGAAAACTTCAAGCTAGAGATGGATTTGGCTATGCAGACGATGAGAGAAATGCGACCAACAGATCAAGCCTTGACAAAACATCGAGGTGAATCAGTCGGCGCATCGGCGTCGATCAAGATGGCGATGATTGAGACCGGAGGACACACAAGAGGATGATAACCCTCTTGAACCCGCATAGCGCCGCACATAGCGTAGATCTTTGTTGCTCATGAGAGCGAGAAAATCAAAGACCTCGAGAGCAAAATCAACTCATTAATTTCCGCTCAAGAGGTGAAGAAGCGGTATTCCTTGCCCATACAGGGGAGTGGGAATCAATCCCATACCGTCTAAGTTTAACTTAATAAACTTTACACCGTTTGTGGGAAGGGTTCCCCGACGCAAAGACTTGATTTATTTCAAGTCGCACTCTGAGTCATATCCCAAACGAGCCCCGATGGTTCGGTCATTCGTTGGTACCCTTCGGGGGGCTGCCTTCGATAAGTACCGCCGTCTCAAGCCGGGAGCATTCACGGTGGGGCGACATGGAGTCTAGCTTCCTCACCAATTTCTTGGCGGCGATACGAAGTATCGATTGGGACATTGCTTTCGGCGAAGCGAAGGACGGAGAAACTTTGGATATCTTTGTCAAACAATTCGAATAAGGCAATGGCTGTCGGGATCAATAACGAGAGGAGTTCATCCTCGGACTGCCACAACAACTTATCGATAGGCGTGCTTTCGAGGCAATGGGGACAACACCGTCTCTAACGTGGAAGGACTTGAAGGTTCGTGGAAACAAGGCGAAAGATTCCTCAAAAAAAGGGAAAGAGCGGTAAACCGGTAGCGGAAGCTCGGCGTAACTTTGTCCCAGCGGCAAAGGGAAAGAGCAGCCAAGACGGCGGTCGCAAACCAAACGTTCAACTCAACCCGGCGGCGGCCAGCGGCAGCAACGGCGAGTCGCCGCGAGGCACAATCAGCGTGGCAACGGGGCCACGAAGCGAAGGCCTCGAGCCAAGATTCCGAAGTCCTATTCCTTTAGGGACGGCGAGATTCCGGTCTCTTCAAATATCTTGTCGAAAATAACAAGATCAAGCTCCCTCCGATTCGAGAATCAAGAGGAAGCAATGAGGACGAACGACCCAAAATCTTGCAGCGTATCACAGGCGGTTCATCACCACTAAATCTGTTTGACCTTAAGGATAAAATCCAAGCTTTAATTGACGTAGGGTCATCACTATGAAGCCGTCCAAAGAAAAGAAGGTCGAACAAATCACGGTGTCCATAAGCTTTCGCGTCGGTGCCATTGACATGGTTTGAACCCAAACCGGTGGTCAAAGTCGCAATGAAGACGGCGAATGACGACCCACACAAGCAACGCCGTAAAGGACTTGTATCATATCTGACCCCAAATGGCGAAGTCACGTGGATCCACGGACACAGCGAAGATGAGCAATGGGTAACCTCTTCTTCATTGAAGAAAAGTCAAAGCGGAAGGAAAGGCATGCCATGCTACTTCCGCAATTCTAGAGGAGATAGCGAGCGGTGGTAACATTCCGGTGTCAGAAGAGAACACGAAGCACGCCACCGAGGCGGACATGAGTACAAATACAAGTACCGAAGTCCCGACCCAAATGCCAAGGCATTTGTCGGTGGGGTACCAACAATTCCCCTCACTTTCAGCCAGAAAGCCTTGCAGCAGTGGGCGCCAAAGCATGTGGCGACCACAAAGTTCGACTCGGCGGTCTCGGTTCAATCACCCGATTAGAAGAGACAAACCGGGAAGCTCCAACTCCTCATATCGCTTCGACGTTATGGCCCAATTGGCTAATATTCCCGCAAGGATCACTCTTTACGAGCTGTTGCGGTTGTCAAAAGAGACAAGAGAAGCTCTTCAAGAATCCCTGGCCGATTCAGAGGCCTTCCTCACCCAGATTAAGCCGAGCCCAGGAGAGTCGGCCCAACAATGCAACCTTGCGGCTGAACACTTCCCTTGCATCACTTTTACAAAGGAGGATATGCAGACAAGAAATTCCAAGCATGATAGGCCGCTATACTTCACCGGGTATATTGGCTCTAGTGAAGTTAACCGGATCCAAGTCGATCTGGGTTTCGCTGTGAGCATCATGCCCCTACGCCTTATGTATCATCTTGGAATCCACCCGATGGTGGCGTCAGCGAACACGGTGATCTACGGATTTAACACCAGCGGGTCTCGGCCGCTTGGTAAAATCCGGATAAAGTGCCAAATGGGGGACTTAAAGTCCGAAGTCACCTGCTATGTGATTGACGCAGAGACTTCCTATAACTTATTGTTGGGTCGACCTTGGATCCACAGTAACGTTATAGTCCCATCTACTCTTCATCAGTGTCTCAAATATGTAGACACGAATAATGAGGTCAAGACGGTGGTCGCGGACAAACAACCGTTTAAGGGGATGGAGAATTATTTCACTGATTCTCTCCTCTACGGCAATGAGTCCGAAACTGAATCATCGGCCCAAGGCACGGACAGCGGTGAAGAAGCTGATACCGAAGCCGGGCTTGGTTATAGTGGTGGTTTTATTTTAAATGACATTGTACCCCTTGTAATCAATCTTGACGATGAAGAATCATCAGATGAACATTGTAATTGGCAAATTGCTGATGAATCAATAAATGACGATTTAGAGTATCCTTTGTCTTTGAGCGATGTGATGACAGGTTTATACAACAATCCGGAGTTGCACCTACCAATTCGGTCATCTTGCTTTACACAAAATCAGTTCCGAGACTCCTTTGGGACAACACTCGTCATCCCACGAAGATCAAGTAGTGAAAAAGACTTGGTTTACGGAAAAGGAGATGCAGTTCCAACGCCGAATCATCTCTTTGAGGAAGATGAAGATGATAATGGGCCTATCCTCCACACATTCAGATATAGTCGAAACAGGGTATCATGAAGAAGTGGGGATACAACTTGACACAAGGGGAAGGTCTATGTTTTGGGCGAGGTCCTCGAGTCTCTCCCAAAGCGGCATATGTCCCAAGAGGGAAGCCGGATAACTACTATGCATTTAGACGGGGATTGGGATACGAATCCTCCTCAGAAGATGAATGCTCATGGCTGATTGATGATAATCCACCCGATGAGGGAGACGGACATTCGATGCGATTCTTGACTGCGATTCTGACACCAGCCTCGGAGAAAATTTCAAGGCTTTGATGTCAAATATGGCTACGGCCGATCCTGCTACTATTGAGGATGATGAAGATATGCCAACATGGGAAGACCCATGGATCCATCAACTCAAAGAGCAGTTTGGGGATAAATTCGAACAAAGAGAACCCCCCACTAAGGATGAGGTAGTCCAGGTTAATATGGGTGACGAAGAGCATCCTAAGCTCATAAACATTAGCAATACTCTTCCCTCGGAAGAGAAGGAAGAGTTGATTGCCCTAATCGGGGAGTATATCGATGTATTAGCACGGAGTTACGAGGACATGCGGGGACTTCGACCTAATGTGGCAACACATCGCCTCAACATCGGCGGATGTCAAACTGTCAAGCAACGCAAAAGACGGTTTCGCCCACAAATCTTGCGTGCAATCGCTGACGGTAAAGAAACTCATAGAATCGGATTCATCAAAGAAATTCAACATCCGGATTGGGTGGCGAATATAGTCTCTGGCCATGAAGAAGAATGGTTCGATTAGGACTGCGGTCGACTACGAGACCTCAACGCCGCTGTTCGAAGATGACTTTCCTCTTCCAATCACCGATGTCATAGTCGACAATACGCGGTGGATTTGAAAGAATGTCATTCATGGATGGTTTCTCGGTTACAATCGATCAAGATGCACCCCGATGATGCCAAGCACACAGCCGCTCGTAACGCCCATCGGTATATATTGCTACACGGTCATGCCGCTCGCCTCAAAATGCCGGCGCCAAATATCGCCGAGCAATGACTAAGATTTTCCAGGATCATCTCCGGAAAACGGTCGAATGCTACGTCGACAACTTGGTTGTGAAAAGCCGTGACAAAGGAGATCACATCAAAGATCTTAAAACGGTATTCGGGCTCATGCGAACCCATCAGCTAAAGATGAATCCTGCCAAATCCTTCCTTGGAATGTCCAGTGGCAAGTTCCTCGGCTTTGTCGTCACTAATAAGGGCATCCACGTCGATCCTGACAAAGTGAAGGCGATTCAAGAGTTGCAACCTCCTAGAAATCTGAGAGAACTCAGGGGGTTACAAGGGCGATGCGACATCCGACGGTTCATATCGAACCTATCTGGGAAGTGCCAACCATTTTCTAAGTTGAACAAGAAGGGCGTATCATTCATTTGGGATGACGCTTGCCAAAAGGCATTGGAAGAGATTAAGTCGATTCTCTAAACCTCCCGTTTTGTCGCACCTAGCCGAAAGCCGTTCTTGATTTACATCAAGGCAACGGATCACTCGTTAAGTGCCCTACTTGCACAAGACGATGACAGCGGTCACGAACAGGCAGTGTATTACCTGAGCCGAACATTAGTCGGTGCTGAGTCTCGATATCCAATGGTTGAGAAGCGTTTTGCATTAGTGTTCGCATTCGTAAAATGCGCACTATTTAGCCGACGACGATTTATGTTCTCTAACGAACCGTCCGAATATTTATGACCCAGCCGGCCTCAATGAGTTGGCGTTTGGCAAAATGGGCTTTGCTCTTGTCCCAATATGACTTGCATTTTAAACAACAAAAATCGGTCAAAGGACAAGCGATTTGCGATCTCTTAGCTGCCAATCCGACAACGGACGCAGTTGAGCTATACGATGATCTTTCGGACGAGGTCCACGAAGTCAACACTACATCGCACCAACAAATATGGCGACTGTACTTTGACAGAGCTTCTCGAGCTACCAACGTGGCAAGTGCCCCCGGATGTTCTAAAATCTCCGCTAGAGTCGGAGTTGTCTTGATTTCCCCGGGGAATCATGTCATGCCCCGTGCTTATTCACTCACTGAACCTTGCTCTAATAACGTAGCCGAATACAATGCGCTACTTATTGGACTTAGTTTCACCAAGGAGCCGGGGTCAATATCTCGCCGCACGGCGATTCGCAATTGATAGTCAATCAGATCCGTGGTGACTACGAAGTTAGGAACCCTGATTTGGTCCCCTATCATCAGGTAGCTGTTGAAATGGCAGACTCGTTCGAAGAGTTCTTCATCGAATATGTTCCGCTTCGTAACGCTTTATGCGATGCATTGGCTGCGAAGTCAGATTTTGGCACCTCCCTCGAGACCAAGCAGTTGGTTACGGTCAGGACTCATAAACTCTTTGTGCCAATAAACGACAAGGTACAAGAAGACAAAGGGGTAGTTACCAAAGAGGTGCATGCAACCCAAACCGAATTGGAGCCCCGAGATTGGCGCTTTCCTATCATCGACTACGTCTTGCACGGTATTTTGCCAGAAGACGTAAGGGAGAGAGAATCAATCCGGCGAAGAGCTCCAAGATTCTTTTACAACACAGAGACCCAGACGCTATATCGCCGGGGGTATGACGGTCTTTTACTCCTATGCCTTTCAAACAAGGAGGCAGAAGAGGTCCTTCGGGAAGCACACGAAGGTGAATGTGGTGCGCACTACCGTCCCAAGCTCTACGATCGAATCAGAGAATGGGCTACTTTGGCCCATTAATGATTAACGAATAATACCGCATGCCGAAATGCCACGCGTTAAATTCACGCCATTATATGCATCACCTCCGTGAGCAGCTTGCATCCTTCGCCACATCCCCGCCATTCGAGACATGGGGAATGGACGCTGTAGGTCCCATTTTTCCTCCGGCTACCAAAGGCGATCGTTTATTCTAGCGACACCACTACTTCCAAGTGGGCGAAGCAATCCGCTAAAAGAAGTAAAGGCGAAAATCGCTGCCAATTTATCAAACACCATGTCATCTACCACACGGTGTTCCAAGATGGATCGCATGACAACGGTCCCCAATTCATCAATTCCTTCATCGTTTTATGAAATTCAAGATACAAGACGCCTCGCCAATGTTCTATAATCCAACCAAGAAATGGATTAGCCGTATGCTCAACAAGACAATCATCAAAATCTTGTCGGGCGTGAAAATAACAAGCTTAGATTGGGATGATAAACTCTGAGAAGCACTCGGGCATATCGCACAACCGCACGCGACACCAACCGGAGAAACCCCATATTCCCTCGGTTCACGGTGTGAAGCAGCCCCATCGGAAATCCAGATTCGCCACCGCGACGCCTTTGCAACGGAGATGACGATCGAAGAACAACATCGTAAACGCCTCAAGAGCTCGAGATGTTGGATGAAAAGTGCCCGAAGCTCAACAATGCATCGAAGTTCTACCAAGCTAGATGTCGAGCTTTCAACAAGAAAGTACGACAACGGAGTTTCAAAGAAGGAGATTTGGTCCTCGCCGCCGACGCACCAATAATCCTCACTTCCAAGAAGAAAGGTAAATTCGAACCTAATGGGAGGGCCCGCTTGTAATAGAAACGGTCACTTAATGGTGCTTATCGCCTAATTACCCAAAATGGCTAATTTAAATTAATGCCGATAATGGAAAGTTCCTGAAGAAATACTACCCTTAGTATCTTCAGGATAACCCGTTTCAACGGGAAGTTCCTCGTGGGATGTTTCACCCACTTTCCTTGAGGATAACCCTAGATTTGTCCTCCATCATAATTTCCCACACCGATCAAATTCCTTGACGGTGGGTCTATAAATTTTCTGGTACATTATCAAAATCCCCTCTTGATTCCTTCTATGAACAAGAGGCCCACTCAAAATTCCTTTCACGCCAGAGACAAAATATAAAATTCTTCCTCTCCAAGCGTAAGATCCTTTTCGTGACAAACGGAAGGGTTCTATCCTTCCCTCTTCTAGGTAGCACCGACTGAAGGTATGTCTTGGGATTTTCGAGACAGGGTTGTCCTTTGAAGGTCACACGAGTCTCTTGGTTCTCGGTGGAGATCACTCTTAGTTCCACCTCTCTCTAGGTAGCGCCCGGTGAAGGTATCTTGTAGGGATTTTCAGACCAGGTTGTCCTTTGAAGGTCACGAGTCTCTTCGGTTCTCGGTGGAGATCTCACTCTTAGTTCCACCTCTATCCTAGGTAGCGCCCGGTGAAGGTATCTTGTAGGGATTTTCAGACCAGGTTGTCCTTTGAAGGTCACTGAGTCTCTTCGGTTCTCGGTGGAGATCTCACTCTTAGTTCCACCTCTCTCCTAGGTAGCGCCCGGTGAAGGTATCTTGTAGGGATTTTCAGACCAGGTTGTCCTTTGAAGGTCACATGAGTCTCTTCGGTTCTCGGTGGAGATCTCACTCTTAGTTCCACCTCTCTCCTAGGTAGCGCCCGGTGAAGGTATCTTGTAGGGATTTTCAGACCAGGTTGTCCTTTGAAGGTCACGAGTCTCTTCGGTTCTCGGTGGAGATCTCACTCTTAGTTCCACCTCTCTCCTAGGTAGCGCCCGGTGAAGGTATCTTGTAGGGATTTTCAGACCAGGTTGTCCTTTGAAGGTCACGAGTCTCTTCGGTTCTCGGTGGAGATCCCACTCTTAGTTCCACCTCTCTCTAGGTAGCGCCCGGTGAAGGTATCTTGTAGGGATTTTCAGACCAGGTTGTCCTTTGAAGGTCACTGAGTCTCTTCGGTTCTCGGTGGAGATCCCACTCTTAGTTCCACCTCTCCTAGGTAGCGCCCGGTGAAGGTATCTTGTAGGGATTTTCAGACCAGGTTGTCCTTTGAAGGTCACTGAGTCTCTTCGGTTCTCGGTGGAGATCCCACTCTTAGTTCCACCTCTCTCCTAGGTAGCGCCCGGTGAAGGTATCTTGTAGGGATTTTCAGACCAGGTTGTCCTTTGAAGGTCACGAGTCTCTTCGGTTCTCGGTGGAGATCTCACTCTTAGTTCCACCTCTCCTAGGTAGCGCCCGGTGAAGGTATCTTGTAGGGATTTTCAGACCAGGTTGTCCTTTGAAGGTCACGAGTCTCTTCGGTTCTCGGTGGAGATCCCACTCTTAGTTCCACCTCTCTCTAGGTAGCGCCGGTGAAGGTATCTTGTAGGGATTTTCGGACAGGTTGTCCTTTGAAGGTCACTGAGTCTCTTCGGTTCTCGGTGGAGATCCCTCTTAGTTCCACCTCTCTCTAGGTAGCGCCGGTGAAGGTATCTTGTAGGGATTTTCAGACCAGGTTGTCCTTTGAAGGTCACATGAGTCTCTTCGGTTCTCGGTGGAGATCTCACTCTTAGTTCCACCTCTCTCTAGGTAGCGCCGGTGAAGGTATCTTGTAGGGATTTTCGAACCGGGTTGTCCTTTGAAGGTCACGAGTCTCTTCGGTTCAGTGGAGATCCCACTCTTAGTTCCACCTCTCTCTAGGTAGCCGTGAAGGTATCTTGTAGGGATTTTCGAACCAGGTTGTCCTTTGAAGGTCACGAGTCTCTTCGGTTCTCGGTGGAGATCCCACTCTTAGTTCCACCTCTCTCTAGGTAGCGTGAAGGTATCTTGTAGGGATTTTCAGACCAGGTTGTCCTTTGAAGGTCACTGAGTCTCTTGGTTCTCGGTGGAGATCCCACTCTTAGTTCCACCTCTCTCCTAGGTAGCGCCGGTGAAGGTATCTTGTAGGGATTTTCGAACCGGGTTGTCCGTGAAGGTCACCTAAGTCTCTTCGGTTCTCGAATGGAGATCCCACTTTTAGTTCCATCTTTCCTCTTAGGTAGCCGACCGAAGGTATGCGCCGAGTTTCGCACTGTGTTGTCCAACCAAGGTCACCCGAAGTCTTTTCGATTCCTACAAAGAGCCCCCGCTATTGGTTTCATTCTCGAGAAATAGAACATAAAGTTCTCCTCTCTCACCAATTTGATCCTATCAATCAAAACGCTTTAATCCAAGATTCTTCTTGGGGTATTTTATCCCAAGCCTAAGAAGGATAAAGCCAACGCCACACGCTGCTGCCGTTTAGTCTTTCTCCGATTGAAGAAGACACCGTGAGTTGATTCCGGGTATTTTATCCCGCCTAAGAAGGGATAAAGCTAACGCCACACGCTGCTGTCGGGTTTAGTCTTTCTCCGATTGAAGAAGACACCGAGTTTGATTCTAGGCTTCGATAAAACCAACGCCACACGCTGCTGTTTCCGCTTAGTCTTTCTCCGATTGAAGAAGACACCGTGAGTTTGATTCTCGGGTATTTTATCCCGCCTAAGAAGGGATAAAGCTAACGCCACACGCTGCTGCCGTTTAGTCTTTCTCCGATTGAAGAAGACACCGTGAGTTGATTCCGGGTATTTTATCCCGGCCTAAGAAGGATAAAGCCAACGCCACATGCCAAGTCGGGTTTAGTCTTTCTCCGATTGAAGAAGACACCAGAGTTGATTCTCGGGTATTTTATCCCAAGCCTAAGAAGGGATAAAGCTAACGCCACACGCTGTCGGGTTTAGTCTTTCTCCATTGAAGAAGACACTAGAGTTGATTCCGGGTATTTTATCCCAAGCCTAAGAAGGGATAAAGCCAACGCCTCACATGCTGTCGGGTTTAGTCTTTCTCCAATTGAAGAAGACACCGAGTTTGATTCTGGGTATTTTATCCCAAGCCTAAGAAGGGATAAAGTCAACGCCACACGCTGCTGTCGGTTTAGTCTTTCTCCGATTGAAGAGGACACCGAGTTTGATTCTCGGGTATTTTATCCCGCCTAAGAAGGGATAAAGCCAACTTCACACGCTGCCGTTTAGTCTTTCTCCATTGAAGAAGACACCAGAGTTGATTCCGGGTATTTTATCCGAAGCCTAAGAAGGGATAAAGCCAACGCCACACGCTGCTGCCGGTTTAGTCTTTCTCCAATTGAAGAAGACACCGAGTTTGATTCGGGGTATTTTATCCCTAAGCCTAAGAAGGGATAAAGTCAACGCCACACGCTGTCGGTTTAGTCTTTCTCCGATTGAAGAAGACACCGAGTTGATTCCGGGTATTTTATCCCGGCCTAAGAAGGGATAAAGCCAACACCTCACACGCTGCTGTCGGGTTTAGTCTTTCTCCATTGAAGAAGACACCGTAGTTTGATTCGGGGTATTTTATCCCAGCCTAAGAAGGATAAAGCCAACGCCACACGCTGCTGCCGGTTTAGTCTTTCTCCGATTGAAGAAGACACCGAGTTTGATTCTCGGGAATTTGATCCCTAATCCTAAGTGGATAGGTCGACGCCACACGCCACGTTAGTCTTCCCGTGAAAAGACGGCTTCACGATTCAACATCGTAGCATTAAGTCTAAGAGAGTTTCATTCTTTTAGTACAACGCTGTGTGTAGAACGGATTTAGATAATCTACATGCTAGCCCAACTCAAACGGTAGTTGGTAAAGGCTCATCAAACCCGCTGAGGGTCGGGGTTACAATAACCCTAAAGATAACGCCGCACGCTGCTGGGTTTAGTCTTTTTCCGATCAAGAAGACACCGTAGTTTGATTCGGGGTATTTTATCCCGCCTAAGAAGGGATAAAGCTAACGCCACACGCTGCTGCCGGTTTAGTCTTTGTTCGATTGAAAAGACACCGTAGTTTGATTCTGGGGTATTTTATCCCGGCCTAAGAAGGGATAAAGCCAACGCCACACGCTGTCGGTTTAGTCTTTCTCTCGATTGAAGAAGACACCGAGTTGATTCTCGTATTTTATCCCAAGCCTAAGAAGGAATAAAGCCAACGCCATACGCTGTCGGCTTAGTCTTTCTCCCATTGAAGAAGACACCGAGTTGATTCCGGGTATTTTATCCCGAAGCCTAAGAAGGGATAAAGCCAACGCCACACGTTGTTAAGCTTAGTCTTTCTCCGATTGAAGAAGACACCATAGTTGATTCCGGGTATTTTATCCCAAGCCTAAGAAGGGATAAAGCCACCACACGCTGCCGGGTTTAGTCTTTCTCCGATTGAAGAAGACACCGAGTTGATTCGGGGTATTTTATCCAAGCCTAAGAAGGATAAAGCCAACGCCACACGGTTGCCGGTTTAGTCTTTCTCCAATTGAAGAAGACACCGTGAGTTTGATTCGGGGTATTTTATCCCGCCTAAGAAGGATAAAGCCAACGCCACACGCTGCTGCGGTTTAGTCTTTCTCCGATTGAAGAGGACACCAGAGTTTGATTCTGGGGTATTTTATCCGAAGCCTAAGAAGGGATAAAGCCAGCGCCTCACTGCGTGTTGCGGTTTAGTCTTTCTCCGATTGAAGAAGACACCATAGTTGATTACGGGGTATTTTATCGAGAAGCCTAGAAGGGATAAAGCCAGCCTCACCGCGTTGCGGTTTAGTCTTTCTCCGATTGAAGAAGACACGAGTTGATTAAGGGTATTTTATCGAAGCCTAAGAAGGGATAAAGCCAGCGCCTCACATCGTTGCGGTTTAATCTTTCTCCAATTGAAGAAGACACGAGTTTGATTACGGGGTATTTTATCCGGCCTAAGAAGGGATAAAGCCAGCGCCACGGCGTTGCGGTTTAGTCTTTCTCCGATTGAAGAGGACACGAGTTTGATTCAGGGGTATTTTATCCGAAGCTTAAGAAGGGATAAAGCCACGCCTCCTGCAGCGTTGCGGTTTAATCTTTCTCGATTGAAGAAGACACGAGAGGTTGATTAAGGGTATTTTATCCGAAGCCTAGAAGGGATAAATCCAGCGCACATAGCGTTGCGGTTTAGTCTTTCTCCGATTGAAGAAGACACGAGTTTGATTCGAATTTGATCTGAATCCTAAGCGGGGATAGGTCGGCGCCTGCGTCGCCCGGGTTGAATCTTCCGTGAAACCGAAGCTACGTTATTCAACATCGTAGCATTAAGTCTAAGAGAGTTTTATTCTTTTAACAGCGTTGTGTGTAAACGGTTTAGATAATCTACATGCTAGCCCAACTCAAGCGGTAGTTGGTAAGGCTCATCAAACCCGTTGAGGGTTGGGGTTGGCGTAACCCTAAAGTTAGCGCCATACTGCGTTGCGGTTTAGTCTTTCTCCGATTGAAGAAGACACCGAGTTGATTCCGGGTATTTTATCCCGCCTAAGAAGGGATAAAGCCAGCGCCTCCTGCAGCGTTGCGGTTTAGTCTTTCTCCGATTGAAGAAGACACCGAGTTGATTCCGGGTATTTTATCCCGCCTAAGAAGGGATAAAGCCAGCCTCACCGCAGCGTTACGGTTTAGTCTTTCTCCGATTGAAGAAGACACCGAGTTGATTCCGGGTATTTTATCCAAGCCTAAGAAGGGATGAGTCTATGTAACCGCGTTTAGGGTGGTCTCTTTCAGTAAAGAGTACCGAGCCTATGTATTCAATATCATAGCAACAAGTCTAGAAGAGTTTCATTCTTCTAGCACAACATCACGTCTTGAATGGATCGGATAATCCATGCGCTAGCCAACTCAAGCGGTAGTTGGTAAAGGCTAATCAAACCCGTCGTGGTGAGGGTTTGCCAAAAATCCTATAAGTATTATGGTTAATTATTTACGACAAAGTAAAAGAATCATAATAAACAATGAAAGGAATAAATCTTATTCATTTTGAAGCAAATATAGAAGGAGCTACAAGCTGTTTAAACATCAAGTCTATGACAAAGATTTGTTGTTAGTGAGATACTTCATCATTATAAGTTTGGTGGAGTTCTCCCACAGCTTCGGCTCTGAAGGACTCCTCATCGGTGTTGGTGTCTTCGTGGTTGCCTCCTCGAGCTCAACAGGTTTACCTTCGATAGGTCGAGTTTCTTAGGCCCGCGGCGAGGGCTTCTTCCTTGTTGGCCTTGGCCGACTCAAAATACTCATCTTATCTTCCTCGGCATGGAGCTCTCCCTGGCGGTATAATCCTCTCCTTTTCGCCACAATATCGGTCACGGATATGGCTTAGGGAAGAATAAGTCTCGGCAACAACAGCTCTAGCTGATGTGCCGATCTCTATGCATCTGGACTTGAGCCCGGTAAAACCACGAGCATCGCCATGCCTCGCCGCGAGCGATATAGCGGCTACATATGAGAGCTCTTTGCCGTTCTTGAAAGTTTTCTCTCGGTTAAAGGAGGTCGTCGGCAATGAGCTAACTTCGGGGTAACCCATATCCGTATCAAGGCGTCCGGATCAGCGATGGCTGAAGGGATAAATCCGCGCCTCATACGCGTTGGGGTTTAGTCTTTCTCCAATTGAAGAAGACACGAGTTTGATTACGGGGAATTTGATCCGAATCCTAAGCGGGGATAGGTCGGCGCCTCACAGCGTCGCCGGGTTAGTCTTCAGTGAAAAGCCGAAGCTACGTATTCAACATCGTAGCATTAAGTCTAAGAGAGTTTTATTCTTTTAGCACAACGTTGTGTGTAGAACGGATTTAGATAATCTACATGCTAGCCCAACTCAAACGGTAGTTGGTAAAGGCTCATCAAACCCGTTGAGGGCTGGGGTTGGCAATAACCCTAAAGTTAACGCCTACGCGCAGCGTTGCGGTTTAGTCTTTCTCCAATTGAAGAAGACACCGAGTTGATTCCGGGTATTTTATCCCCAAGCCTAAGAAGGGATAAAGCCGCCCTCACGCGCGTTGCGGTTTAGTCTTTCTCCGATTGAAGAAGACACCGAGTTGATTCCGGGTATTTTATCCCCAAGCCTAAGAAGGGATAAAGCCAGCGCCTCACCGCGTTACCGGTTTAGTCTTTCTCCGATTGAAGAAGACACCGAGTTGATTCCGGGTATTTTATCCCCAAGCCTAAGAAGGGATGAGTCTACGTGTAACAGCGTTGCTTAGTGGTCTCTTTCAGTAAAGAGTGCAGAGCCTATGTATTCAATATCATAGCAACAAGTCTAGAAGAGTTTCATTCTTCTAGCACAACGTCACGTCTTGGAATGGATCGGATAATCCATGCGCTAGCCCAACTCAAACGGTAGTTGGTAAAGGCTAATCAAACCCGTCGTGGTGAGGGTTTGCCAAAATCCTATAAGTATTATGGTTAATTATTTCGACAAAGTAAAAGAATCATAATAAACAATGAAAGGAATAAATCTTATTCATTTGAAGCAAATATAGAAGGAGCTACAAGCTGTTTAAACATCAAGTCTATGACAAAAGATTTGTTGTTATTTGAGATACTTCATCATTATAAAATTGGTGGAGTTCTCCACACCTTCGGCTCACGAAGGACTCCTCATGGTTGTTCGGTGTCTTCGTGGTTGCCTCCTCGAGCTCAACCGGTTTACGCCCGATAGGTCGAGTTTCTTAGGCCGGCGGCGAGGGCTTCTTCCTTGTTGGCCTTGGCGGCTCAAAATACTCATCTTATCTTCCTCGGCATGGAGCTCTCCCTGGCGGTATAATCCTCTCCTGCTTGATATCGGTCACGGATATGGCTTAGGGAAGAATAAGTCTCGGCAACAACAGCTCCTAGGCTGATCGGCCTTGATCTCTATGCATCACGGACTTGAGCCGGTAAAAACACGAGCATCGCGCCATGCCTCTAAAGTTTTTGAAGTCTCTGAAGTTTTCTCTCGGTTAAAGGAGGTCGTCGGCAATGGCTTGAGCTAACTTCGGGGTAACCCATATCATTATCAAGGCGTCCAGCGGATCAAGCGTGCTGAAGCGATGAAGAAAGCCAGCGTGAAGAACCTTTCGATCACCATGTTCACCAAGGAAAAGAAACGGCGCACTTCTAAACAGATGTTAAGCCGGGATGGATCTTCGTCCACCATCAGCGCTCTCGCCAAATCATGGAGGCGAGGTGTAGGCTCTGCATAAAGGAAAAGAGAACCTTAGAATCTTCAACCAAAAACTAATGGATGCATATTCGATTGGGGACTCTTACCCGTCTCCTTCGGTGTAGTTTCAGAGATTAGTGAGTCTACGGTAGTATCTATCATTTGGGATCTTGTCAACGCGGTGAGCCTTCGGTGCTCATCTATCTCAACGATTATTGTGGTAGGCGATCCAGCGGCGGAAAGAGGAGTGTCTGCCACTACACAAAGGAAATGTCTCAGCCTCTTTTAATTATAGTGGTATTGGCCAAATGGCTGGTCCTATAATTAATCGAAGAGAAAATTCAGACCTTCTGCAGGGATGGTAGCTTCGGGTAAATCTTCACCAAGAGTATCACCATCCCACCAGCGTGTAGTCATCCATGGAAGTGTTGCCATATAAACCCGACTTTCCGAAATCTTCCATGGAGAAGTCCAAAAGAAGGCATTAGGAAGGCGAATGCAATTAAGACGAACAATAGGTAAAGCTACTTACCTCCTACAGTGGGGTTAGCTTGCTTAGTCTCGGTTCGTGCATTTGTCTCCTGCAATCCCTCTAAAAGAGCAAAAAAGCGAAGAGGCAATTAGTGGGGAGTGCAATTCGAGTCGTCCAATTCTCGATTCGCCATCCGTAAGAGGAGTTATCGATGTTAGATGTACACAGGTTCACGAATCGGGTCCTACATCGGCCTCCTCGCCATAGCTCCATACATTTGTTGAGTAAAACTTGGCTCGGCATGGCGAGGCTGAGGCCAATGAGAATCGTAGTGAGGAAAATCAAAGCCGTGATCATAATCCCTAAAACCCCTGCAGATGCAAACGGAGAAATGTCGGTCTCCAAAAGCGAAAATTTGAGATTACATCACGGTGAATTATTACCTCCGTCAGATGGGATCATTCTGGTCAAGTCTATATCAAGGGACCGAGGATTCACGCGATTCTTATGGGCTAACTCTTTCGCTTAACCCTTGAGAGGGTTGAAATTCTTCTTCTCGATAGATTTTCACGAAAATTGAGTTGAATGAGAAATCAATGGAAAGGATGAGAAACGAAGGGGAAAAGGAGAGAGTACCGGTTCTTCTCATAAGCTGCGATCTCGGCTTGGTCCTCTCCTAAAGTCAGGCCCGAGTCATGGAACTCCTTCTCGGTCTCAATTAGCGGATGAGATTGGCGGCGCTTCCTCGAGCTTGGCGGCATCTTGGAGTGTCTCCGTGTCGGCTGCAACAATGATTGGCCAAATCACGAGATAGTCCTCACGAGGCTTTCGTTAGCTACTAATAGCCAACCGCAATGAAGGAATGTGGACTCGGTGGCGGTCGAGCTCGGGAAGTTGAATCTAGCACCGTACATCCCATGACGCCCACAACCATGCTCGGCCATCCACAAGTCCACCAGTGCGGAGCCGTCGGTTCGGGTTCCCAACATAAAGTTGGTCGTAACGAGCTGGCGAGCAAACGAGGAAAATAAGGCTCAATGAAGCATTCCTCCTTTACCGGGAAAATGAGATACCGGCACGATGTTCACTAGCCGGTTAAAGCGACCAATGTCAGAAGTCTCGTGTTGCCGGCACCTCCTCGTCGACCAAGGACTCACCATATTGACCGAGAATCGGGAAACATATGGAAAAGATCCACCCTTTATGAATGCATCGTTTCTTGATCTCTGTAAAGCCGCGCCCTTTCCATCGCAATCCTCTACCAACCGCAAGAAAGGTAGAGCGAATCCGGAACCCGTGCCGACATCATGTCGGGCGATGAAGAACCAGCCGAGCCATCAAATAGGTATATGGGAGCTCTACCGGCCGGAAGGAATGCGTGATGATGGCTCGTCCTCTCGAAATGCCTTTCGGACTATATGCGCAATCCACGGTGAATATTGGCCACCATTAGGAAGGAGAGAGTTCCTTCTTGTGGGCAAAGGCTGAGCTGCGGAAATAAGACCTCAAGGTAAAGCATCATCGATTGATATGGAACCACACATTTCTTTAGCGGTGCAAGATAGCCAGGCTAGAAGTTGTCGGTGGATAGGCTTCACATATGCCGCGAGAAGGTTGCAAACTTGGTCCCTGGGGGAAAACCATCTTCAGCGTAGCTGAGCGTGTAGGAGTTAGCCTCGGACCTCTCGATCAGTTCATTAACCTTCGAAGGAGTGAGCGGTGACAATTCACATATTTCCTCGCCAGATTTATCCTCCAAATGCTGGAACAAATAATTGGCAAACTGCTTCAGACTCACTTGCAATTTCCTTTTGGCGCAAGGTTCAGATTGGGCCAGAGCTATATAGTAATGACAAGTGAGATCCCACAAAATCTTGTGACGATCAGGTGTGTGTTTCTTCAGCCGACTCAGTTCCCGATTGGAAGGGAAGTACTCCTGATACAGCATCTTCCCCATGGGTAAATCGGAAGTGGTACATCTCATGTAGAGCCAGCTGACTTCGCCGTGTTTGGTGAAAACGATTTGAATCGGATTGTAGAGCTCAAATAAGGCAAAATGGTTAGCGTGATTGGAAGGCCATACATGGTGTACGCGAATGTCGAATCGAGCATAGCGAAGTTCTCCATCCCATCGGTTGAGGGCGTAATTGGTCGGCGACCCACCAATGTTTACCGATGAGTGAACCCGGTAGTAAAATCTATGACTAGGGCGGTATCTCGCTAGCGTAGCGGCGATTCTTCGAGTCGGCGGGAACAAAGAGCTCATCGCGAGCGGTGTGTCGACCCTACAATCGGTGAAGACCGATAACACGATTCTGTTGGAACGGGCGGCTGGCTGGGTAATAAACCCGCAATGAATATGATCATGCTCCCGGTCGGGCGCCATGACATCTGGCGTGTACGGTGGTGTCTAAAATCGGTCAATGAGAGGCGGCGATGTATCGAGGAATATACAAGGGACCTCCGTCGTCTTGGTTCAACCACCGCTTCGCTCGACAAAAGGCTGAATCCGGATCCTTAAGCGGTAGCGAACGGATAATCTATTTTTCGCAAAGGTTTAGTGGAGCGGTGTCTTTATGAGTGGCGATCGTGACCAATCGTCGAGAATGCGGAACACCCTCAACTACAATCAGAATGCCTCGGTGACTTCTGGGTGCAAATCGGTGAGATAAAAATCGCGGATCATCACACGGGAATAATAGTCACTATGGCATCCATCAACCGCGTAAGTTGGAAAAGCTCGAGGAATAATCAGCGAAATCGAAAATATTCAGTTAGTAGGCGTTGAATTCATCTTACATAGATTGAGTCCGCGACCTTATAGCGAATATGGCGATTTCATCGTATCAAATACCGAGAACGATAAATATAGTCAGCGTAAACAAAGCGGCAATATATCCGTTCCACGCGGGCAAAGTGCGGTATGAAATGGCTCCGTTAAAGATATCGAGGCGGTGATCGTTGAAGCCTCAATCCTCACGGCGAGAATTTCGCTCTTCCCAATCGCCACAAAGGAGAGCGGCGGGGTCGTAGCGAGTGTACACAATCTGAGCGTCGGTCCCCACAAAGGAGGATTTCGCTCTTCCCAATCGCCACAAAGGAGAGCAAAGCGGGGATACAACGTATATATGCGAAGATGATAACATTTGGCGCACCACCAAGAAGGGCGTGCATTCAGCGGCATGCGAGTTGATCGACCCTCGGAACATGAGATCTTCGGCGACATGAGCGCAAAAGACAAATAGAGTCGATACACAATCGAAAAATCAACAAATAAAGTGTTAAAAGCCGGACACTAATGGAACGATGCGGCCGAGCCAAGCACCGACAAGATCCGACGCGGCTGGCGTCCGGCACCCATCGGCAGCGGTAGGCGCCCGGCGCTGGCCTGGCCCTTCCAATTTTGCAAGCCCAGCGCCTGTTGCCGCCTTAAGCGAACCTTGTATGGCCTTGACCCCTTGGCGTGAAGCCTGTAGCCAACCGCCCGCCACCGCCCGCTGGCAGCCTAAGCGCCCGCCTCGCCGTTCGTACCCTCGGTCTTCTCCTCTCGGTGCCGTCACTGCGCAAAAAGGGGAAAAGAAGAAAAGAAGAAAAAGAATTGCAAAACTCTCGTCTGGCGTACCTTGTTGTTGAAAGAGAAGCGAAGCTGGCAGATAACGAGAGGAAAGAGAGAGGGGGCGGCCTAGGTCAAAGAGAAGGAGGATTTATGGGTATTTATAACAACCCCATATGGACCCAATCCTCTTTGAATAAGGAGTCCTATTTGGCAACAAGTAGGAATTCTAATGGAGCCCAATTGATATCCAAAAGGAATCAAATCAGTCCCTAATTAGAAGTCCTAATTGAACCTTATCCGATGTCAAGATAGTGCCAAATCAGTCCGCTGATTGGGCCCTATTCTCTCCGCTATATTTGGAAAGATTCTCAAGATTTATTCGACGATAACACCTTGCGAGGCCCACATCGGCGCCGATCAGCGGCGTCGCCTAATCCTACTCCAACTAGGATTACGAGTATAAACTGCTTCCTACTTTGTCGAGAAGTTCCGGAAGAATATTTTCATAAAAAATATTCTTAGGATAACTTCGATCGTCGCGGATCGCATCGACGCCAATCAACGCGTCGCCTAATCCTACTCCAAATAGGATTACGGTATAAGCTGTTTCCTAATTTGTCGAGAAGTTCCGGAAGAATATTTTCATAAAAAATATTCTTAGGATAACTTCGATCGTCGCGGATTGCATCGACGCCAATCAACGCGTCGCCTAATCCTACTCCAACTAGGATTACAGTATAAACTGCTTCCTAATTTGTCGAAGTTCCTAAGAATATTCTCACAAGAAATATTCTTAGGATAACTTCGATCGTCGCGGATTGCATCGACGCCAATCAACGCGTCGCCTAATCCTACTCCAACTAGGATTACGAGTATAAACTGCTTCCTAATTTGTCGAAGTTCCTAAGAATATTCTCACAAGAAATATTCTTAGGATAACTTCGATCGTCTTGGATTACGGCGCCAAATCAGCGTCGCCTAATCCTACTCCAACTAGGATTACGAGTATAAACTGTTTCCAAATTTTCAACGAGGAGTTCCTGGAGAATAAACCCATATTCTTAAGGATAACTCGATAACCCTTAATTTCCTCCCACCATAATATCCAAGAGAGGAATAATCTGACGAGGCATGAAAATCATGTTGACACCGGACAACATGTCCAGTCTCGAAGAAAACTTCTCCCGCTGTGGATAATCATATCCCAACAACGGTCAACGCGTCGCACTCGCCGATTGAAGGCTAAGACGATGGTTGAAAGCCAAATGGTCTCCCTCGCTTCAACAAGGAATCCCTGAGGATATCTCCATGAAATGATTTGTCCTCCCGCTGTGGTTAAACCAACAACACACGTGATGATGGAAGAATTAGCCAATTGAGGGTTATGAAATTCCACGTATTTGACACCAGCCAACGTGTCGCCAACAAGGAGTTCGCCGACATACGGAGAAGTCCAAAAGTCTGATGGTTAGTCAAACAACAACCAACTGACACGAGTTACAAACAAAACTCACCCATCAGCTTCGAATCAAGATTTCAACAAACGGTCGACAATAAATGCGCACCGTGATCTTATCGTAAATCCTACAAAGAACCGGATGATCCGAAAGAATCAAGACTTGAAGCTAACTTTGGGACCCTCTGCCGGTGAAGGCGGGAACCATCATGTCCAAAGTATTCCGTGCTCGCCTATAAAAGAACGAGATCAAACACTTTGGAGGGGTATCAGAGGCGCTAAAAATACTTACAAGATCCCCGAAACCAACTCGTGACGGGGAGTTGGCGAATGATAACCCATCGGATGATACGGACGTCGAATCGTTAAGACGCGAACCCGACGGCAAACCCACAGCGTCACAATCACGGTTTAAACCGGACTTGAACAGACGATCGGATTTCAGGACTATTGAACCGGAACAAACCAAGAGTTAGTCCCGGAACCAAATACAGACGGAATCTAAGTCCAGAGAAGACCAAGAGTCAGAATAGGCAGGATTTAAACCCGGAAGACCGAGAAAAACGGCGAAAAAACGGGATTAACGGCGAACCTCGGCCATGGTTGGCCGAGCCACCTCGGCCAACTTGGCCGAGGTGCCTCGGCCATCTTGGTAGGCGCCTCGCCAGTGGCCGAGGGCCCTAGCCGCCCCATTCTATAAATAGGGGGGGCTTTTCTTCATTTCGGGAGGTTGGACGATTTGGCAGGCTGGGATTTCGGGGATTTTCTTGGGGTCTGGATTTTCGGATCTTCTGAAGAATTCTTGCGAGATCCACGAGCCGTCGATACAGTTCGACGGCGATACCGAAGTTCGATCGGCGTCGGATCTTCAACGGCGGGGTAAGCGGAGTGAATTGACTCTGAGAATAGCTGTGATTTCTCCTAGTAGATCTCACCCGCCCGGCGATCCTCTCCTTCGTGAGTGTGATCCCCGGCGATCCTCTCCTTCGTGAGTGTGATCCCTTAGAGCCGTTTCCTTCGTGAAACGAGCCCCTTCACGTCTGTAGTTCCAGAACCCGGGTCTCCACCTGGATCGGAATTGCACGGTGGTCCACGGATGATTCAAGTCCCCGGCACAGGCAAAGAACCCACACAAGCGAGGATCCCGATAAACGGATCCGAGCGTTTGTTCATAAAAGGAAGAAGTTGTACCTTTCGTTTTCATTGTACGCCTTAAAATAAAAGGCATTTCTTTTTGTTTGAATTTTGTTGTAGGCCCAAGAAGCTGTAAACGAGTTCAAGCAACAATGAATACAAAACCGACTTTTACCGCGAACACCCCTCTATGATGATATTTTGTGATAAAAAACCAAGCATTCATAGTATCACGAAAATTTGGACGACAACTTTTAACAGTTTTTTTGTGAGGATTTTCATTGTTAAGATCATAAATTAGGTTTTTTTTACCCCATCCATTTGAACTTCAAGATGTACTGTGTTATTTTTATGATACCTGACCATCCATTCCTATCTTTGCAGAGTCAAATAACAAACACGGATAAAGCAGCAAATGTGATATTGGACATTGACAGCCTCACACAACCATCTGATAGATGCTCTGGGAGTCCTAAAGTCTCGGTGAGTGATATATACACTAAAAATTTCCAGGCGTATGATAGAACATCTCCTAAACTTTTTCTATTAATATCTAATTTTTCTCTTCTTGTTAAACAAAAAGCTCTATCTCGTAAAGGCTCAAATCGAATGGAGAGACGATGGGGTGAAGTTCAAGAAATCGATGATGCATCCAAAAAGCTCGTCGTTAAAGGTATGAATAGGGCTGTCCAAGCAGTACGGCCCGGACCTAGAAAACCGGTCCGGGCAGGCAAAACCGGGGCCGGACCGGACCGGTAGGCAGGGTCGGGCCAGTCGGGCTTCGAGCGGACCCAGACGCAGCCCGGCTAATTTGTTTTTGTTTTTTACAATTTTATTTTTTTGTTAGAAACAAAATTCAAGAGTATAAATAACAATAAATTAGGCTAAATTTTGATAAAAATCAATCATATTATTAATCATTTGTAATTATATAATTTACAAATACAAAAACATAGAAATTAAAATGATAAAAATAAATTCTTTATTAATAATCGGTTAATCACTAACAATTATAAATTTATTTTGAAATTTGTTAGATCACAATAGATGAATACATCCCAACTGGGTTGGCACCTATTCATCTATATCACCATCATTTGCAACTCTTTTCAAAATAATTTATAAATTTTCACCTAAAAAATAAAAATTACAAATTAATTACTCTTTATCTCTATCTCCTATTCCCAAATCTTGAAGTTTATCTTCAATGCTAGCCATCCGATCGATGCCTTGAGTTCTCTTCTCGTATCTCCACCAATCTTGTAGGCACATTACCGCCTGTACTGTAGACGGATCCAGCGATGTCTTGTGGTCGTCTATCAAACGTCCTGATGTGCTGAAGGCGGATTCAGAATCTACCGTCGAAACTTGCATGATGGAAAGTATAGGATATGAAACTGTTCCATATACTCTCCACCATTGTAAGATATCGAAACTATTATTTTTATTTTTAGTTAAAGATGCGGTTAAATATTGATCAATTTTAGAAACTTTCATTGATGATGCAGATCCAGATCCAGATCCACTAGTTAGCTAAGCTATCAATAATTCCCTATCAAAACTCTTGCCTTTGCCCCGACTCCGACTTGAACTTGTAGAAGCAGAAGCTGTAGCCTGATGTGTCGCTACACCATACATAGTTGCATACTCATCATATAATCTTTGAAAATAATTTCAAATAGTATTATGATGAGTAGTAGCAGTAATAGTTTGACCATCATCAGTGCCTATTATCATGTTACCATACAAAGAATTTAACAAATTTCGAAGGCCAATATCCTTCATACATGGATCAATAAGAACCCCTAAACTAAAAATAATAGGAATAGGCCTAAAATACTTATTAAATTTACTTTCCATTTGAAAAATCATATCTCCAAAATAAGCATCCATAATGATAATTATTAAAAAAAAGTTTGAATATTTAAAACTTGTAAAGCGGCTTGAATAATAGTTAGATAATAACAATCGATAATAGCATAGTAGCATCATAAAAACTTATAGTATCTCTTTTACATTATATATAACTGACCATTCATTCTCGCTATTTTATACATACTACCGTGAGCTAGAACTAGAAGTATAAAAGCAATAAAATCATTTATAATTTCTTTATAATCTATTGCTACATTTAATATTGCATAGGTAGAATTCCACCTATGGTCAACATCTTTGGAATTAACTGATCTAAAATGTTTTCTTTTACATAATTGTTTCCATCTTTTAAGTCTTTGTTCGAAGCATTAAGAGCAAAAGTTACATCCCTAACCTTTTCTATCATGGGTTTAATTTCATTAAAGGCACTTTGAACAATTAAATTTAAAATATGACACATACATCTAATATGAAAAATCTCACCATGACATGGCAATAACAAAGATGATCCGATATGATCTACTACATTATTATTACTTGCATTATCTAGTGAAAGAGAAAATAATTTTTCAAAAATTTCTAATTTTGTAAGTTCTTCTATTATTAAATTTGCAATATTAATATCAGTGTGTGAATCTTTAAATGCAATAAAAGAAATAACTCTTTTAAACATTTGCCAACTATCATCAATCTAATGTCTTTGGATACATAAATAACCGTTTGTGCTCTAGATGTCCAAATATCAAAAGTTAAAGAAAATTTACGCTTAAACTTTGAAAATAAGAAATTATTTTTGCTTGTTCCTCGTGATAATATTTCAAAATATCACGTTGACAAGATTGACGAAAATTTTTAAATGCGGGATAAAAACCATCTGTAATCATATCTTCAAATTCATCATCTTCTACTAATTTAAAAGGAATGTTTTTAAGAATAATAAACCTGATGACGCATTTCCTGGCTTTAATTGTGTCATAGTTCTAACTACCGAGACTACCTGAGGATGAGGATTGGGAGAGTAAAGACACCTTGAGGCGTTGCCTGACCATTGTTATGCTTATCTAAATGGCGTTTGAGGTGGTTGTTGCCGCTTTTATGATGAGCTTAGAAAATATGGCCGCACAACGCACACTTACCCTTCTGGGTGAGAAGTCTACCGTGTTGATCCCTGGTGACGTCTATCTTCTCGAAGAAGTTCCACATATCGGATCTCGGCCTTTTAGGAGCTCTAGGTATGGCGGAATTGTCGCCGCCGGAGTCGGGATCAATATCGGTAGGAGTAGCTGTAGCTCCTGTAGTCAGAGTATTTGGGCTCGTTTCAACATCGGGAGTTGGCATTTGCACTTCATAATCGGAGGAGGAAGTCATTTGATTGTAGGATTAGAGAGTAAAAGCAAGAATTAGAGAGTATTAGAGAGAAGTAGATGAGGTTTGGATGAGAAAAATAAATAAAAATCCCCCTCTATTTATAGAACTAGCCCCCTTAGCCAAATGACTAAAATACCCTCAAATTTTAACCTTTTTTGACCGTTTTTAGGGTATTTTGGTCAAAACGGCCACAATGGCCGTTATTGATCGCGACTGTGCCAAACAAATACAAATGTGACCGTTGACCAACAGGCGGCGGGACCAACGGGCCGGGCCACCGACGACCCGATGTCTTTGCCCAGAGTCAGTCGCGGTCCGGGCCTAGCCCGGACCCGGGTTCCCCGGCCCGGCCTATTTTCACGCGGGGCAGGCGGGGGTCGATCACGAGCACCGGTGAGGCGGCCGGACGAGACGCGGAACTTCGGCTTGGCAGGATTTTCCAGGCCAAGTTCGGGCGGGCGAGCCAGGCCGTCAGTCGAGTGCGGACATCGGGGCTGAGGCCCCAAGGCCCATTTAGACAGCCCTAGGTATGAAAGATATTCTATTAGTTAACAGCTATACATGTTTATTTCTCTACACTTGCAATTATTATTAAAAATGGACCAGATAGGCTACTGACAATAATATAAATTAACCTTCGAAGCTGCTCACAAAACAAAGGAATAATCAACCATTAAGTATTGTTTCCAAATTCCGTTGCATGTGATCTCAAACCTAAACTTCTGTTGTCTTTCTCATGTTTGACCCTTCATGTCAATTGCAGAACATGCCTTGTTGGAAAGCCGCAATAGCTACAGTGCCACCTACCCGCTACAGTACCCACCAACCGCAGACTCACCTACTGTTACTGTAGCAAATACTGTAGCAACAGTGGCCACCTACCGTAAAATCTCCTATGTATATAGCCCCCCTCAGCATTAAGTTGAGATCATCCCAAAATCCCAGTGTCTCCAATTAATAGAGAAAAAAAAGGGAGAGAGAAAATGAGAGAAAAATAAAAAGAGTTTCTCCTTGTAAAGAGAGATTGTAACTCCTAAATTTTCATCATAATGGACTCTTCTATTCTTGCCCTTAGTTTTTATCCCAAATTCATTTAGGGGACTTTTCACGTAAATCTGTGTGTTCAACTTTACTATTTGCGCACTACTATACGCTGCGACCCTGCTCTAGTGGGCCCCGAATTTGTCCCAACAAGTAGTATCAGAGCCTAGTTTAGGGTGCGTGTATCTACTTATCATATGCTCTGTGGCTGCCACCAAAGGTGGATCCTTCACATAAGAAAATAAGTTAGATCATCATTCACCTTATAAAAGGCACTGGGCACTATTTACGAGTACGGCACTACTCACAAATATGATACTATTCACAAGTATGATACTATTCATGTATACGGTTACTGTTCCTAAATACAGTTACTGTTTACGTGAGATAGTAAGGAGTTACTGTTCGTGGTAGAAGCAATAGCGGCGAAGTTCGAGAATTTCAAGATCGAGAAATTCTACGGGAGTAATTTCTCGCTATGAAAGTTGAAGATAAAGGCTATCCTGAGAAAAGATAATTACCTAGTGGCCATCGATGAAAGGCCAGCTGACATCACAGATGATAAAAAGTGGAACGAGATGGACGAGAATGTTATTGCAAATCTCTATCTGGCATTAGCGGATGGGGTGCTATCAAGCATAGAAGAGAAGAAGACAGCAAAGGAGATCTAGGATACTCTAACAAAGCTATATGAAGTCAAATCCCTACACAATAAAATCTTCTTAAAAAGGAGACTTTACACCTTGAGGATTGCGGAATCTGACTCGATGACCGACCACATCAACACCCTAAATACACTGTTCTCCCAACTCACAACGTTGGGGCATACAATCGGTGTGAATGAACGTACAGAGTTTCTACTTCAGAGTCTACCTGACTCGTATGATCAACTCATCATCAATCTAACAAACAACGTCCTTACGGACAATCTAGTTTTCGACAACGTTGCAGCCACTATTCTGGAGGAAGAAAATCGGCGTAAAAATAAGGAAGACAGATTGGCAAGTTCGCAACAAGAGGAGGCCTTATCGGTAACGAGAGGAAGATCAACGGAACGTGACTCTAGTAGGAGTCATGCCCAAGGTAGATCAAAATCAAGAAGTAAGAAAAATATCAAATGCTACAACTGTGACAAAAAGGGGCACGTGAAATCGGAGTGTTGGCACAATAAGAAGAGTGGTGATAAAAAGTCTTCAGAGCCATCAACATCTCAAAGATGCGTTGTAAGCACATCAAATAATGGTGAAATTTTATATAGTGGAGCAACCACTGTTGATGAAGGCAGAAAGAGGTTTGCTGGTATCTAACTTCTAAATTCAGCAGCCTCCAGGCACATGACCTCCCGGAGAGAATGGTTCCACAAATATGAACCAATCTCAGGAGGATCTGTATTTATGGATAATGATCATGCCTTGGAGATTTTTGGTATTTATATTGTCAAAATTAAAATGTTTGATGATACAATACGCAACATTCAAGATGTACGACATGTGAAGGGCTTGAAGAAGAATCTATTATCTTTAGGACAATTAGATGAACTCCGATGCAAGACTTATATAGAAAAGGGGATCATGAAATTCTTAGAGGGGCGCTTGTGGTGATCAAAGGAGAAAAGATAGCTGCAAATATATACATGCTCAAGGGAGAAACCCTGCAGGAAGCTGATTCATGTGTGGCATCAACCAGTAGTGGAGAAGAAGAAACCATGATGTGGTACCATAAACTAGGCCACATGTCAGAACGAGGCCTGAAGATTCTCTCCGATCAGAAGCTGCTTCCTTGGCTTAATTCGGTAGCTCTTCCATTCAATGAGCATTGTATTACAAGTAAGCAACATCCACTGAAGTTTAACACGTCGAGTTCTAGAAGCAAGGCTATTCTGAAACTAGTTGATTCTGATGTATGGCAAGCACCGATTACATCCATGGGAGGAGCAAAGTACTTCGTGTCCTTTATTGATGATTACTCCAGGAGATGTTGGGTCTATCCTATCAAGAAGAAGGCGGATGTGTTCTTAGTCTTTAAGGCCTACAAAGCGCGAATCGAGCTTAAATCTGGAAAGAAGATCAAGTGTTTGAGGTCAGATAATGGAGGAGAATACACAGACGGTGAATTTCTTGCATTCTGCAAGTAAGAAGGCATCAAAAGATAATTCAGTATGGCGTATACTCCACAATAAAATGGAGTAGCGGAGCGGATGAACAGAATTCTGTTGGAAAGAACCAGAGCAATGTTGGCAAATCAGAATCGATAAAGTCTTTTGACTAAGCAAGAAAATCGTCTGTTAGGTGGTGAATCGATCTCCATCAACCACGATATAATTAAAGACGCCGATGGAGATGTGGACTGGAAAGCCAGCTGATTATTCTAACCTCCATATATTTAAAAGTCCAGTGTACGTAATGTACAATGCCCAAGAAATTACAAAGTTGGATTCAAAATTTAGGAAATGTATCTCCTTAGGGTATGCTGATGGAGTAAAGGGGTATCGCTTGTGGGCTCCCACTACCCGTAAGGTCATCATCCGCGGAGATGTTATCTTTGTAGAGAACCAACTACAAAGAGAAGAGAAAGAAAGCAGCTCAATGAATGACTCAGAAACTATAGCTGTTCGGGTAGAAAATGATACAAATTCTTCTGAAGCAGCAGCGGAGCATGATGTATAAGAACCAGTCGAGCCCGAGGCCCCAGAAGTTCGAAGGTCAACTTGTGAGAGAAAACCACTAACTTGGCACTCGGAGTATATTACGGAGAGTAATGTTGCATACTGTCTTCTAACAGAGGATGGAGAACCATCAACTTTTCATGAAGCTTTAAATAGCACAGATGCATCTCTGTGGATGGCAGCAATGCTGGAAGAAATTGAAGCTCTCCATAAAAATAAGACATGGGAACTTGTGTCACTACCACAAGGAAGAATAACCATTGGAAATAAATGGGTCTATAAAATCAAGCGAAATAGCGACGATCAAGTGAAGCGATATCGTGCTAGATTGGTGATAAAAGGATATGCTCAGAAAGAAGGTATTGATTTTAATGAAATATTTTTTCCTGTAGTTCAACTTACAACAGTCCGAGTAGTCCTGGCTATGAGCGCTATATTTGATTTACATCTAGAGCAGCCAGATGTGAAAACAGCTTTTCTTCATGAAAATCTTGAAGAAGAAATTTATATATTTCAACCAGAAGGTTTTGAAGAAAAAGGAAAAGAGAACTTGGTTTGCAGGTTAAACAAATCTCTGTACGGTCTAAAACAGGAGCCGAGGTGTTGGTACAAGAGATTTGATTCATTCATCATGAGACTTGGATACAACAGACTTAACTCAGACCCTTGTGCATATTTCAAGAGGTTTGACGAAAATAACTTTGTTATTTTGTTGTTGTATGTTGACGACATGTTGGTTGCAGGCCCCAACAAAGATCGTATTAAAGAATTGAAGGCTCAATTGGCTAGGGAATTTAAAATGAAGGATTTAGGATCCGCAAATAAGATTCTAGGGATGCAAATTCACCGAGACAGAATTAATAGGAAGATTTGACTTTCTCAGAAGAATTATTTAAAGAAAATTTTGATGCGCTTCAATATGCAAGATTGTAAATCAATTTCTACCCCACTTCCTATTAATTTCAAGTTATCCTCCATTATGAGTCCTAGCAGTGAAGAAGAGAGGATGGAGATGTCTCGAGTACCGTATGCATCAGCAGTGAGAAGTTTAATGTTCGCTATGATTTGCACAAGACCAGACATTGCACAAGCAGTGGGAGTGGTTAGTCGATATATGGCGAATCCTGATAAAGAGTATTGGAATTCTGTAAAGAGGGTCCTAAGATACATCAATGGGACCTCAGATGTTGCATTATATTATGGGAGATCTGATTTTATTATCAGTGGATATGTTAATTCTGATTATGCAGGTGATCGTGATAATAACAAATCCACCACAGGCTATGTGTTTGCACTTACTGGCGAAGCTGTGAGCTGGGTTTCAAAACTATAGTCAGTTGTGGCTACTTCAACAACAGAAGCAGAATATGTAACTGCTACACAAGATAGTAAAGAGGCGATATGGTTGAAGATGGTGCTGGAAGAACTCAGTCATGAATAAAAGAAGATTTCTCTCTTTTGTGACAGTCAGAGTGCTTTGCATTTGGCAAGAAATCCAGCCTTTCATTCAAAGACCAAACACATTCGAGTTCAGTACCACTTCGTTCGTGAGAAAGTGGAAGAAGGAACAGTGGATATGCAGAAAATTCACACCAAAGATAACCTAGCAGATTTTTTGACAAAAACACTGAATACTGACAAGTTTGTCTAGTGTCGATCCTCTTGTGGTCTAATGGAGATATAAGCAACACCAAGATGGCGAGATAGAAAGAATGGTGTGAATATATGATTGAATTTTTCAATTAAATCTTCAAGTGGGAGATTGTTGAAAAGCCGCAATAGCTACAATGCCGCATACCCGCTACAGTACCCACCAACCGCAGACTCACCTACTGTTTTTGTAGCAAACACTGTAGCAACAGTGACCACCTACCGTAAAATCTCCTATATATAGCCCCCCTCAGCGTTAAATTGAGATCATCCCAAAATCCCAGTGTCTCCACTTAAGAGAGAAAAAAAAGGGAGAGAGAAAGTGAGAGAAAAATAGAAAGAGTTTCTCCTTGTAAAGAGGGATTGTAACTCCTAAATTTTCCTCTTAGTGAATTCTTCTATTCTTGCCCGTGATTTTTACCCCAAATTTATTTAGGGGGTTTTCCACGTAAATCTATGCGTTCAACTTTACTATTTGAGTACTACTTTTCGCTGCGACCCTGCTCTAGTAGGCCTCGGGTTTATCCCAACATGCTTGATAACAAGCAAGGATAGATTATGAGAATTCTTCTTATTATCTTCTTAGATTTCTTCTTCAAATGGCCTTGCTCTTATTTCAACTATGATATAGCTGTTTTCCTATTGTGTACTATTTAAATTGCAATCTTCGTATTCCCTTCTATTGAAAAAAATATGTTTCTTAAGTTGACTTTCCAATTCATTAAATGAAAATCTATGTATAATGCAATTATTTGGTATCAAATTATTTGACTACTTATTCAATTTTTTTTCTTCAGCGGTATGTGCACAGCTGGATCACTTGAAGCAGCCATTGGTACATAACAAATCATTTTCAGTAACATCAACTGTATCAAATAATGTTTGTATTGGAGATTCTTTAGATGGGAGGATAATATGTATAAGCAGTATTACTGCTTTTGAGCACTTTGCCCATGAGTTTTGGTGCAAATTTGAAAAGAGAAACAACTTGTTCAGAGCGATTGACTATTTTTTTCCCCAGGATACTGTCACTGGTTTTTTTATGGCTGGAGTTGGCAATATCGATTTGCGGCGTAATACAAATTTCCTTATCGTGGATTCAAGTAAATTCTTGAGCTCATTTTTAACTTTTTTCTGTAGCTTTAAGTTTGATATTATCATTAGTATTGTCATCCAAATGTATATTTTTAGCTATTATAGTTATTTGTTACTGTAGTTGGATGGTAATGCTATTAATTAAAAATAGACCTAGTAGCCCAAAAATAGACCTCTGCTACATTTCTAATATAAAATTTGAGCTCGCTTTTTGCCTATAGTATGAAGAAGTTGTCTATGCTCAATCGTTCAATTTTTTTTTTATTTCATAGATCAATTATAAGTTACTGTTCTATATTATTCTAGTTCTATCATATCATGCTTTTGTAGATTCAATCTTTTTCGCTTAGTTCCTTCTTCATTTATTTTGATATCCGAGTTCTGTTGGAACATGCCGATCACTGTTTGTTTTGTGGATGCAGCGGAACTACAGATTCTTTTATATGTTTGTTTTCTCTACAACCCTTCTTTGCTTCTATGTATTTGGCTTCTGTTGGGTATATATCAAGAGAATTATGGAATTTGAGCACAATAGTATCTGGAGGGCAATGAGCAAGACACCTGCTTCCATTGTTCTGATAGTTTACACTTTCGTGTGTATGTGGTTTGTTCTTTGTATTCCATTTGTATCTCATTGGCACTAACCAGATAATTCTAGAGAAATGTACTTTAAGAAATGTGTCTGTATATAGTGTTAGTATAAAGTGCTATTAGAGAATTGACATCTATGAGATTATATATACTTTGCATTTGGACCATTTGTAGTATTTTATACATCCTAGAATTGTGTGTGGTGGTGATTGCTCGGTTGTATAAGAGATATTTATGTATGATTTATGGATGACTTGAGTGCGTAATGTAGTTTGTTTTGACAATTATGATGAGATTATTGTGTTTATTGATGTCTTTGAGTATATTTTCTATTCAAATATTATCGTTCTACAAGATATTTGTTGTATATACAAGAAAAAAGCTAATTTTTTGGGAGCATTTTTTTCCTCAGATTTTGTACAGCCTTACATCCTTGACGGCCGCCCGTCAAGGATGTTTTTCCCGTCAAGGATGTGTATCCTTGACGGGATGCCGTCAAGGATGAAACATCCTTGACAGGACTTTTACCGACGAGGTATCCTTGACAGGAGCCCATCAAGGATACACATTTTTAACGGGAAAATGGACATTCTTGACAGGAATGCCTGTTAAGGATGCCCAAAATTCTACTAGTGATTCTCTTCTTCTATCTCTTCAATTAAATTTTCCTGGATGTAATTTACTTCTAGAGGTTGATCAGTTGGTTGGTTCCGTAGATTAAAAATGTTGAGATCAACAGTCATATTCCTAAAGAACAATTTTACTTGACCAGTTCTACAGTTGATTAGAGCATTAGAAGTGGCTAAGAACGGTCTTCTTAAAATGATAGGCATCTGACCTTTAGGATTGGAAACGGGCTGCGTTTTCAAGACTATGAAATTCACTGAAAAAATAAACTCTCAAACCGTAATCAGAACATCCTCTATCTCTCCCATGGGGACTTTGACAGATCTATCAGCTAACTGTAAAGTGCGTCTGGTTGGTTTGAGTTCTCCTACACCAAGTTGCTTCTAGACCGAATAAGAAAGTAAATTGATACTGGCCCCTAAGTCTAAAAGTGCCTTATCAATGAAGATATTTCTAATGACACATGAGATAGTAGGACAATCAGGATCCTTATGTTTCAAAGCTATGGGCTTTGAGAGCATGCCACTGATATTGGCAGCAAGAAAGACTTTCTTCGGAATATTTATTGTTCTCTTCTTAGTACACAAATCTTTTAAAAATTTTGCGTAAGAAGAGATTTGTTCAATTGCATCTAAGAGAGAAATATTGATCTTAACCTGCTTGAAAGTTTCTAGAATTTTCTTTACTTGAGGTGAGTTTTTCCTAGGCTTGAGTCTATCTGGAAAGGGAGCAACTAGTTTAAATCTATCAAAATTGAGCTCAGGTTCGGGTTCAGGTTCTTGGTCATCGGAATGAGGTGATTGTTGAATAGAGTTATCACAAGGAGAGAGAGTTTGTTCAGGTTCAAGAGTTTGACTTGGAGGCATTCTAACTTGATTATCGACCTATTTTCCTGACCGTAGTGAATGGATTGCATTCACTTGATGCATTCACTTGAGCTTGGTAGGTTGAACTTGATCCCATGTCCTTAAGGTTGGCCATGGGTTGACTCGAAAATTTTTCCTTCTCTCTCTCTCTCACTCATAGCACTAGCTAGTTGACGAAGTTAGGTTTCTAACCTAGCTATGGCTTGGGTGCTGGAATTGAGCATTTGTCCGGTTATTTGCATAAAGGAATTCAAAGTGTTGGATGTCTGAGTCAATAAGTTGGTGATCTGTGTAGAAGCTTTAATCATGGTCTCTAAACCCTTTTCTAAAATATTGAGACATTTATCATGATCAGAACTCGGAAGAATATGATTTACAGATTGATGGTGAGAAGACTGATTTGGATAAGGCAGATTTGATTGTTGGAAATTATTTTGTGAATTAAAAGGAATTGTGTTTCCTCTAGAAACTTATTGGGTTAAAGTGGGAGTGGAGTTTTGATTTCCAGAATAGCTTCCCTGATTCCATGCAAAATTTAGATGATTTCTCCAACCTGAATTATAGGTTGGAGAAAATTGATCATTCACGGGACGCTGGAATGCAACATTTACCTGACCTAGTGGTTGGTTATTTTCTAAGAGAGGATATTTCTTTGAAATATGAGTTAGAGAAAGACAGTTGTGACAACCTGAGGTAGAAACTTGATTGATTTGTGCTGGAGCTCGTTCTTTGATTTCTAAGGCTTCTAACCTACACAGTATTATCCTCGTATTTACTTCAGAGGCTATGTTTGACTCTAGGGTAAGACCACTCGATTTGGGTTGGGGAACTGATGAAACTCTGTCATCACAGAGTTCCCACTGCATAGTTTTCTAGGATAAACTCTCTATAAATTTTCAAGCTTCATCGACATTTTTCTTCATGAAATCCCTTTAACACATCGATTCTAAGAAAGTTTTTGAAGAATAATTCAATCCTTCATAGATGATTTGGCATAATCGCCACTTTTCTAGACCGTGGTGAGGACATTGGATAAGAAGATCTTTAAACTTATCAAAATACTTCCAGAATGGCTCTCCCGCGACTATCTTAAAATTCTAAATGCTGTTTCTAAGCTTAACCGTTTTATCGATAGGAAAAAATTTCTTCAGAAAAATGGTAATAAATTCATCCCAGGTTGAGATAGAATTTGTGAGTAAGCTATCTGATCATTTCTTGGCTTTGTCCTTAAGAGCAAATGGAATAAATCTTAGCTTAATCGCATCCTCGATAGTTTTCTAGGATAAACTCTATAAATTTTCAAGCTTCATCGACATTTTTCTTCATGAAATCCCTTTAACACATCGATTCTAAGAAAGTTTTTGAAGAATAATTCAATCCTTCATAGATGATTTGGCATAATCGCCACTTTTCTAGACCGTGGTGAGGACATTGGATAAGAAGATCTTTAAACTTATCAAAATACTTCCGAATGGCTCTCCGCGACTATCTTAAAATTCTAAATGTCGTTTCTAAGCTTAACCGCTTTATCGATAGGAAAAAATTTCTTCAGAAAAATGGTAATAAATTCATCCCAGGTTGAGATAGAATTTGTGAGTAAGCTATACAGTCATTTCTTGGCTTTGTCCTTAAGAGCAAATGGAATAAATCTTAGCTTAATCGCATCCTCGATAGTTTTCTAGGATAAACTCTCTATAAATTTTCAAGCTTCATCGACATTTTTCTTCATGAAATCCCTTTAACACATCGATTCTAAGAAAGTTTTTGAAGAATAATTCAATCCTTCATAGATGATTTGGCATAATCGCCACTTTTCTAGACCGTGGTGAGGACATTGGATAAGAAGATCTTTAAACTTATCAAAATACTTCCGAATGGCTCTCCGCGACTATCTTAAAATTCTAAATGTCGTTTCTAAGCTTAACCGCTTTATCGATAGGAAAAATTTCTTCAAAATGGTAATAAATTCATCCCAGTTGAGATAGAATTTGTGAGTAAGCTATCTGATCATTTCTTGGCTTTGTCCTTAAGAGCAAATGGAATAAATCTTAGCTTAATCGCATCCTCGATAGTTTTCTAGGATAAACTCTATAAATTTTCAAGCTTCATCGACATTTTTCTTCATGAAATCCCTTTAACACATCGATTCTAAGAAAGTTTTTGAAGAATAATTCAATCCTTCATAGATGATTTGGCATAATCGCCACTTTTCTAGACCGTGGTGAGGACATTGGATAAGAAGATCTTTAAACTTATCAAAATACTTCCAGAATGGCTCTCCCGCGACTATCTTAAAATTCTAAATGCTGTTTCTAAGCTTAACCGTTTTATCGATAGGAAAAAATTTCTTCAGAAAAATGGTAATAAATTCATCCCAGGTTGAGATAGAATTTGTGAGTAAGCTATACAGTCATTTCTTGGCTTTGTCCTTAAGAGCAAATGGAATAAATCTTAGCTTAATCGCATCCTCGATAGTTTTCTAATCTTAATCATAAGACAAACCTCCTCAAACGCAGAGATAAAAATGTAAGCGTCTTCGGTTTCATTTACTAAGAATTTTGGAACCATGTTTATAAAATGCAGTTTAAGCTCAAAATTAGTTTCATTGACATCGGGTAGCTTAATGCAAGATGGGATTGCATTCCTAGTTGGATAACACATATCTTGAAGAACGGGTGGATTAGGATTAGTCATTTCTTTAAAAAATGGTTCAACACGGATTAAACGATTGGTATTATCCCTAATCTAAACTTGCATACACCAAAACAAATTCTTTGTAGATTTTTTTTAACTAAAAGAAAAAAATTCTAAGAAAAACAAAAGTTAGGTTTTTTTTAATGAGAAAAACTAAAAGATCTAAAAGATAATGAGAAGAAGGAGAAGGATAAAAGAAAAACCTAACTAAAATAAATAAAGAGCAATCACTTTGTATCAATCACTCTTAATTCTAGGGTTAAGCCTATACTCAACTAGACTAACTCCGAACCAAAAACTCCTTTAGTGAAAAGATTAAAGTTTACGCGGTCCATTAGCTAGGTAAGGATAGTACTAGAGGGAGGTCAATGACCAATTAAGTACCTCGTTCATTGCGGAGCGCTTTACGCAACCCCTAAACCTTACCTTAGACACCAACGGATTCAAGTAAACTTAAACCAGTTCACTTAAGGATTTCTTGTTCCTTAATGAGCTCGAGTCCTTAGGGCCCAACGTATAATGAGTTTTAAAAAAGCTTGGGTTTGTGTAGTGAGGAATTAGTGATTTGTGGGATAAGGAAAGGGTGATGAAATCTCTCACCTTATCTTGATTAGTGATTTTTGCACTTACGAGTATTTTCAAGTGAGTGCTCAAATCAAAATGCTCAAATCACTTTGGTGAATTAATACTATTATATGCAATGCAACCCTACAAATTAAAAGTAACTACAACAGGATGCAAAAATAAATTAAAATCTTTTTGTTTTTTTAATTAAGATTAACAATCAAACAAATGTGAGAAAGAGAGCTCTTGTTTGAATTTATTATCTTATTAGTAAATGTCCAAGTGGAGGGTGAACTTTATTAGGGCTGACAAAAGTAATTTTTTTAATTAGATCCTAATTGTCTCTAATTGTGAGAAACTAACTAAATGGGTGGAATTGAAAATGCTAGAAAGAGGACTTACCTTAAGCAAATCTTCAATCTTCAATCTTCAATCATCGATCTTCAATCATCGATCTTCAATCTTCAAAGTGGTTCCTTCACAAGAAAACACACAAATTAAAGAACCAGAATAGAAAAATCCTAATTATAAGCACATTCCCCGGCAACGGCGCCAAAAACTTAATAGAAAATAAATAAAATAAAGTTGCAAGTGCACAACTATCAAGTTATAGTATATAGTTATAATATCGATCCCTTGAAGAAGGTGTTGTAGGAAATAATCAAAATTAGTTTCTAAGTTGTGTGTGGACAATTAAGAGTGATAATATGGATGTGGAGAGATATGAGAAAAGTGTGATTATATGCGATGACATAAAACTAGATTAAGAGAGGAGAAAAAGATAAAGAAATTAGACGAAAATAAAATCAACGAACAAATAAAGAAAAATCAAGAAAAAGAAAAATCAAGAAAGTAAAAGATGAGGGATTGATTAGAGATATGAGGAATCTAGAATTGAATCCACTAGTCATTTTCACTTAAAAATTATGAATTATTTTCTTTTATCGATTCTTTTAGATTTATTAAGCATAGACTATCAAACCACTTAAGGAAAGTATAACCTATCAAATTATCATCCAAGTAAAATAACATTCATGAAAAGAATAACAACTAGATATTAATTCTAGAATTCATAAGTATAACCTATCAAACCACTCAAGATAAGCATAGATTATCAAATCCTTCTTCTACCAATTAGTTCTCTAGTTGATTACCCTATCATGATCATTTAAAGCACAAGAGAGCAATCCACAAATTATAAAAGAAATTAAACTAGTTTTATACAACTCTAGAATTCCTACAAGATTTTAGTTTCACATTATTAAAATTAAAAACAAAATAAAATATAAACTAGATAGCATGAAAGAAAGAGAATGAAAATAAAAACTAAGTACAAAGAGAAAAATAAGAACAAAGAAATAAAGATCTAAACTATGAACATAAACATAAATCTAAACTACAAAATAAAAGAGCACAAAAGAAAATTTTAACAATGCAAAAAATCAAGTTATAGTATATAGTTATAATATCGATCCCTTGAAGAAGGTGTTGTAGGAAATAATCAAAATTAGTTTCTAAGTTGTGTGTGGACAATTAAGAGTGATAATATGGATGTGGAGAGATATGAGAAAAGTGTGATTATATGCGATGACATAAAACTAGATTAAGAGAGGAGAAAAAGATAAAGAAATTAGACGAAAATAAAATCAACGAACAAATAAAAGAAAAATCAAGAAAAAGAAAAATCAAGAAAGTAAAAGATGAGGGATTCGATTAGAGATATGAGGAATCTAGAATTGAATCCACTAGTCATTTTCACTTAAAAATTATGAATTATTTTCTTTTATCGTGATTCTTTTAGATTTATTAAGCATAGACTATCAAACCACTTAAGGAAAGTATAACCTATCAAATTATCATCCAAGTAAAATAACATTCATGAAAAGAATAACAACTAGATATTAATTCTAGAATTCATAAGTATAACCTATCAAACCACTCAAGATAAGCATAGATTATCAAATCCTTCTTCTACCAATTAGTTCTCTAGTTGATTACCCTATCATGATCATTTAAAGCACAAGAGAGCAATCCACAAATTATAAAAGAAATTAAACTAGTTTTATACAACTCTAGAATTCCTACAAGATTTTAGTTTCACATTATTAAAATTAAAAACAAAATAAAATATAAACTAGATAGCATGAAAGAAAGAGAATGAAAATAAAAACTAAGTACAAAGAGAAAAATAAGAACAAAGAAATAAAGATCTAAACTATGAACATAAACATAAATCTAAACTACAAAATAAAAGAGCACAAAAGAAAATTTTAACAATGCAAAAAATAAATTTATACTACAAAATAAAAATGCAAGAAAATAACAAAAGAAAATAAAAGTAAATCTACTTTATAAGGCATTAAAATACATCCAATCTACTAAAAAAATAAAATACTAAAACATGAATATCTAAACAAGAAAATAAAAGAAAAAGGAAAACTTACATTGCAAGAGGGTTTTAACCTCTTGAAGGTAAATCTCCATCTTCATCTTCATCTTCATCAACAAATAAAGAGAAGAAAAGAAAAATATGAAGAGATAAAAATTCTTTTATTAATTGCAAACAAAGTTTATAATTTTGAAAGGTTTTCTCAATTAAGAGTAACCATCTTCTCCAAATAGAGTTTTTAGAAACTTTTTCACCCTCAAACCCCTCATAATCTACCCCTATTTATAGCCAACAGCAATGAATGAGAACCCTTGGATTTTGCTTGGAGAACAAGGATTAAATTTCAGCCAGAAACTGTTTCTGTTGCGAACCAATCGGTTGACCAATTAGTTTGGCGACCGATTGGTTTGCAACAGATTTTTATTTTTGTTGATTTATTGACCCGATTTCTTCATGGATCCTTGAGCTTTCTTGGGCCTTCTTTTGTCTTCATATTTGAGCTTTAATAAATGATAGAAAATCAGGGATTTTGATTCTTTTAGGCTTTTATTCATTAATTCTTCATTAACCTGTAAATTAAGATAAAATATGTTATTAGTAACATATTTATTTAAATAAGATAGATAATGAGGGTATTAAAATTAATAAAAATGTGATTATCACTATTCAGCTAGACTTGGTTTAAATTGCATGCCTCACTTGTAGGATCTTGGAGTATATATAAGAGAGTTCTTGACTCTTCACCTCCATGTAGGAAAACCGCTAGTCATAATTATCTACATACTTCTCCATTTAATCCCGCACTTAATTCCATGGCCATTAAACTTTTAAAACTCCAAAGCTTAAATGAGAAATCAAAGAGACGCCAACTCTTCATTTGTGAAAAAGTCTTTCAATCTTCTAAGAAAAAGATTAAATTCTTTATTTTGAAACCATAAAAAGAAAAAATAAAACTAACAGGAGCAGCTGGAAGTATTAGGTGCAAAGAACGATCAATAGAAACTCCAACTAAAGTGATGTGCTCAACCAAAATTGTCAACCCATATTTGTCATGCTAGTAGTAGGCCCAGCGCACTTTTCATAAAGCTGATTTTTGCATTAGGGTGTATAAAGAAGAGCTGGGTGAGAGGCTGAGAGAGAGTAAAATTTTTTTCTTGTATTAAAACCATTTTAAGGTCCTTCGATACTCGGGGAAAGAATGTTGGGGGTATGTAGTTTGTCTTAGTCATAGGGGCCACTGCTTAACTTCATTTCCATTGAGTAAATATTTAGCATTCTGCCATTCTATTTTATAATTATAGTAAAATGTTGTGATTAATGCAATTTCTAAATTTGAATAAAACTAATGAAAGGAAAAAAGTAAACGAAAAGAGAATTATTGGTTAATTACCTAGGAATTCTAGCTCGAATAAGTTTTCTCAAAGTATTTGATTGTTTCATCTACTTTTGATTTCATTTCGTTTTGGAGGGAGACGTTTTTTTATTATATTTTCGATGCAATAGATAATCATTTTGGGCGCAGGGAGGCGGTATAAATGCTCTCAGGAACTGATTCTCGCAAATCAGGAATTGATTAACTATTTTTTTTATTTTCAAATAAGGATAATATTGTCCTTCTAATTTTTATTTAATAGAATTTTTAATGGAGAGTTAAGATAGGACTAATCTTACATCTAACGAGTATACAGTCTAAGTTGAGAAAAAGAAAGTGAAGAGATCAGTTTGAGTATAAAGCTCCACAACTAGGACCAAATTGACCTTTTTAACATAAATGTAAAACACTCTAAATTAAAATCTTAGAAATACTACTAGTCCTAACCAAAGCTCCCCAATCAATAATATCCCAAGATTTTCATTGGAGTCGCTACCTAATCGTTGATGTATATAATCCGATCACTAACCTCGGATGAGTTTAGCTTTAAAGAGGCGAGTCGCTTTTTCTCCTAAAGCCCGTGACTCCGACCAAAGTTAAGCCTAGCAGGAAAGAAGGACTGCGGAAGAGGCGGAGTTGGGATCTCCGGTGGTTCCTCAAGCGGTCAAGTTAGTGGAGTGGGGATAGTCTAATAGGCGAGGAATTCACTCGAAGAGATTGCTTACCTTGTTAGGCTGTTCACGTTTCTCTTTTATAGGTAGGGTTGAGGGGTATTTCCGTCTTTCCATCGGTTTAGGAACCACCGGTGAGTCAGCCCTCCCCTCCGCGTGTGAGCGAGGATTGGTGAACATCCCTCCTTTGCTAGAGTGGTGGCCTTCTGAGTGTCAAATTGGAAATGTCGAGGGTTGGTGTGGTCTATTAGCTATTAATGGGATGGGATTGGCGGCGCTGTAGGCTGCATGGGTCGAGGTGCCATCTTGTGAGAGATGGGAATTAGAGTGTCGGTGCATTTAATCACGATGTTGATGGGCTCGAGAGTCTTGTGTGGCCGTCGTTTGAGTGGAGAATCTGCGGGGTGAGAGGGGCCGTGGCGGATGGCCGACTCATCGACCTCTTAGGGAGTCCCTTGGGATGATTCTTAGGGGCGATTGGGGCGCCTTATCGTCGCCCTAGAGGCGAGTGGTAGAAGGGTAGGCTGGATTAAGCTCCACATTGTTTGGAGACCGACAGCTTGTAGGAAGGGATGCGTGGTGGTCGGAAGGGCGGCCGACCTTCCAGCGTCGTCAGAAGCTGTCGATGGGCGACTCGCACCGCCTTCAGCGTCGGTCATGGCGATGGTCGTCGATGGGCCGGGGCTGGAGTCGGTACATGCGAGCGGTCGGTGGGTTGAGTGTGGAGGTTCTTGTCGGTCCTCATTGGTAAACAGCGTTAAGTTCGGTCGGCTTGGCTTTTCTCTTTAATCAGCGATTAGTGGTTATGACCATAACAAGGCCCTTCGCTGAGTCGCTTGGAAACGAAGTCCGCGAAATGAGTAGATCGTTATGGTCATAACCACCAATCGCTGATTAAAGAGAAAAGCCGCCGATCCAACGAACGCTTGTTTACCAATGAGGACCGACAAGAACCTCCACACTCAACCCACCGACCGCCTGCATGTACCGACTCCGGCCCCGGCCCATCGACGACCATCGCCATGACCGACGCTGAAGTATGCGCGAAGTCGCCCATCGACAGCTTCTCTGACGACGCAAGCGGTGTCCGTCTCTTCCGACCGCCACTGCTACGATCCCTTCCTACAAGTTGTCAATTCTCCAAACAATGTGGAGCTTAATCCAGCCTACCCTTCTGCCACTGCCCTTCTAGGGCGACGATAAGGCGCCCCAATCGCCCCTCAAGAATCATCCCAAGGGACTCTAAGAGGTCGCGATGAGTCGCCATCCGCCACGGCCCTCTCACCCTCAAGGTGATTCTCCACTCAAACGACGGCCACACAAGACTCGAGCCCATCAACATCGTGATTAAATGCACCGACACCTCTAATTCCCATCTCTCACAAGATTTAAGGCACCTCGACCCATGTGCCTACAGGCCGCCAATCCCATCCCATTAATAGCTAATAGACCACACCAACCCTCGACATTTCAATTTGACACTCAGAAGGCCACCACTCTAGCAAAGTGAGGGATGTTCACCAACCTCTGCCACACGCGGAGGGGAGGGCTGACTCACCGGTGGTTCCCAAACCGATGGAAAGACGGAAATACCCCTCAACCCTACCTATAAAAGAGAAACGCGGAACGCCTAACAAGGTAAGCAATCTCTTCGAGTGAATTCCCGCCTATTAGACTATCCCCACTCCACTAACTTGACCGTTTGAGGAACCACGGAGATCCCAACTCCGCCTCTTCCGCAGTCCTTCTTCTCATAGGCTAATCCTTTGGTCGGAGTCACTGGCTTTAGGAGAAAAGCGACTCGCCTCTTTAAAGCTAAACTCATCCGAGGTTAGTGATCATGGATTATATACATCAACACTAACCGATAGCTATCAATTTTTTGTTGCCAAATGTTTGCGGATTCTGCCCATCCATTGACTTAATCGCTTGTTTGGTTAAAAAACTCAGGAAAAGGAAAACTATGGCAAAAACCGATTTTTGTGCTTTTCTTTGGGTTTCTTCGAAATGGCTTTTTTTTCACATTGAAAACAAAGCTTAGAAATGCATCCCATCTCCTTTGCCTATTTGGGCCTGTTTGGTTTACATAAATATCATAGGAAACCGAAAACTTGTAGAAAAAAATATTTTCCATAAATTTCATGAGTTTTACTAGAATTTGACTTCTCTTGTTTGTTTCAACTAGAAATTGAGGATGAAACTAGCATACCTGAGTTTACATGAGTTTGGAAAGCGTGCACACCAAAAACAAAAAATCCAACTAATAAAAAGCAATACATAGCTTTACATTCTTGCGCGAACGACCGAGGAAAGAAACAAAAAACTGAACTATAAAAAGCAATACAAAGCTATTTATTCTTTCACAATCCCGAATTGGGTTTACTAAAAGCATTGACAACTTTTACAACTTTAAAAATTTATTTCTACTTTTTTTTTGTTGGCTACCAAACTATGGAGGAAAAAATAAACCAAAAGCATAAATAAATTTCTAAAATGATGGGTGGAAACTGATTTTAGAAAGGTTTTTTGCTAACCAAACAGACACTTGGTTCAAAAAAACCGAAAATAAAGCAATAAATTTGGAAATGGATTACCTTAATTTCCAGCTATATCTCCATTATTTTATTGCTAAAAATTATATTTTAAGCTTGAAAATGCGATTTTTTGAAAAAGTAATGTGACGGAAGTTTCCTTGCCCCCATTTCCCTAAAATCCATGAGCAAAACAAACATTGGAAAAAAAAAAAGTTCGAACAACTAAATCCCATTTGTCACCGGTGAGATTTCCTAGAAAGGGGGTTTCTAGTTTTTTTTTTCTAGGAATCAAACAGCCCCAGTTCAAATTTTACCAGAACACTCATATCCAATGGAGAGATAGAGGCTTCGATAGAGAATTTATGAAAGTAATCTATTTATAGTTCCAACCGGTTATCGATAACCTAATTAGAGTTCAAACTGCTCATCCAACACAAATTTGATAGTTAAATTTTGCTTCTGTTGGTACGGACAGAGAAAAGTATCACCTCCCAATTGCGCTTCCTCCTCCTTCAAAACCCTCTTTATCCCCCTCACTCCTTCCATGGCCACCACCACCATCTCCCCATCTCCTTCCCTCCTCTCCTCCCATGCCCACCACCATCAACCCTCCTCCACCCAGAACCCCACCACCACCATCTCCACTCTCAAGCTCGCCACCACCATCGACCAAATCAAGCAAATCCACGCCCACCTCACAAGGACCTCCCCCTCCCTCTCCCCTCTCCTCCCCTCCCTCATTGCCGCCTACTCCAAGCTCTCCACTCCCCTCAGCCTCCACTACGCCCTCAATTCCTTCCAACTCTCCGATGCCCATCTCGGCCTCGACCCCAATCCTGCACTCTTCGCATTGAACTCCCTTATAAGAGGTTTTTCCTCTTTGGGTTCGGTTAACGAGGCCATTCGGCTTTATGGGTCGATTCTAGACCGAGGATTGGTACCCGACCGCTTTACTTTCCCACCTCTGTTCGCTGGTCTGTCGAAGATTGCGTGTTTTGAGGAAGGGATTCAGTTTCATGGGGTTGTGATAAAGGTTGGGATTGATTCTGATTTCTTTACTGATAACTCCTTCGCGTAAGCAATCCTGGTGAAGTCGGCATATTACTGAAGAAAAAGCGGACTCCGCTCTCTTTAAAGCTAAACTCATCCGAGGTTAGTGACTGTGATTATATACATCAACACTAACTGATAGCTATCAATTTTTTGTTGCCAAATGTTTGCGGATTCGCCCATCCATTGACTTAATCGCTTGTTTGGTTAAAAACTCGTGAAAAGGAAAACTATGGCAAAACCGATTTTTGTGCTTTTCTTTGGGTTTCTTGAAATGGCTTTTTTTTCACATTGAAAACAAAGCTTAGAAATGCATCCCATCTCCTTTGCCTATTTGGGCCTGTTTGGTTTACATAAATATCATAGGAAACCGAAAACTTGTAGAAAAAATATTTTCCATAAATTTCATGAGTTTTACTAGAATTTGACTTCTCTTGTTTGTTTCAACTAGAAATTGAGGATGAAACTAGCATACCTGAGTTTACATGAGTTTGGAAGCGTGCACACCAAAACAAAAATCCAACTAATAAAAGCAATACATAGCTTTACATTCTTCTTGTGAACAATCGAGGAAAGAAACAAAAACTGAACTATAAAAAGCAATACAAAGCTATTTATTCTTTCACAATCGAATTGGGTTTACTAAAAGCATTGACAACTTTTACAACTTTAAAATTTATTTCTACTTTTTTGTTGGCTACCAAACTATGGAGGAAAAAATAAACCAAAAGCATAAATAAATTTCTAAAATGATGGGTGGAAACTGATTTTAGAAAGGTTTTTGCTAACCAAGCAGACACTTGGTTCAAAAACCGAAAATAAAGCAATAAATTTGGAAATGGATTACCTTAATTTCCAGCTATATCTCCATTATTTTATTGCTAAAAATTATATTTTAAGCTTGAAAATGCGATTTTTTGAAAAAGTAATGTGACGGAAGTTTCCTTGCCCCCATTTCCCTAAAATCCATGAGCAAAACAAACATTGGAAAAAAAAAAAAGTTCGAACAACTAAATCCCATTTGTCACCGGTGAGATTTCCTAGAAAGGGGGTTTCTAGTTTTTTTTTTCTAGGAATCAAACAGCCCCAGTTCAAATTTTACCAGAACACTCATATCCAATGGAGAGATAGAGGCTTCGATAGAGAATTTATGAAAGTAATCTATTTATAGTTCCAACCGGTTATCGATAACCTAATTAGAGTTCAAACTGCTCATCCAACACAAATTTGATAGTTAAATTTTGCTTCTGTTGGTACGGACAGAGAAAAGTATCACCTCCCAATTGCGCTTCCTCCTCCTTCAAAACCCTCTTTATCCCCTCACTCCTTCCATGGCCACCACCACCATCTCCCATCTCCTTCCCTCCTCTCCTCCCATGCCCACCACCATCAACCCTCCTCCACCCAGAACCCCACCACCACCATCTCCACTCTCAAGCTCGCCACCACCATCGACCAAATCAAGCAAATCCACGCCCACCTCACAAGGACCTCCCCCTCCCTCTCCCCTCTCCTCCCCTCCCTCATTGCCGCCTACTCCAAGCTCTCCACTCCCCTCAGCCTCCACTACGCCCTCAATTCCTTCCAACTCTCCGATGCCCATCTCGGCCTCGACCCCAATCCTGCACTCTTCGCATTGAACTCCCTTATAAGAGGTTTTTCCTCTTTGGGTTCGGTTAACGAGGCCATTCGGCTTTATGGGTCGATTCTAGACCGAGGATTGGTACCCGACCGCTTTACTTTCCCACCTCTGTTCGCTGGTCTGTCGAAGATTGCGTGTTTTGAGGAAGGGATTCAGTTTCATGGGGTTGTGATAAAGGTTGGGATTGATTCTGATTTCTTTACTGATAACTCCTTGATACACTTTTATGCTGAGCTGGGGGATTTGGTTTCTGCAAAGAAGGTGTTTGATGGAATGTCTGAGAGGAATGTGGTTTCTTGGACCAGTCTTATTGATGGGTATGCGAGAGGGGGAGAACCGCGAAAGGCTGTTGACTTGTTTTATGAGATGGTGGAGGAGAACAAAATTACTCCCAATTCGGTTACTATGGCTTGTGTTGTTTCGGCTTGTGCAAAATTACAGGATTTGGAGGTGGGCGAGAGGATTTGCGCTTATATTGCGGAGTCGGGGATTGGGTTTAATACGCATTTGGTGAATTCGCTTCTAGACATGTATATGAAATGTGGGGAGGTTGAGAAGGCAAAGAGGTTGTTTAATGAATGTGTTGATAGGAACATCGTCGTTTTTAATACTATGGTGACAAACTATGCTCGACTGGGGTTTTCGAATGAGGCTTTGTCTTTGTTTCATAAAATGTTGGGTTTGGGACCAAGACCAGATCGAGTCACAGTAGTTGGTGCGGCCTCGGCCTCTGCTCAACTGGGTCAGCTCAAATTTGGGAAACGACTCCATGGATACATTATTCGACATGGATTGGCTTGTTGGGAGTCTGTTAGTAATTCAGTCATTGATATGTACATGAAATGTGGTGATCCTGATGCTGCATTCAGAGTTTTTGAATTGATGCCAAACAGGACCGAGGTTTCTTGGAACACCATTATAAATGGATGTATAAGAAATGGTGATTTTGATTTGGCTTGTAGATATTTTGACATAATGCCAATAAGAGATCTTTTCTCATGGAATACAATGATCAGTGCGTTAGTGCAAGTAAGCTGGTTCGAAGAGGCGATTTTGTTATTTCGAGCAATGCAACGTGCACATGTTAGTCCTGATAAAGTGACAATGGTTAGTGTATCTTCTGCATGTGGGTATTTAGGTGCCTTAGACCTCGCCAAATGGGTGTACGCTTACATTGACAAGAAGAAAATCATATGGAATGTTAAGCTTGGCACTGCATTAGTCGATATGTTTGCTAAGTGCGGTGATTCCAAGAGTGCAATGAAAATCTTTAATCAAATGCCTATAAGAGATGTTTCAGCTTGGACTGCAGCAATTGGAGCAATGGCTGTTGAGGGAAATGGGAAACAAGCACTAGTGCTCTTCAATCAAATGATTACTGAAGGAGTAAAGCCAGATAGTGTGGCATTTGTAGGGGTCTTGACTGCATTGAGCCATGGAGGGTTTGTAAAAGAGGGCGTCAATTTTTCCATTCAATGACCAAAGTTTATGGATTTTCCCTGAAGTTGTTCATTATGGGTGCATGGTTGATCTTCTTGGTCGAGCTGGGTTGTTAAAGGAAGCTAAAAATTTCATAAAAAACATGACTATCGAGCCTAATGATGTGATATGGGGAGCATTATTAGCTGCTAGCCGAATACACCATAATCTCAAATTGGCAGAATATGCAGCGAAAAAGTTATTGAATTAGCCCCAGAGAGGAGTGGAATTCATGTTCTCCTCTCAAATATTTATGCTTCGGCCGCAAATGGGAAGGTGTTTGATGGAATGTCTGAGAGGAATGTGGTTTCTTGGACCAGTCTTATTGATGGGTATGCGAGGGGAGAACCAAAGGCTGTTGACTTGTTTTATGAGATGGTGGAGGAGAACAAAATTACTCCCAACGGTTACTATGGCTTGTGTTGTTTCGCTTGTGCAAAATTACAGGATTTGGAGGGGCTAGAGGATTTTGCCATATTGGCGGAGTCGGGATTGGGTTTAATACGCATTTGGTGAATTCGCCTAGACATGTATATGAAATGTGGGGAGGTTGAGAAGGCAAAGAGGTTGTTTAATGAATGTGTTGATAGGAACATCGCCGCTTTTAATACTATGGTGACAAACTATGCTCGACTGGGGTTTTCGAATGAGGCTTTGTCTTTGTTTCATAAAATGTTGGGTTTGGGACCAAGACCAGATCGAGTCACAGTAGTTAAGCGCCTCGCCTCAACCGGGTCAGCTCAAATTTGGGAAACGACTCCATGGATACATTATTCGACATGGATTGGCTTGTTGGGAGTCTGTTAGTAATTCAGTCATTGATATGTACATGAAATGTGGTGATCCTGATGCTGCATTCAGAGTTTTTGAATTGATGCCAAACAGGACCGAGGTTTCTTGGAACACCATTATAAATGGATGTATAAGAAATGGTGATTTTGATTTGGCTTGTAGATATTTTGACATAATGCCAATAAGAGATCTTTTCTCATGGAATACAATGATCAGTGCGTTAGTGCAAGTAAGCTGGTTCGAAGAGGCGATTTTGTTATTTCGAGCAATGCAACGTGCACATGTTAGTCCTGATAAAGTGACAATGGTTAGTGTATCTTCTGCATGTGGGTATTTAGGTGCCTTAGACCTCGCCAAATGGGTGTACGCTTACATTGACAAGAAGAAAATCATATGGAATGTTAAGCTTGGCACTGCATTAGTCGATATGTTTGCTAAGTGCGGTGATTCCAAGAGTGCAATGAAAATCTTTAATCAAATGCCTATAAGAGATGTTTCAGCTTGGACTGCAGCAATTGGAGCAATGGCTGTTGAGGGAAATGGGAAACAAGCACTAGTGCTCTTCAATCAAATGATTACTGAAGGAGTAAAGCCAGATAGTGTGGCATTTGTAGGGGTCTTGACTGCATTGAGCCATGGAGGGTTTGTAAAAGAGGGCCGTCAATTTTTCCATTCAATGACCAAAGTTTATGGATTTTCCCCTGAAGTTGTTCATTATGGGTGCATGGTTGATCTTCTTGGTCGAGCTGGGTTGTTAAAGGAAGCTAAAAATTTCATAAAAAACATGACTATCGAGCCTAATGATGTGATATGGGGAGCATTATTAGCTGCTAGCCGAATACACCATAATCTCAAATTGGCAGAATATGCAGCGAAAAAAGTTATTGAATTAGCCCCAGAGAGGAGTGGAATTCATGTTCTCCTCTCAAATATTTATGCTTCGGCCGGCAAATGGGAAGATGTTGCGAGAGTGAGATTGGATCTGAAGGACAAAGGTATTCAGAAACAACCAGGATCGAGCTTAATTGAGATAGATGGAGAGATTCACGAGTTCACTTCTACGGATGAGTCACATCCCCAAATGAGTTCCATAGCCAAAATGATCGATGAAATGGGGGAGAGACTCTCGGTTTCTGGTCATGAACCAGACTTGGCTAATGTTCTGTTGAATGTGGATGATGACGAGAAGAGATTTCTTTTGAGTCGGCATAGTGAGAAAATGGCTGTAGCGTTTGGTCTGATTAGTACATCTAGAGGAGTGCCCATTCATGTTGTGAAAAACTTGAGGATTTGTGGTGACTGTCATGAATTTATGAAGTGTGTGTCTGATATATATGAAAGAGAAATTACAGTTAGGGATAATATTCGGTTTCATCATTTCCAACAAGGGCAGTGCTCCTGCAATGATTATTGGTGAAGAAGTTGGATGTGAGATTTATACTTGGATTCATACTTTATATAAGATCATTGGAGGTAGAATGCTATATATATGTGGGGTGAAGCTGCATGTTTTAACTCATGTACAGAAACTTGATCGCCAAAAAATCAATGAGGTGAACGAACCACATTTCATTAATTCATAAACTCCCTGGAGGTTCCAATTCATTTTATGAGGATTTTGCATGCAAAAGGTAAAGTTGCAAATTTTAACAGATGTGGAAGGGTGTTATTACCAAAAAATTACTGAGATTTGATAAATTTGATATCACTGGTCTTCAGAAAATTGCTGAGGAAATTCAATATCATCGATCATCGGAAACTTGATTCCTATTTTCATCTTCCAAATGACCCAGGTAATTTATGCTCCATTAATCCACCATTTACCGATTGGATATTCATATTTATTTGTTTATACTTTATAAATATTTCATTAGACTAGCGAAACACGAAGGAAAATATTTATTTCATGAACTGAAAAATTATTATTTGATTGTTTAATCTTCTAAAAACTTTGATGAACTGGTCTGCTAGATCAAAACAATTTTCCCCACCCATAAAGTTGATGTTGATGTTCACACTTTTAACGTTAAGCCTGTTATTTTTTGGTGGAAATGGAACTTGAAGCTTCTTTTACCTATATGCCCATCTCCTTGACATGCGATGGCTGAAAACTAAAGTAAATGGATCTTTTAGACATTTTTGAAAAAGATATTGTTAGCTGGGCAAAATAGCTTAGGTTTCAGGCCATGAAAAGAGTTCTCAACCTGCGAAATGTGAGATGTTAAAATTATAACCCTCAACAAACCTCCGAAATTTGGTGCAGTGAAAGGGATCTTAAGAAAACTAAAATGAGCTTTAGGAGATGTTCGACTCTATTGCTCGAATAATGAAAATAAAAAGTGATGTATCCAACTTTCTCAAAAGCAAATACATCACTGTGCTTCATGAAGTCATATTTGTTATACACAAGGATGCTATAATGTAGTATCTCGAGCTGAAGTACATATGGTTGAGATGCATAGTGAATGAAACTCCAGGAAGGCAGGTCACTTGATGTCCATGTACAGAGGATGTTGTCCACAGGATTTGTGCCCGTGGGATATTGTCAGCCGCAAATGTTGAAGAGGAGAAAAGGTGACGGGCCCTAGCACCGAAAGCAGCCGCCCCAAACCACGCATGCGCCGCAGCCGCAGTCACTGTAGCAACAAATAAAAATGAACTCGTGCTGCGCGTGATTAATATTATAATAGTGCATAGTAATTTTTCAAAAGCTATAAATAGGCCCAGAAATCCTTCAGAAAATCTCATCACATTCCAGAAACAACTCCTCTACATATAGAAGTGAGAGAAAATAATAGAGAGAGTATCTCCTTATAAAAGAGAGTTTGTAATCCTCCTAAGTTTTTCCTCATAATGAATTCTTCTATCCTTGCTCGTGGTTTTTACCCCAAATTCTTTTAGAGGGTTTTCCACGTAAATTTGTGTGTTCTTTATTACTTCTGCACTATTTTAGCTGCGACTCTGCTCTATTGGGCCCTGGGTTTGTTCTAACAAGCGGTATCAAAGCCTGGCTTAGGGTATTTGTATCTGCTTATCGTATGCTCTGTGGCTGCCACCAAAGGTAGATCCTTCACATCAGAAAATAAGCTAGATTATTATTTACCTTATAAAAGGCACTGGGCACTATTCACGAGTACGACACTATTCATAAATACAGTACTGTTCACAAGTACGGTTACTATTTACGGATATGGTTACTGTTTATAAATACGGTACTGTTCACGTGAAATTGTAAGGAGTTACTGTTCGTGGTAGAAGCAATGGCGGTGAAGTTCGAGAATTTCAAGATTGAGAAATTCAACAGGAGTAATTTCTCTCTGTGGAAGTTAAAGATAAAGACTATCTTGAGAAAAAATAATTGCCTAGCGGCCATCGTTGAAAGGCAGACCGACATCACAGAGGATAAGTGAAACGAGATGGACGGGAATGCTATTGCAAATCTCCATCTGGCATTAGCTGACGGGGTGCTGTCTAGCATAGAGGAGAAGAAGACAGCAAATGAGATCTGGGATACTCTAACAAAGCTATATGAGGCCAAATCCTTGCACAACAAAATCTTCTTAAAAAGAAGACTTTACACTCTCCGGATGGCGGAATCTACATCGATGACCGACCACATCTACACCCTAAATACATTGTTCTCCCAGCTCACAACGTTGGGGCATACAATCAGTGTGAATGAACGTGCGGAGCTTCTACTTCAGAGTCTACCTGACTCGTATGATCAGCTCATCATCAACCTCACAAGTAACGTTCTTGCGGAGAAGCTAGTTTTCGACGACGTTACAGCCGCTGTTCTAGAGGAAGAAAATCGGCGCAAAAATAAAGAAGACAGACTGGCAAGTTCGCAGCAAACGGAGGCCTTATCAGTGACGAGAGGAAGATCAACGGAACGTGGCTCTAGTAGGAGTCATGCCCATGGTAGATCGAAATCAAGAAGTAAGAAGCATATCAAATGCTACAACTGTGGCAAAAAGGGGCACGTCAAGTCGGAGTGTTGGCACAACAAGAAGAGTGATGACAAAAAATCTTCAGAGCTATCAACATCTCAAGAATGCGTTGTCAGCACATCAGATAATGGTGAAATTTTATAAAGTGGAGCAAACACTGTTAATGAAGGCAGAAAGAAGTTTGTTGACGTCTGACTTCTAGATTCAGCAGCTTCTTGGCACATGACATCCCGGAGGGAATGATTTCACAAATATGAACCTATCTCAGGGGGTTCTGTATTCATGGGCAATGATCATGCCTTGGAGATCTGTGGTATTGGTACTATTAAAATTCAAATGTTTGACGGTACAATACGCACTATTCAAGATGTGCGACATGTGAAGGGCCTGAAGAAGAATCTGTTATCTTTGGGACAATTAGACGAGCTCGGATGCAAAACTCATATAGCAAATGGGATCATGAAGATTGTTAGAGGGGCGCTTGTAGTGATCAAAGGAAAAAAGATAGTTGCAAACCTATACATGCTCAAGGGAGAGACTCTGCAGGAAGCTGATTCATGTGTGGCGTCAACCAGCCGTGGAGAAGAAGAAACCATGATGTGGCACCGTAAACTAGGCCACATGTCAGAACGAGGTTTGAAGATTTTCTCCGATCAAAACCTGCTTCATGGGCTCAAATCGGTAGCTCTTCCGTTTTGTGAGCATTGTGCTACGAGCAAGCAGCATCGGCTGAAGTTCAGCATATCGGGTTCTAGAAGTAATGCTATTCTGGAAGTGGTTCATTCTGATGTATGGCAAGCACCAGTTACATTCATGGGAGGTGCGAAGCATTTCGTGTCCTTTATTGACGATTACTCCCGGAGATGTTGGGTGTATCCTATCAAGAAGAAGGCGGATGTGTTCTCAGTTTTTAAAGCCTACAAAGCGCGAGTCGAGCTTGAATCTGATAAGAAGATCAAGTGTTTGAGGTCAAATAATGGAGGAGAATATACACACGGAGAATTTATAGCATTCTGCAAGCAAGAAGGCATCAAAAGACAATTCAGTACGGCATATACTCCACAACAAAATGGAGTAGTGGAGCGGATGAACAGAACTCTGTTGGAAAGAACCAGAGCGATTTTGACAATCAGAATCTGATAAAGTCTTTTGGTGAGCGATAAAACCACATTATGTAGTGAATCGATCTCCATCAACCGCAATACAATTGAAGACGCCGATGGAGATGTGGACTGGCAAGCCAGCTGATTATTCCAACCTCCATATATTTGGAAGTCCAGTGTACGTAATGTACAACGCCCAAAAAATTACAAAGCTGGATTCAAAATTCAGAAAATGTATATTCTTAGGGTATGCTGATGGAGTGAAGGGGTATCGCCTGTGAGATCCCACTACCGTAAGGTTATCATCGCCAGAGATGTTATCTTTGTAGAGAACCAACCGCAAAGAGAAGAAAAGAAAGCACGTGGAAGGACTCGAGACCGTAGATATTCAGTGGAAAATGATCAAGATTCTTCAAGTAGCACCGAGCATGATGTACAAGAACCGGCCGAGGATCCAGAAGTTCGAAGGTCAACTCGTGAGAGAAGACAACCGGCTTGGCACTCGGAGTATATTACGGAGAGTAACGTTGCATACTGTCTTCTAAAGGAGGATGGAGAGCCATCAACTTTTCATGAAGCTGTAAGCAGTACAGACACATCTTTGTGGATGATAGCAATGCAGGAAGAGATCGAAGCTCTCCATAAGAACAAGACTTGGGAACTTGTGTCACTACTACAAGGAAGGAAGACCATTGAAAACAAATGGGTCTACAAGATCAAGCGAAATGGCGATGATCAAGTAGAGCGATATCGTGCTAGATTGGTGGTCAAAGGATATGCTCAGAAAGAAGGTATTGACTTTAATGAAATATTTTCTCCTGTAGTTCGACTTACAACAGTTCGAACAGTCCTGGCGATAAGCGCTATATTTGACTTACATCTAGAGCAGCTAGATGTGAAAACAACATTTCTTCAAGGAGATCTTGAAGAAGAAATTCATATGCTCCAACCAGAAGGTTTTGAAGAAAAAGAAAAAGAGAACTTGATTTGCAGGTTAAACAAAATGCGGTCTAAAAGCGGCGAGGTGTTGGTACAAGAGATTTGATTCATTCATCATGAGCCTTGGATACAACAGACTCAACTCAGACCCTTGTGCATATTTCAAGAGCTTTGGCGAAAATAACTTTGTTATTTTATTGTTGTATGTTGACGACATGTTGGTTGCAGGCCCCGACAAAGATCGTATCAAAGAATTGAAGGCTCAATTGGCTAGGGAATTTGAAATGAAGGATTTAGGATCCGCAAACAAGATTCTAGGGATGCAAATTTACCGAGACAGAAATAATAGGAAGATTTGGCTTTCTCAAAAGAATTATTTGAAGAAAATCTTGCGGCGCTTCAATATGCAAGATTGTAAGCCAATTTCTACCCCACTTCCTGTTAATTTTAATTTATCCTCCAATATGTGTCCTAGCAGTGAAGAAGAGAGGATGGATATGTCTCGATCGTGTATGCGGCGTTGGAAGTTTGATGTTCGCTATGATTTGTACACGACCAGACATTGCACAAGCAGTGGGAGTGACTAGTCGATACATGGCGAATTCTGGTAAAGAGCATTGGAATGCTGTAAAGAGGGTCCTAAGATACATCAAAGGGACCATAAATATTGCATTATGTTATGGGGGATCTGATTTTATTGTCAGTGGATATGATGATTCTGATTATGCAGGCGATCGTGATAATAGCAAATCCACCACAGGCTATGTGTTTACACTTACTGGCGGAGCTGTAAGCTGGGTTGCAAAACTGCAGTCAGTTATAGCTACTTCAACAATAGAAACAGAATATATAGCAGCTACACAAGCTAGTAAAGAAGCAATGTGGTTGAAGATGGTGCTGGAGAAACTCGGCCATGAACAAAAAAAGAATTTTTTATTTTATGACAGTCAGAGTGCTTTGCATTTGACAAGAAATCCAGCCTTTCATTCGAAGACTAAGGACATTCGAGTTCAGTACCACTTCGTTCGTGAGAAAGTGGAAGAAGAAACAGTGAATATGCAGAAGATTCACACAAAGGACAACCTAGTAGATTTTTTTGACGAAGGCACTCGGTACTGACAAATTCATTTGGTGTCGATCCTCCTATGGCCTAACGGAGACGTAAGCAACATGGAGATGGCAAGATAGAAAGAATGATGTGATGATATGATTGATACTCAATCAAAACTTCAAGTGGGAGATTGTCAGCCGCAAATGTTGAAGAGGATAAAGTCGGCCGCCCCAAAGACCGAAAGCAGCCTAAACCACCCATGCGCCGAAGTTTAGCTTGCTACAAGAATCACTGTAGCAACAAATAAAAATGAACTCGTGCTGCTCGTGGTTAATATTATAATAGTGCATAGTAATTTTCCAAAAGCTATAAATAGGCCCAGAAATACTTCAGAAAATCTCATCCCATTCCAGAAACAACTCCTCTACATATAGAAGTGAGAGAAAATAATAGAGAGAGTATTTCCTTGTAAAAGAGAGATTGTAATCCTCCTAAATTTTTTTTCATAGTGAATTCTTCTATCCTTGCCCGTGGTTTTTATCCCAAATGCATTTAGGGGGTTTTCCACGTAAATCTGTGTGTTTTTTATTACTTCTGCACTATTTTAGCTGCGATTCTGCTCTATTGGGCGCTGGGTTTGTTCCAACAGATATAAGGTGCTTTTTTAACATTTTATTTATTGTAATAGTTGTATGCGACTATGAAAAAATTTCCAAATTCCAACTGAATTTCCTATTGACTTTTCGCCTCAGCATCGGCCATATGATAACGCTAGTTCCCCTTGGAGATGTTTGCTGCATTTGCATAACCACTGAAGCCTGAAAGTAGGCTGAACAAACTGCAGCGAGAATTAGTTCTTTGCTGAAATAGTGATTCAGAATGAGATTTCATAGGGTGTTTTATGCTGGAGACTGAAGCTCAAGCGAAAATGTGAACAAGGATTTATTACTGCAACAGATGATAACTCTAAACCTATCGTCCATGATTGGTGCTCCATAAGGAGGAGCTTGGTTCCCTATTTCGGATTGATTTGATGATCATCTGATGCTACTGATGTTGTTTTTCTTAAGCATTACGTATGTAAAATTGTTGACAGAGAAACTACAAAAGGCCCAACTTATGTGTAGTACTTTAGAGGCCCAGGCTCCCTCGTGTGTATTATAAAGTTGCTTTGCCTGTGAAATTTTGAGCTATTCAGTGGCTACTGATTGCAAGTAGAACTTGTAGGCATAGGGAAAAACTGAGTCAATTTTTCAAGAAAATATCGTGTACTATCTTTTTATTTATTTATTTATTTATTTGGAATCTACACCTTGTTCATAATCTAGTTTCAGAACTGTTATGAAATACTAAGATTATTCTATTATTAATTAGAGGAGAGACATATGAATGATACCATCGGATAGAAATCTCATACCCACTCAATAACTAAAACCATGCTAAATCTGACATTCCCCTTTAAGCTGGAGCTTATATATCTATCATGCCAAGCTTGCTACACAAAATAGAGAACAACTTAGAAGAAGTAGACTTAGTGAGAATATTTGCCAACTGTTCTGAATAGAGAGTAAACGGAGTGCAGATCACCTCTTTCACTACAACATCCCTACTCATATGACACTCAATAGCTATGTGCTTCGTCTTTTCATGAAAGACAAGATTATTTGCAATGTAGATAATAGACTAATTATCACAATACATGGACATCAATCCTAGCTGAACAAAATCGAGCTCTATCATAGTTCTTCAACCGTATCATCTCAGAAGTAGTATGCGTCATCGCTTTGTGTTTGGTCTCTGCACTAGACCGACATACTACCATGCTTCTTACTTCTCCAAATTACTAGATTACCACCAACAAAAGCACAATATCTAGTGTATACTTTCTATCCACCATATCTCCAGCATAGCTCGAGTTTGAAAAAATAGATATTTATAAATGTCCATGCTTCTTGTACAATAAGCCCTTTCCATGAGAGATTTTGATATAGCAAGAACCCTCATAGCTACTCTCCAGTAACCCCTCTAGACATGACAAAAAAGTCTCATAACAAAGGATGCATCAGGAATAATAACTGTAAGATAGATCAACTTGCCAATAAGCCTCATATATTGTATGGTGTCCTAAAAAACATCTCTTTCCTCATCCCAAAAATCCACATATGCTTTTGTCGGGGTGCCAACCATCTAGCAAACTAGAAGACCAATTTCCTCTAGGAGATCTAAGATATACTTTCTTTGGGAGAGAAGTAGCCTATATTTTTGATAAACAACTTCAATTCCAAAAAAAGTATCTCGGTCATAAGATAATGCTTGAGATACTCTTTGATTTTTACCAAACCACATGTATCACTCAAAGCCAACTAAATAGCATCAACATATATAGCCAATATCACTATTCTCAAGGCAGTACAACAAATAAAGACAAAATGACCTAACAAGCTAAAAATAAATAGTAGATATCACTTGGTTGAACTTGTTAAACCAAGGTCACAGATTCAGTTTGAGTCCATAGATTGCCTTTTTAAGCTTGCATATATCAGACTCCCTCTGAAAATATATCCGAGTGCTCCATCTAGATCACTCCGCATTAACAAAGATTGGAGAACAAGATACAAATGTAGTTGAGATGAGAAACAGGAAAGAAATGTCTCAAAATAATCAACCTCATAATGTATGAGTAAAGCCTTTAGCAACCAATCGGCTTTGTGTTTGGTCTCGCACTAGACCGACATACTACCATGCTTCTTACTTCTCCAAATTACTAGATTACCACCAACAAAAGCACAATATCTAGTGTATACTTTCTATCCACCATATCTCCAAAGATAGCTCGAGTTTGAAAAATAGATATTTATAAATGTCCATGCTTCTTGTACAATAAGCCCTTTCCATGAGAGATTTTGATATAGCAAGAACCCTCATAGCTACTCTCCAGTAACCCCTCTAGACATGACAAAAAAGTCTCATAACAAAGGATGCATCAGGAATAATAACTGTAAGATAGATCAACTTGCCAATAAGCCTCATATATTGTATGGTGTCCTAAAAAACATCTCTTTCCTCATCCCAAAAATCCACATATGCTTTTGTCGGGGTGCCAACCATCTAGCAAACTAGAAGACCAATTTCCTCTAGGAGATCTAAGATATACTTTCTTTGGGAGAGAAGTAGCCTATATTTTTGATAAACAACTTCAATTCCAAAAAAAGTATCTCGGTCATAAGATAATGCTTGAGATACTCTTTGATTTTTACCAAACCACATGTATCACTCAAAGCCAACTAAATAGCATCAACATATATAGCCAATATCACTATTCTCAAGGCAGTACAACAAATAAAGACAAAATGACCTAACAAGCTAAAAATAAATAGTAGATATCACTTGGTTGAACTTGTTAAACCAAGGTCACAGATTCAGTTTGAGTCCATAGATTGCCTTTTTAAGCTTGCATATATCAGACTCCCTCTGAAAATATATCTGGAGTGCTCCATCTAGATCACTCCAGATTAACAGCATTGGAGAACAAGATACAAATGTAGTTGAGATGAGAAACAGGAAAGAAATGTCTCAAAATAATCAACCTCATACGTATGAGTAAAGCCTTTAGCAACCAATCTGGCTTTGTATTTGTCCACAGAACCATCAGACCAATATTTCACAAAGAAGGCCCCGTGGCAACTCACAATATCTGCTCCTTGAGGAGCAGGAAAAACATCCCAAGTCCCTCTAGAAATATGTGCATCCATCTTTTCATACAGCCTGCTTCCAAGCAAGAACTAGCATGGCTTCCTGATATGACTTGGTTATAGAAACAAAAGATAAGGACATAGTAAAGTAGTGATATGATTAGTTAAGACGATCATAAAAGAGAAAATGAGATATAGAAATAAAAGACAAGGACAGAATAAAGTGGTGATATGATGAGGTAAGAAGATCATAAAAGACAAAATGAGATATAAAATGAGAAGTAGTAGGTTGTTTACCTTTTAAAAGAGCAATGGAGACATAAAGGTTGGAGGAAACAGCTGATTGCTAATGGGTAGGGCCTTTAGTTGCAGACGAAGGATCAGCCAAAGGCAAGGAAAGTGCAAATATTTTTGGTCTTCTAGTGTATACTAGGATTGGTTTTGATGCAAGTTTTCCATCAACTCCAGAACTCGACGCTGACTGAATGAGGGTAATAGAAACAGGCGATACCAACTGAGGAGAGGAATAGAGGCAGGGAGTGATCCTATACACACAGATGAAAAGTATGGAGCTGACTCAAATAATGTGACATCTGCAAAACTAAAATACTTCCGAGAGGTTAGATCATAACATCAACACCCTTTTTGTGTTCTAGAGTACCTGACAAAAACACATTTGACACATCAAGGAGACAATTTATCCAAGCTATGATGCATATTTTAAACAAAACAAGTACAATAAAAAACTTGAGGAATCATAGCAAACATGATTTTGTTAGGAAAAAAGACAAGAGGATAGAATGTGCCCATGAAGAATTGAAGAGGGAATCCTATTAATCAAATAGCATGCACATAAGATATCATTAGATCATAAACACTTTGGACATGCATGTGAATCATTAAAGTCCAAGCTACATCTAAAATATGTCCATACTTCTGTTTAACCATACTGCTTTGTTGTGAGGTGTGTAGACAAGAGGTCTGATGAATAATCCCATTAGTGGCACAGAATTGCGAAACTTTACTTTTCATATATTTTAAAGCATTATCAACACAAAATAACATGAATGGAAGTAGAAAACTCTTTCTTAATTTTATTTTAGAAAAGTTCAATTACACTAGCAACTTAAGACCTCTTCTTTAACAAGTAAAGCTAAGTCATACGAGTAAAGTCATCTACAAAATAATAAAATACTCGAGACCTTTTACAGAAGGAAACCAACATGGACCCAACATCAGAATACTAAATCAACAAAGTTACTATGCTATTGACTCTACTATAGTAGGAAGCATGATGATGCTTTCCTAATTGAGATAACTCATACTCTAGAGATAAAACATAGGACTCAATAGCTAATACTAAACACAGCTTTTATAAGGAAGGATGCTTCATATGATGGTGTCACCATACAGAAGTATAAAAAAGACCTGCAGCAAGACCAAACTATGGCACACCATCGTCCAGCTAGTAAATGCCTACTCTCTCATGACCTAGATTAATTTTTATCCTAGACGACCTAAAATATGCAATAGGAATGGAAAAATATCATTGAGTAGTTACTATTTTATGTAAGGTGATTAATAGACAATAAATTGATAGGAAATTTAGGAACACGAAGAATATTTTTAAGATTCAATCACAAGATAGCATGAACTGTCTCCTCACCAAGGATAGGTGAAAAAAATTCTATTAGCAATATGAACAGAAGAAAATTTATTTTAAAACTATAGAGAATCAAATTTGTCTTTTATACCTGTGACATGGGAAGAGGCTCCTGAATGTAGTATCTAGGGTAAGTCAGAGGAAGCAATGTGAGCATCCATACCCAAAGAGAATGCATGAGTAGTTGTATGACCCATCTAAGAGGACTAGATCTGAAGTAGTTGGTCAAAATCAGCGCGAGAAGATGCAACAGGAGTAGGGCTGGATCAATGGTAGGAGTAGGAGCAGGAGCAGAAGCAGAAGTAGAAACACCAGAAAAGTCTGAAGTAGTCATCCGTGCCCACTCCAGCTTACCAAACTTTGTCCAAAGCCTATCAAATAGAAGATCTTTGAAATTTGATCTGGGGCATGTCGAAATTATAACTGGGGAACATTGAGCAGAGGAGAACTTTGACAAGATTTTTAAGCAAGGAAGGAGATCGGATCGGAGACCAAGTCAAGAGCCATAGACGATGTCAATGGTAGCAACCGCGGGGGACAAAGTCAAGAGCCATATAGGATGTCAATGGTAGCAGCGGATACAGGAGGCGTTCTCAATGTCGTCAAAGGCAGTTGCCACTAAGGCAGCTATGGAAAAGCCCGCTGGAGGCGACTGCGGTGAAGGATGCTGGAGGCGACAGAGGCGACGCCCTAGGAGGTGGCAGTGGTTAGAGGGTAATCTGAATTAGGCTAGTGTTTAATTTTTTAGGGGATGGTTTAGAGTTTATAACATAAGCTCTCGTACCATGTTATAGAATACTTAGATTATTCGATTATTAATTAGAGGATAGAAATCTATAGGGATACAACTGGACAGTAATCAAAACGGGTCCATAACACTAACCAAATAACTAACACTATACAAAATTTAACAAGAATATACTAGGCATAAGTTAAAACTATTAGTTTTAAGATTCTAAACCATGTGGTAAATTTCACTTTGATTTATTGTGATTTTCTTTCCCTTTTCTTTTCCTTTATTATCTTGATTTCTATAATTTTCTCATTTCAAGTTGACTTGTAATAATGGAGTATGAGGTTTATACTCCAAACTGATGATTTTTGCAGTTATACTTGATCATAGACAAACTTTCTAGATTACAAGATTGACATAAAAGTTATACCATTTTTACCAACAAGGTCTAAAAAGTGATGCCGATGAGAATAAAACCTAAAAGTGACACAGCTTACCAACAAGGCATTTCTATCACCATGTTTATTATTTGAATGACAAAATTAATGGTTCCTTTTTGCTTTAATACCCCTTCAATCTCCTATAATTATAGATTTTCCAACTAAATTCTAATATTTGCAAAAAAAAAATCAACTCCGACCCCTTCCCTCCCTCCCTCTCTCCCCACCATCTCCTTCATCTTCCTCTCCACCTAATTCCCAACCTTCCTCTCTCTCCCCCCCTCCATCCCTTCCTCAGGTAAATATTTGAGAAAAGAGAGGAGAGGGAGGAAAGATAATGATGAGAGAAGGAGAGGAGGAGAGGGGAGAGAGGTTGAGAAGATGGCTAAGGTTTGAGATGGACGGAGAGAGGAGAGGGAGGTTGAGAAGATTCTCAACTCTCTCTCCTCTCTCCCCTCTCCTCTCCCTCTCTCCTCCTTCCCTCATCTCCCTCTCCTCTGTTCCCTCAAATATTTACCTAAAGCGAGGGGGGAATGTGTGTGGAGAGATGAATATTTTACTAACGCTAAAATTTGTTAGGAAATCAATGAATATGGGAGATTTGAGAGGTTTATATGTAAAACCCCTTTAATTTCTTCGTTTAAATAAAACACATCGATCGAGAATGCATTGTTGGTAAATTGGTTCACTTTTTTGCTAGGTTTTGTTATCACTGGTGTCACTTTTTAGGTCTTATTGGTTAAAGGATAATCTTTTATGCCAATCTAGTAATTTATACAATTGAAATATGTAGATGACTTTCTTCAAACTATATTTATGATTCTTTTATGTGTTGAGATTTCTTCTAATAATATTTGCTCTATCAATGAAGGGTGTTGTAAATACTTGGAGTTGGATGACTTAACTAACACTAGTAGAAATAGGCTCATTCTTGACGACACATTCTTGACGGGAAATTTGCCGTCATGGATATAAACATATCTAACGCCTTGTGCTAACACAGATGTTTAACATTCTTGATTGGTTTTTTCACATTCTTGATGGCAAAGCCATCAGGGATAGAGTGGGACCTCCACTAATTTAATTGCCTGTCAGTAATGAGCTTTCCTGACTAATTATTGACAGGTTTTCACACACACACATGTGTGTGTGTCTTGATCTTTGTGGCAGCCTTAGCGATGTATATATATATATATATATATATATATATATATATATATATATATATATATATATATATATATATATATATATATATATATATATATATATATATATAACTTGAGAAAACTGTAGATCAAGAGGACTTTGAGAACTTGTTATCCAATCTTAGGTAAGCATAATTTTTTTATTATTTCTAATAAAATCCTAAGTTAGAACTAGGATAGAGTATACTATTTGAAAATCAATTTCTATAATTTTCTCATTTCAAGTTGACTTGTAATAATGGAGTATGAGGTTTATACTCCAAACTGATGATTTTTGCAGTTATACTTGATCATAGACAAACTTTCTAGATTACAAGATTGACATAAAAAGTTATACCATTTTTACCAACAAGGTCTAAAAAGTGATGCCGATGAGAATAAAACCTAAAAAGTGACACAGTTACCAACAAGGCATTTCTATCACCATGTTTATTATTTGAATGACAAAATTAATGGTTCCTTTTTGCTTTAATACCCCTTCAATCTCCTATAATTATAGATTTTCCAACTAAATTCTAATATTTGCAAAAAAAAAATCAACTCCGACCCCTTCCCTCCCTCCCTCTCTCCCCACCATCTCCTTCATCTTCCTCTCCACCTAATTCCCAACCTTCCTCTCTCTCCCCCCCTCCATCCCTTCCTCAGGTAAATATTTGAGAAAAGAGAGGAGAGGGAGGAAAGATAATGATGAGAGAAGGAGAGGAGGAGAGGGGAGAGAGGTTGAGAAGATGGCTAAGGTTTGAGATGGACGGAGAGAGGAGAGGGAGGTTGAGAAGATTCTCAACTCTCTCTCCTCTCTCCCCTCTCCTCTCCCTCTCTCCTCCTTCCCTCATCTCCCTCTCCTCTGTTCCCTCAAATATTTACCTAAAGCGAGGGGGGAATGTGTGTGGAGAGATGAATATTTTTACGAACGTTAAAATTTGTTAGGGAAATCAATGAATATGGGAGATTTGAGAGGTTTATATGTAAAAAAAACCCCTTTAATTTCTTCGTTTAAATAAAACACATCGATTGAGAATGCATTGTTGGTAAATTGGTTCACTTTTTTGCTAGGTTTTGTTATCACTGGTGTCACTTTTTAGGTCTTATTGGTTAAAGGATAATCTTTTATGCCAATCTAGTAATTTATACAATTGAAATATGTAGATGACTTTCTTCAAACTATATTTATGATTCTTTTATGTGTTGAGATTTCTTCTAATAATATTTGCTCTATCAATGAAGGGTGTTGTAAATACTTGGAGTTGGATGACTTAACTAACACTAGTAGAAATAGGCTCATTCTTGACGACACATTCTTGACGGGAAATTTGCCGTCATGGATATAAACATATCTAACGCCTTGTGCTAACACAGATGTTTAACATTCTTGATTGGTTTTTCACATTCTTGATGGCAAAGCCATCGGATAGAGTGGGACCTCCACTAATTTAATTGCCCTGTCAAGAATGAGCTTTCGACTAATTATTGACAGTTTTCACACACACACATGTGTGTGTGTATATATATATATATATATATATATATATATATATATATATATATATATATATATATATATATATATATATATATATATATATATATATATATATATATATATATATATATATATATATATAACTTGAGAAAACTGTAGATCAAGAGGACTTTGAGAACTTGTTATCCAATCTTAGGTAAGCATAATTTTTTTATTATTTCTAATAAAATCCTAAGTTAGAACTAGGATAGAGTATACTATTTGAAAATCAATTTTAAAAATTTATTTAGAGTTATAAAAAACTTTTGTATAGGCCTAACTAATAACTAGAGAGTTGAGGATTCATCAAGTAAATTAATTATTAATTAACTTTATTAAGTTGCCAAGTGACAAATATTTTTAAGGGAAAGAAAAGAAAAGAAAATATAAAATAAATATAAAAAAGGAAGAAGAAATGATAAAATAAAGAGAAAAGATGAGTAGTACCCACCCCACACCTAAATTTTACATTGTCCTCAATGCAAATTTAATGCACAAAGTAAAGCAGATAGGAAATGAAGCATTTACATTTATTCGGTCGACCTTAAACAATGATAAAATAAAAAACATAATTACTTTTAGTATGAGAAGAATGTAGCCAAATATTTTCTTTTTCTCTTTTTTTATTTTTTCATTTTTTCATTTTTTATTTTATTTTATTTTTTTTTTTTTATTTTATTTTTTTCCAAAAGAACAAGAAACTCTCAAACAAGAGAAGAATACATTCTTTTTATATTCTAATTATTATGAGACAAAGAACAAAGATGTAGAATAAAAGTTTAAATTGAAAACCTTAAGTCTTACATCAAATTCTACCTTATTGTTAAAAATTCTACCTCGATTTAAAAGAAGTATAAAATAATGAACTCTATTATATGATTGAATTTTGTTCTCTTCGATTTTCAGTAATTTTTACAGCATGTTATGGTAGGTTGGTAAGGAGTAATCAGTCAAACCTAAATCAATGTATATATTATTACTGTGCACTTCCACCGATGGAATGTTCGGTTCAAAATTGGACCAAAGATCATAATATTGCTCTAATTCCTCAAAGAACTCAATCTCAGCATTGAAAATCTCCTCTAAACTAGGGTTCATGATCGAGTTATGATGAGCTGATTGGTCCATCTTTCCTAAAAATTCAAGTTCTTCATTAAAAAGCCTGATTTCTTCATTAATGGTCTCCTCAAAACTCAGATCAGTAAGATCTGACTCACACTCTCTTTCTAACTGTTCACTCGATATTCCCTGGACGTAGTTCACTTATAGGGGTTGATCTGATGGATGAGTCGGGTGGTTTCCTAGATTAAAAATATTGAGATCAACAGTTATGTTCTCAAAGGATACCTTTTTTTGACTAATTCTACAGTTGATCAGAGCATTGGAAGTTGCTAAGAACGGCCTTTCTAAAATGATAGGTATGTGACCTTTAGGATTGGCAACAGGCTGCGTTTTCAAGACTATAAAATCAACGGAAAAAATAAACTCCTCACCCTTTATCAAAACATCATTTATCTCTCCTTTAGGTATTTTCACAGATCTATCAGCTAACTGGAGAGTACATCTGGTTGGCTTCAATTCATCTACTCCTAGCTGTTGATAGACTGAATGGGAAAGAAAATTCACACTAGTGCCTAAGTCTAGAAGTGTCTTATCAATGAAGGTCGTTCCTATGACTCATGAAATAGTAGGACAACTAGGATTCTTATGTTTCAAAGGGTGAGATTTGAGAGCATGTCACTAATATTGAGCTAGAAAGACTTTCTTGAAAATATTAGTGGTTCTTTTCTTAGTGCACAAATCCTTCAAAAATTTCGCACAAGAGGGGATTTGTTCAATTGCATCTAAGAGAGGGATGTTGACCTTGATCTGTTTGAAAGTTTCTAAGATTTTTTCTACCTAGTTGAGTCTATCTAAAAAGGGAGCAATGGGCTTAAACCTATTGAGATAGAGCTTAGGCTCGATTTTAGGTTTTTAGACATCGAAAGGGGGTGATTGTTGAACAAAGTTATCAGAAAAGGAAAGAGTTTGTTCAGGTTTAGCATTTTGAATAGGAGAAGAAGAAAATGGAGTTTGATCCGGAGGCATTCTAAGTGGATTATCTATCTGCTTCACTGACCGTAATGTATGGATTGCATTCACTTGAGCTGGGTAGGTTGAACTTAATCTAATATCTTTAGAATCTGCAATAGGTTGACTTAGAAATTTTGCCTTCTCTCTTTCACTCACGACACTAGCTAGTTGACCATGTTGGATTTCTAACCTAGCTATAACGTGAGTGTTAGAATTGAGTAACTAACCGATTGTCTGCATGAAGGAATTTTGAGTGTTGCATGACTGACTCAACATATTGATGGTCTATGTAGATGCTTTTATCATAGCTTCTAGGTCCATTTCTAAGACACTAAATCATCACTCATGATCAGACTTTAGTGGACTAGAATTTACAAGTTGATTTTAAGGAGACTGCTTCTGGTGTTCAGGATTGGGTTGTTGAAAATTGTTCGGTGTGTTGAAAGGAACTGTGTAAGTATGCACTTTGATGTGTTCTCTGCTTCGATTGTGACTGTTCTGTTATGGCCTGAAGTTTGTAATATAATATTGAACTAGTCAATTGTAGCACTTATCAGGATTTAGAGGTACATTTTGTTGTATATTATACATTGTACTAAAATCCTCCTTGTTCTTGTTGAAGAAAAAGTGTGAGAGAAATCAACTAAACCGAGGGAAGAAAGAGTATGATCACCATACGGGGACCACTTTATTTGTGCAGATTGAGGATCAATTTTATAGGACGATGGTACAAAATATTTTAGTCTTTTATATATATTCTCTTTAATTGCAATTTGTTACACAAGTAAAACTAATAAACAAATTTCTAAATCTCAGAACGCCCCCCTTTATTTTGCTCCCCGAATTGCATAAGAGGACTATGGTTTACTTTAAAAAGAGGTATGATAGCACTAATGAGAAGACGAAAAAGCTACAACTGGCTAAGATATGCTTTATGAATGGATTATAATTATATATGATGCATCATTTACATTATCTTTGTTATTGAAAATGCGCGATGCGAGGATGTCGTAGGAGATCAACAATCCTAGTACTGCTATGCTCCAACCCAATCTATGTGACACTAAATTCATCTTTGAAGACCTAAAACATCCTTGTCTGTTTATCATTGCACTAGGGACAGATTATTGGTTACACTTGCCAACTGATATTTCTTGTGACAGTATGGTGTGGTTCTTCTATAGTACACTAACATTATTCCTTGAGCATGATGGTCTGAGATTTACTAGTCTTGTTCTGTTCTTCTGTAACTGATTGGTCCGCTTGTGTTTATATAACTCAGTTGCTTACACAAGCTAAAGTTGGGAACAAGAGTATTAACTGTATCCGTATGCTGGAACTTATTCTCTACATGTTTACACAAGCTAAAGTTGGGAACAAGAGTATTAACTGTATCAGTATGCTGGAACTGATTCTCTACATGTTATCCTCTTGTATACATTATTTGATCTCTTTGTATAAGTGGAACAAATGATTGGTATTTACCAAAAATTCTCTTAGTCTGACACGCAATTCTTTCTGTAGTTTGCCTACCTCTTGCACAATCCAATTTACTTTCATCAGAATCAACATGAGCTTGGAAATTAAACTACATATTCCGCTGAAATATACGAAAAAAATTACATCTTAGCATATTTTACTCTACTTTCCATTTCGGATATTACATATTTACTTGTGATCATTGCATTCTTATACTTTCTATTTATAGGCTTGCTTTGTAGTATGCATATCCCAAAATGTGATAGAGAAAGAGGGAGAGAGATTATTTGGTCCCTAAAGTCTGATTTTATAGTTTGGGCTTCTAAAATTGAATTGTTTGGTCCTTAGAAAAATGTATTTTTATTTTGTGATGAGCATCATGGCTAAACTATCTTCACTAGATTGAAACATCTAGGTCATTGTACTTGCATATTTAAGTAAGTTTTACATTTTCAATAAATGTCACCATAAATGCCTTTACTTATATCCCGTGACCAATAAAAATAAGCCTTTTCTGTATTTTATGTCATTCGTGATGCTTAATATTCCTGTAATAAGAAATCCCAGTACCATGCCTCAATAAAGTAGTAAACTAGTGATATAGAATGGATTTTAATTATATATGATGCATCGTTTACATTATCTTTGTCATTGAAACGCTAATTTTTATATTGATTTTTTTGTCTCTTAGGAAGCATTGGAAAACACGTATGTTGAGGTTGTTGCACAAAGCCAAGAGCCCCTGACTAGAGAGGAGAATTACAATGTGAGCCATTTGGTTTGTGAACTTCCCAAAAAGAGAAGGACCAGGTGGGTGGGAGTGGGAGCTCAGAGGTTTTCTACACCATTCCAGCCCTCGACGGCCTCGACGCCATCGGCAATGCCCTCGGGGGCACCCTCTTACCTACCGCAGGTGGATTGCACTCAGCAGGCGATGCAGCTTGTTACATCGGTGATGAATCTTTTGGATGGTCAGATTGCCTAGGAGTTGTGGGAGGATATTCAAGAGGAGTTCATGCAAGTGGTCTACCCTACTGCTACTTTTGGGATGGTTTCCAAGCAAATCATGAAATCTTGTAGATGTAAGATTCCTATTCGGCTGCAAACGTCCATTATAAACTTTTTGGCCTCTCAAAAGGCATTTGCCGGTAGTGGAGAGAGTAGGAGGCATGTATGCTTATTTATATATGTAACACATGATTATACACACACAACACTAAATGTGTGATTCTAAAACAAATTTATTTTGTTGCTAGAATGGAGATGATGTCATTGAAGCACAAGTCGTAGGGATGGAGCCGCCGGTAACAACACGGATGATGACATGCATGGGGCGGATGACCTGTGAGTTTTTATATTTTTGTATCTTGGACATCCTTAGATGGGAGATTATGAGATGTTTGTATACTTTATATCATAAACTCTTATTTGTGGAGATTGTGAGATGTTTGTGGGTATGGTTTTGGAGATTTTGTGGACTTTAGATTGTTTATTGATGACATTGCATGATTCGGATGACCTCAAGTAGTGACTTTTATCTTTATGTATCTTAAAAATCTTTGTACCTTAGATTATGTCTTGTTTGTATACTTTTATCATACTATTTGTACTATTTTATATTCTAGACTCTTGTTTGTGGGGTATGTTAAAAAATGTTTATGGAGATTTTGTGAACTTTGGGATTGTTTTTGGATTGTGGAAATTTCGAATGTATTGTGTATGTACTCTTGGATCTATGCGAGATATTAATTATGGATATGTGCAAGGACTTTTGAATTTTAGGATGTTATTGACAATATGTACTGGGAAAATTTAAATCGCGTCTATATATTTTTGACTAATTATTTACATCTTTGACGGGGTAGCCGTCAAGGATGAGCACACGCCGTCAGGGATGTAAATAACATCCTTGACAGCCCAGCCGTCCAGGATGACATCCTTGACGGCAAAGGATGTTATTTACATCCCTGACGGCATGGTCGTCAGGGATGTTCATCCTTGACGGCTGCCCTAGGATGATATTACATCGTTGGCGGCGTCGCCGTCAGGGATGAGTGAGCAACAATGACGGTAGTGGCTGTCAGGGATATTGCCGTCAGTAATAACTACTACTGACGGTCGACCGTCAAGGATGTAACATCCCTGGTGAGATGTTTGCTGACAGCGTATCCTTGACGGGAAGCCGTCAAGGATATGCATTTCTGACGGGATTATTAGCATCCTTGACGGGATTCCTCGTCAACAATGTGCAGAATTCTACTAGTGAATATAAAACCAAATAAAGATGTGATTGAACAAAATAAATTATAGACAAATTAGTGAAAAATGACCATATCAAATAAAGAAGAACTACCTGGTAGGAAGCTCAAAGTAAAATGATTTTTCCAATTAATGGAATAATTATCTAGGTATTAAAAACTATATGGAGATTCATATATAAACGAGAGCGGTCAAAATCAATTGAGCAAAAATATAATCGGCCAAAACAATCTGTCAAGAACATATATTCGACACTAATAACTGAAAAGTTAATTGGTAATAAATAAAGAAAGTTTTTCTTTCTTAAGCATATATTAGAAATCTGACTTTCTTATGTCAAATGGACTAAACAGAAAGTTAATAGAGCTCAAGTATACGAGTAGATACGAGTAGATGTTGATGCTAACTAAACCAATATATAACTATCGAAGAAATAATGAGCTATTTACATGGGGAAAAAAAAGGTTGTGGTTTGTTTATGTGGGTGCCTGAAAGATAGCACCAGACCATTGTGTGCTGCAAAGAGACATCCAGAACTCTTCAAACATTTCATTTTAATAGTTGACAATAAAAAGGATTATCTTAGATTTAACCGAAAGGTAAAGGAAAAAATATAATTAAAAAAATAATTACAAGGAATTATAACCGACAGTCCGAACAAATAGGAGACGAGCATAAAGATGAACAATAAATTTACTTATTCATATTGTCGTCACAAATGAAAGCTCGCAGCATTGCACGATCCAGTAAAGGTACACACATTGAAGGAAAAAAATTATATGCAACAAATTATAAATATAAATATATGATTATGTATCTCTACATATTCATGCATAATTAAGGCTAGAGGTAACCTGATATTGAATACTATATTTCTTACCAAAGAAACAAATGATAGAAAAGATAATGGCCAGCCATAAAACCTCAGACTATTAGAGTTCTAAAAATAAACTATTCCAGAATTAAAGGTACAGAGACATTTGTTTAAGACGTCACTGGACTAATCTTATAAGCAGTTAGTATTATTGTGAACGTGGGGGGCACGGGGGGACACAGGACAGTGACCCCCTCTATGCCTCTCCCATACCCCCCTGCCTCTCCCATACCCCTCTTACTCTCCCATACCTCTACCTCCCCTCCTACTCTTTCTCCACACTCACCCCCTTTCTTCTATAAATAGGAGAGGTAGTGAGGTAGAGAGTGATGAGGTTGTGTGAAGTTTGAAGAGAGAAAGATTAGAGCGGTGATTTTAAGATAATCACACGCAGTATTTTGAGAGATCTTCTCAGTTTCAAGCTTTGTAATTTATTGTGGTCAAATAAGAAATTATTTGTGCTGCTCCCGTGGACGTAGGCAAGTTTGCCGAACCACGTAAATCTGTTGTCTCGTCTCATTTACTTATTGTTTTATCTGTGTATTCGCTATTGCTTGTATTTTGGTTAGTTTCTCTCGGGGGGGTTAATTCAGCTTCTGCGGCGGTGTGGGCGTCACCTCGACTCCCAATAATTGGTATCAGAGCACTTGATCAGATTGGTGGTGGTAAAGCTTCCGATTTGAGGTGGTGCTTGGCTATTGTGTGGAATTCCTGAGAGAAGCGGTTTAACTAAACAAGAGGAGAATGGCGTCTACCAGTAAAACAGTTAAAATTGGGAAGTATGAGATCGAGAAATTCAATGGGAAGAATGATTTTTTCTATTGGAGGATGCAGATGAAAAATTCGCTGATTTCGCAAAAGTAGCACAAAGCTTTGGCGGGAAAAGAGAAGAAGTACAAAGACATGTCTGATAAGGATTGGGAAGAGTTAGATCTGGAAGCACTGGCATTGATCATCCTTTGCCTTGAAAGGGATGTAGCTTTCTCGGTCGACGGGGAGGAAACGGCTGCGGGCGTGTGGTTAAAGTTAGAGAGCACCTTTATGACGAAGAGTCTAACGAATCAGATCTATTTAAAATCTAAATTGTACACTTGCAAGATGGAGGAAGGCTCGTCAATCCGGGAGTACATCAACAAGTTTGATAGGATCATATCAGACTTAAAAGACATAGATGTGAAAGTAGGAGATGAGGATCAAGCGCTTCTACTACTTCTATCTCTGTCGAAGTCTTGTGAGAACCTGGTGCAAACACTGATGCTTATAGGAGACGATCTGACGATGGATGAGACTAGAACGGCGCTTCTAGCGGATGATCTTCGAAAGATTGCAACCAGTGATATGACTACTGGTGGTAACAAAGAACAAGCACAGGGATTGTTTGCTAGAGGAAGGAGCAATGAGCGAGGAAAAGACAAGGGAGGAAAGTCTAGATCAAAATCGAGACCTCTTGCTGAAAGACCGTGTTTCAAATGCTGTGAGCTAGGGTATTTCAAAATCAATTGTCCTAACAAGAGAGTAGGTGGGAAGAAGAACAACAACAAGACTGAGAGGCGAGAAGGCAAGGAAGAGGCGAGCTACGCTTCAGGGGAAGAGAGTGATAAGGAATGCTATATCGTCACAGGTGGCGAGGATACCTCCGGAAAGTGAATTCTTGATTCGGGTTGCTCTTACCACATGTGTCCAAATAGGAAGTGGTTTACTACCTATAGAAGCATTGATGGTGGAACCGTATTGATGGGGAACAACCATGCTTGTAAAACGGTGGGGCTAGGTGATATCAAAATCAAGATGCATGATAGAGTGGTTCGAATCTTGACGGATGTGAGGCACGTTCCCGACTTGCGAAAGAATCTCATTTCAGTTGGTGCATTGGACTCCGGTGGTTGCAAGATTGTCACGGAAAACAGAGTGAAGAAGGTTATTCGTGGTTCCTTAGTAGTGATGAAGGGTGTTCGTCACGGTAACTTATATACTCTCTCAGGTACGATAGTGATAGGAGATGTAGCTATAGGAACTGAAGGAAGTGGTGGAGACCCATGTAAGCACACACGGTTATGGTATAGACAGCTTGGGCACATGTCAGAGAAGGGTCTAGTTCTGCTTGGTAAGGAGGGTTTGCTGAAGAATCTGAAGAAACCTTGCATGGATTTTTGGGAGGATTGTGTGTACGGAAAGGCGCACAGGGTTCAGTTTCTGAGAAGCAAGTCTAAGAACAGAGGGATACTAGATTATGTGCACACGGATGTTTGGGGTCCGGCTCAGACTACTTCAAAGGGAGGTTCCAGATATTTTGTCTCATTCATAGATGATCATTCGAGGAATGCTTGGGTTTATTTCCTGAAGCATAAGAATGAGGTATTTGAGACATTCAAGAAGTGGAAGGCTATGGTTGAGAACAGGACAGGAAGAAAATTGAAGACTTTAAGATCTGATAATGGCACAGAGTATACAGATAGTGTCTTCAAGGAGTTCTGCGGATCGAGGGCATTGCCGACACCGACGCTTAGATCTACACCACAGCAGAACGGGGTCACGGAGAGATCGAACCTAACACCGCGGAGAAAGCAGTGAGTATGCGATCTTATCTTTGGTTTGGGCAAAGAATGGTGGGCGAGTCGATTGCTACTGACTTGCTATATAGTGAATCGATATCCACATTCTACATTGGATGGTGATACACTCTACAGGGTGTGGTCAGGAGAGCATGCAGATTATGAGAGGCTCTGGATTTTCGGGTGTACCGCCTACTATCACGTCAACGAGGAAAAGCTTGACGCGAGGGCCAAGAAGGCAATCTTCTTGGGATATGCAAATGATGTAAAAGGCTATCGACTTTGGTGTACGGAAGATTCGAAGTTCGTGATCAGTAGGGATGTTACCTTTGATGAGAAGTCCATGATTGCTAGGGCGCCCAAAGATGATGGTGTTAGGACTGTGGAGACTTCTAAGTCTCAAGTGATTGAAATAGAACCTAAAGACCAACCAGATTCTAGCCATGTTCAAGTAAAAATCAGGTAGATGATGAGCTTGAGCAGGAGGAGGTTCAGCAGGAGAATACACAGGCACTACAATAATAGCAGCTCGATGATAGTTTGGCTTCCACTAGGCCAAGGCGAGCATACAAGCAGGTACAGAAGCTGGGGGCTGATCAATCCCTGAAGCACTATGGGCAGGTTAATTTGATTGAGTACGCACTCTCGGTGGAGGATGATGAGCCGGTCTCCTTCAAGGAAGCTATTCGGGATAAAGATAGTGAGAGTTGGTTGGCTGCGATGGAGGAGGAGATGGAATCTCTCCGGAAGAACCAAATATGGGAGGTGGTCCCATTGCCCGTAGGAAAGAAAGCTATTGGTTGTAAGTGGGTGTATAAAAAAAGAAAGATCCTTCAGAGCTCGGTGGTACAAGGTACAAGGCAAGGCTAGTGGCTAAAGGGTTTGCACAAAGAGAGGGTGTGGATTACAATGAGATATTTTCTCCGGTAGTGAAACACACTTCTATTCGGGTGTTATTGAGTATTGTTGCTCATGGTGATCTTGAGCTGGAATAACTCGATGTTAAAACAGCCTTCTTACACGAAGACTTGGATGAAGAGATTTACATGCATCAACTTGAGGGCTACAAGGTTGAGGACAATGAGCATCATGTGTGTCATTTGAGAAAGTCAATGTATGGATTGAAGCAATCTCCTCGGCAGTGGTACAAGCGATTTGACTCTTTCATGCTGAAGCATGGGCTTTTCCGAAGTGACTATGATTATTGTGTTTACATTCGGAAGCTTCGTGGAGGTGATTATATCTATCTTCTTTTGTATGTGGATGATATGCTTATTGATTCTAAGAGCAGGGTGGAGATAGATAGGCTGAAATCACAACTTGGTAAAGAGTTCGAGATGAAGGACATGGACGCTGCTAGGAAAATACTGGGCATGGAAATTAGAAGAGAGCGGGCGAACCGAGGATTGTTCTTGAGTCAAAAGGGCTACATAGAGCGGATGATCGCGAGGTTCGGGATGCAAAATGCTAAGTCGGTGGTGACTCCATTGGCTCCACACTTTAGGTTTTCTGGTAAATAATCTTCCACTATTGCGGAAGAGAAGGAGCACATGGAGCGTGTTCCCTATGCTAGTGCAGTTGGCAGTTTAATGTACGCAATGGTGTGTACACGCTCAGATATTTCACAGGCGATCAGTGTGATCAGTAGATTCATGACGAATCCGGAAAAGGCGTACTGGGAAGCAGTGAAGTGGGCCCTGAGGTACTTAAAGGGTACCGTTAATACGGGTCTGTGTTTTGATAGAGAAACATGTCAGATTGATGGGTTTGTGGACTCTGATTATGCAGGCGATCTAGATAGACGGCAATCTACTACTGGTTATGTATTCAGGATACATGGAGCTCCGGTTAGTTGGCGATCGATGTTGCAGGCTACAGTGATACTTTCTATTACAGAGGCCGAGTACATGGCCATGACGGAGGGAGTGAAGGAAACATTGTGGTTGTGGGGTCTTCTAGATGATTTGGGGATTGAGCAGGAGAACATGAACTTGTGGTGCGACAGTAAAAGTGCGATTCACTTGGCAAAAAATCAAGTTCATCATGCTCGTACCAAGTATATCGATGTCAGGTATCATTTCGTGCGGGATGTCATAGAGGAAGGCGATATTTCTCTCATGAAGGTGCACACGAATGAAAATCATGCGGACATGTTAACCAAGGTGGTCACAGGTAGCAAGTTTAAGCATTGCTTGGACTTACTTCATATCAACCCATGTTGATCTGTCCAAGAGGGCATGGCCCTTCGGGACAGTGATGAGGTGAAGATTATGATAGAGAAGTGCAGAACTACGATTAGCTTGATCCCGGTCAGAGGGTACGTAGGCAACCATGGTACAATTGTGCAGCTGGTTTGGTCTGGGATTGGTCTGGTTTGGCGTTCACGGTATTCTTCTAGTGTTCGTCCAAAATTAAAGGTTTATTAAATATTGTACGAGGTGGAGAATTGTGAACGTGGGGGGCATGGGAGGACATAGGACAGTGAGTGTCCCCCATGCCCCCCCTTTCTATGCCTCTCCCATACCCCCCTCCATGCCTCTCACATACCCCTCTTACTCTCCCATACCTTACCTCCCCTCCTACTCTTCCTCCACACTCACCCCCTTTCTTCTATAAATAGGAGAGGTAGTGAGGTAGAGAGTGATGAGGTTGTGTGAAGTTTGAGGAGAGAAAGATTAGAGCGGTGATTTTAAGATAATCACACGCGGTATTTTAAGAGATCTCAAGTTTGAGATCTTCTCTGTTTCAAGCTTTGTAATTTCTTGTGGTCAAATAAGAAATTATTTGTGCTGCTCCTGTGGACGTAGGCAAGTTTGCCGAACCACGTAAATCTGTTGTCTCGTCTCATTTACTTATTATTTGATCTGTGTATTCGCTATTGCTTGTATTTTGGTTAGTTTCTCTCGGGGGGGTTAATTCAGCTTCCGCGGCGGTGTGGGCGTCACCTCGACTCCCAACAATTATTGAACAATAAGGACAAAGATGCCGGCTTCACGAACTGAAACTATTTGTAAGCTTTCGTTTTGAACAGAAAACAAACAAAATAATATCCGTAGTTTGATTGTTTGAGCACTATTATCAGTAGATCAAGAAAGAAAAGCACATGAATCAAAATAAATTATCAAAGAGCACACAACAATAGCATATATGAAGTAATAAAGAGGCATGAGCAATTCAACAATCAAAAGGACTGTTCAGAAGTCACAAAATTTGCAGCAGGCCTCTAAAACAGATTTATATTAATTATGCGAGACAAAATACTCAGACATGTTATCTTTTTCTAACAAAAATTAAATACTAATTTGCATACACGCAGCAGGTAATAAGCTGAAAAGTATACTACTCATCAAATGAATATTGGCTTACAGATGAGGCTTGTAGATGCAAGAGAACGTTATGATGCAGATAACAAAGACCACAAATAATGTTTGATAAGTGGTGAAATAATGTTTGACAGTTGCAAATGCAACAAAATACCCAAAGCTCAAGCAAAGATTAAAACTGGTGTCATAAACTACAAAAAAAAATGTAGATGAATATGATAGGTTATTTACAGCAATTAAACTCTGTGAACTATTGTTCTAGACTGTTAGACAAGTTGCTGCAAATAAACAAAACTCTCAAATACAGAACTCAATTAAATTAAATCAAGTTAGAAACGCAGGCCTGGAAAGGGGCAATCGTGATATCACTACCCTAGAACAATAGTTGCCGCCTTCACAGAGACGTTTGATACAACTATGCCTAGCGGTAAGAACTCCCGAGAAGACTGGCACCAGAGTTTACTGCGAACTCTGGTCTCTTGCTCAATGGATATTTGCCTGAAAAAATAAAAGAGAAATTGTAGAAAAGAAAATTGTAAGGCTCTGTTTGGAAACTCTGATTTGGGCTTGGATTTGAAATTCAGAGTATTTCAAATCCAAATCTAGTGTTTGGGCTCTAAATTAGACCATGATTTCAAATGAAGTCATTTTAGAAATAAGGATTTCAAAGCCCAAAACTGTGTATTTCAAATTTCAACTAAAAGGCTGGTATTTGTCAAATCCCGACCCACTCTTTTCTTCTCTCTCTCTCTCTCTCTCTCTCTCTCTCTCTCTCTCTCTCTCTCTCTCTCTCTCTCTCTCTCTCTCTCTCTCTCTCTCTCTCTCTCTCTCTCTCTCTCTCTCTCTCTCTCTCTCTCTCTCTCTCTCTCTCTCTCTCTCTCTCTCTCTCTCTCTCTCTCTCTCTCTCTCTCTCTCTCTCTCTCTCTCTCTCTCTCTCTCTCTCTCTCTCTCTCTCTCCAAAACCCTAGATCTGAGCTAGGGTTTAGGTCATGATCTTTTGGTTAAAACCCTAGATCTGAGCTAGGGTTTAGGTCATGATCTTTTGGTTAAAACCCTAGATCGGAGCTAGTGCTTTCAATCGACCTCCATTTGATGGTGGTTTGTGTTATCGAACATTCTTTTACCAATTATTTCTAATTTTTGTTGATTTCATTATGAATATGCATTAGGGTTTGGTGATTGTGATGGATTCTTAGCTAATTCGAGTAAGGAGAGTTTCTCTCGCCTCAAAGGTACAACCTTTTTTCTTTTCATTTTGTTGAGAATTTTTTCTTTTCATGTTATTATAATTTTAGTTTGTTTTTGACTGTGGTAGCCAAACCCATTTTTAATTTGCACTTTAGTTAGGTGGCTATTATTGTATTCAAATAAAAGAAAGAAATAATTGGTTGTAAATAAGATGGATATATATGAAATTTTTCTGTGTAGGAGAGCTTTGATTTGCTTGCAGTAGACCTTACACGTGACTTTTATTATATATACACATATAGGTATGTGTAGTATTTGAAACATGCCTAGTTCAGAACTTTAGTTTGACAGTAAATATAATGTATATATAGATCCAAACGAACTACTATTTCACTACTAGCTTGTGATTAGGTTCTAAGTGCACTCAAGAGAACAGGTACATAAATGATCCCATGAATTTAGAGTCTGAAACGGAGGCAGAACAGAATTAATTATTTTCAGACAGTAGCCATTGTTAGAAACAGGGCAAATCAAGAGAAATGTACAATTTTATTCATTAGTATTGGTGTCTATATATACAAGAGGAGTGGTCTCATTCTTCTACTCTATCCGATGTAGGACTAAACAAAAGAGGTCTATTCCTATCTAACATAAAGAAATAACTCTCAACACTCCTCCTCAAGATGGGCGAAAGATATCTATTAAGCCCATCTTGTCACACCCTCTAGCTAAGTCTACTGAGCTAAGTCCTTTAGTCAAGCAGTCTGCAGCTTGATCCTTAGTTGGAACATGGCCTAACTCCAGTAGCCCACTGTTCAGCTTCTCTTTGATGAAGAACCTGTCAATCTCGATGTGCTTGGTTCTGTCATGCTGCACTGGATTGTTGGCAATACTGATAGCTGACTTGTTGTTGCACCACAATCTAATCTTGGCCCCTTGATCTAGCTTTAGCTCCACCAGCATGCTTTTCAGCCACATTAACTCCGCAATCCCCACGGCCATTGCTCAGACTCGCTCACCGTTGATCTTGCCACCACATTGCTTCTTGTTTTTCAAAGAGACTAAGTTGCCTCCTATAAATATGCGCACTGAGGTAGACCTCCTATCATCTCCGCAGCCTAGCCCAACTGAAGTCATCAGAGCCCTCAATGTTCACATGGTCACTCCACAATAATTCTCCTCCCTTTCGATACTTCAGATCTCGATATATCAGATCCATATGACCCTTCCTCGGTCATGCATGTAGCGGCTCACCACGCCACCGCAAATAAAATGTCTAGACGTGTGACTCGGATAGATTAACCTACCAACCAGCCTCGATATCTCTCACGATCAACTGGTTCTCCGCCAAAGAATCGCCTTGAACCTCGATCGATCGGTGTAGTAGCAGGTTTGCACCCCAACATTCCTGCTCTCGCAAGAAGATCCAGCATACTTTCTCCGAGAGAACAATCCCCTTCGCTCCATGAGCTATCTCTATTCCGAGAAAGTATCGAAGCTGACCCAGATCCTTCACTTCAAATTCTTTGCTCAATCTCACCTTGAGCTGGGCAATCTCTTTCTCATCATTCCCTGTGATGATCATGTCATCTACATACACTGCAAGCATAGTGATATGGCCCCCACTTCTCCGAAAGAACACAGTATGGTCGGCATTGATCTGCTTATATCCCATACCAATCATAGCCCTCCTGAACCTGTCGAACCATGCTCGGGGAGACTGCTTTAGTCTATACAGAGACTTCTTTAGCCTGCAGACTTTACCCACTGTCTGTCCTGTGTCAAATCTGGGTGGTATCTCCATATACACCTCCTCCACTAGATCCCCATGAAGAAACGCATTCTTCACGTCTAGTTGGTGTAGTTTCCATCCACTACTTGCTGCGAGAGAGATCAGTGTCCGAACAGTGATCATCTTCGTCACTGGTGCAAAAGTCTCATCGTAGTCAATGCCGTATGTCTGGCTGTACCCTTTTGTCACCAGTCGTGCCTTGTAGCGTTCAACCTGTCCTTCTGGATTCTGCTTCACAGTAAACACCCATTTGCATCCCACTGCTCTTTTTCCTGCTGGTAGTGTCACAAACTCCCATGTGTGGTTCTTCTCGAGAGCCCCCAGCTCCTCGTGCATGGCTGCCTTTCACTTTGGGTCCTTCTTAGTAGCCTGCCAGTTGTTAGGTATAGTAACAGAATCTAATGATGCAATGAATGCTCCATGTGAAGGGGATATGTTAGAATAGAAAATAAATTGAGCAAGATCCCAACCATATCTGTCAGGAGAATTACCCGTATTACTGCGAGTAGTTCTCCTTACAGATACTGCTGTGGATAGAGGGGTAGCAGTAGAAGGAATGATATCACCTGAAGTGGAGGATGGTGTAGGTTTCTCAAGAGTTGAAGCAGAGCGGGACGAGGGACTCAGCACTGGGACTGTAGGTACCTCTGACACTGTAGGCACATCTGGCACTGTAGGCACTTCAGACTGCTTCCCCCTCCTTCTGTATGTACATAACTCCCCTTGAGCTATAGGCAACTCCCCCTGAGCTGTAGGCCTAGCACCCCTTATCTCCTCCTCCTCCTCTTTGTCTTCATCCTCCTCCTCTTTGTCTTCATCCTTCTGCTCCTCTGAGTAAGGGACCGAAATTGGGATTGACCCCCTTGACCTCTCACCATTCTCCCCCTCTCGCCTCATACCTCCAGTGTCCGGCGAGTCTCCAAAGGGTGAAGTTACCCCTAATGTGTAGTATGGCTCGAGCTCTCGAAACCGCACATCCATGCTGACAAACAACCTTTTTTCCACTGGGCTCCAACAGACATACCCTTTCTGTATGCCAGAGTATCCCACGAACATACACTTCACAGTCCTGGGGTCCAGTTTCCCAACAGATTGTCTGTTGTCCTTCACAAAACATACACAGCCAAACACCTTCAATGGTAGGGTCCCCCCGTTGTCTCCCTTCAGTGTCTCATGCAGAGATTTCTATTTCAATACACTCGAAGGCATCCTATTGATTAAATGAGCAGCCGTCAAAACTGCTTGTCCCCACAATATTTTTGGGACATTCATTGCCATCATCATACTCCTAGCAACTTCTAAGAGATGTCTATTATTCCTCTCTGCTACTCCATTCTGAGCTGGGTGTATGTGCATGTAGTCTGGTGTTGTATCCCTTGAGCTGACAGATACTCTTCAAATATTCTGTTGGTGTACTCTGTCCCATTATCTGACCTCAACACCTTTATCACTGCATCATACTGAGTCTGGATGTGTTTATGAAAGTCTTTGAAATAACCAACTACATCATTCTTATTTTTCATCAGGTACACCCAAGTGACTCTAGAAAAACAATCAATAAATGTAAAAAAATACTTGCATCCACTTATAGAATTTATTGGACAATGTCCTCATACGTCAGAATGTATCACCTCAAAACTATAGAGACTCCTATTACCCGAACCGACATAAGAGCTTCTAGTAAGCTTCCCAAACTCACAAGCATCACACTGAAGCTTCTGTTGATTTGCTTTCTGAAATAAGGTTGGATATATTTTACCCAGAATACTAAATGAAATATGTCCCATCCGTTTATGATGTAGCATCAACTCATCCTCTGCGCACACCTCAGTTCCTCCTGCTCCCATCCTCTCAACCATAGATGTCAGCGCTAAGTCCATCCCTTCACGGTCCAGGTACCACAGCCTGCTACGCCATGTGCCAGTCCCAAGTCTTCACCCTGTCCCCTTCTCCTGAAAGATCACCTTAGGAATATCGAAAGAAACAACACATTTCAGTTGAAGGATAATGGCACTAATGGATAACAGGCTAACAGGAAATGAAGGAGCATGCAAAACATTAGATAGTGTTACAGAACCTGTACAATTAATAGTGCCTTTACCGACCACAGCCTGTACTGTACCATCCGCAATCTGGATACTCTCTGGCTTTGCCAGGTAAGTATAAGACGAGAACTCACTGGCATTGCCAGTTACATGCCTAGATGCTCCAGAATCCATTATCCAGTCTGTGGATCTAATGGCAGCCATGGATGCAAGGGCATGTGCGTCGTTCATACCTTTGTTTGGGTGTGCGCGAAGAGCGTAACTGGCATAGTCTCCTCCAGAGAAAGCAGTAGATGCACCCTCGGACACGTCGTCTACTGCTTTCTGTTTCCTTCTCAGTGCTGCCAAGAGAGCTCGATCCTCCTCAGTAAAAGTCATCTCAGCTTCTTCATCCTCCTCTGTCACCGACAGATTCGCCCGATGGCCTCCTCTTCCACCTCGCCGGCCTCCACGGCCGCGGCCACGGCCTCCGGCCTGTCCACGTCCACCCCAGTTCCTCTCCTTGGATGACTTAGAGCACATCTGCCTCAGATGCCTGTCTCTCCGCAGTTAAAGCACTGCCTAGTCTCCCCTCTGAATCCAGTGTTACCTGGGTTTGAGACCACCAGTGCTGACTTCTCTCCCGAAAGTCCACCTGTCCCAGCCTGTAGCCTGATACGACTCTCTTCCTGTATCATGGCTGAGACTGCCTCCTCCAGAGATGGAATCTTCATCTGGGCTAGTAGCATCGCCGTCCTCTGCTCAAATGATGGAGCCAAGCCTCGGAGGAATAGCATGGTCCTCTTCTGCAAAGAGGCCTCGCGCTCCTTGCACTCAGGGTCCCTGCAACTTGCTAGGGACGAGAAGTGATCGTGATCCAGCCACAAGCGCTCCAGCTCCGTGGCATACTCCTGTACAGTCCTCTCTCCCTGGACTGTAGCGCTGATCACCTTTTCGATCTGGAATACCCTCAGGTTATTCCCCACCCCATCATAGGTCCTCCTCAGCTTCTCCCAGACATCCTGCACCTTCCCAAGGCCATCTACCGTGGCTGCAATTGGCTGGACTACAGAATTGAGAAGCCAGATATACACCAACATATGAGTGGACTTCCACTCATCTCTTCCTGCGGAGCCCTCAGCCGGCTCAGTCTTCTCCCCCGTCAGATATCCCTCCAGGTTCCTCCCTGCAAGGGTATATCTCACCCGGCGCGACCAACTCAGATATGTCGCTGGCCCTTCGAGCTTCACGTCGATAGGTGGAAGCTCCATCTTCTTGGACGGTGACTTTGTTGAGCCCTCTCCCGCTGTCATCCTCATGAACTGCATCATAGTTGAAACATCCTCCGGATTCAACTTCTTGATGAGTTCCGCCATCGGGTTTGTGCCGGTCTCCATCGATCTAATTTGTGTTCGGTTCCCTCACACCAATCCTACAAATCTAGATACCACACCCGGCCTTCAACATCACCCTCTTCTCATCATCCACCTTGCCCCCCCCGTTCATCTCATCTCCTCAACATGAGGGGAGGCTACACGATCAAGGGGATTATTTCACGAAGGAAATAATCGCCAAAGTGAGTGAAATCGACCAAGCGAAATCACCACTCTTCTCAGGATCAAAGCAAGGTTTGATCTAGAGGGGTCAAGTCCAGAGGGGATTATTTCACGAAGGAAATAATCGCCAAAGTGAGTGAAATCGACCAAGCGAAATCACCACTCTTCTCAGGATCAAAGCAAGGTTTGATCCAGAGGGGTCAAGTCCAGAGGGGATTATTTCACGAAGGAAATAATTGCCAAAGGACGAAGGCGACGAAGCGACGGCGGCGGTGAACAGTGTTCGGCGACAGTGAACATGAACATTTTTTTTGCGGCTAGGATTTTGGAGGCTCTGATACCATGTTAGAAACAGGACAAATCAAGAGAAATGTGCAATTTTATTCATTAGTATTGGGGTCTATATATACAAGAGGAGTGGTCTCATTCTTCTACTCTATCCGATGTGAGACTAAACAAAAGAGGTCTATTCCTATCTAACATAAAGAAATAACTCTCAACAGCCATTAACTTTATAACTAGTTTAATTAGTTGAAGTATCGAGTTAGAGGGTTTTTGGAGCAGTGCTTGGGCGGCGGCTATCTAGGGTTTTGAGCATCCTTTTGAGAGAGAATTTGTGAGAGATTAGAGTATTTGTTTGAGGATTTTATTGGTGAGATCTTGTGTGATTGTAAACCCTATTTATTTTCTCTTTCTCTCAAGTAGTAAAATCTCCCCCCTCCTTGCCCCGTGGACGTAGGCAACTTGCCGAACCACGTAAATTCGTTTGTCTTGCTGTTGAGATTTGAAATAGCTTGATAGGTTTCCTTAATTCAGTCCTAGAACTAAACAGAGGAAGAGTGTATATCTCACTTTGTTGTGATATTCACTATCGATTCTTGTTTCCTTAGTAAAACGGGGATTTATTTGTGATCTTACTCTCTTGTTGTGGCTATTTCGGTAGAGGTGCTGCTGAAATTCTCCACTGCGCACAACAAGTGGTATCAGAGCCTGGGTTTTTGGCCTAGGGCTTGTTCGAAGGATTCGCTAAAGGATTCTTATTTGAAGAGTTAGATCTACAATATGGGTGAAACAAGCACATGGAGATCATCTCTTACGAAGGCGATACAAAGTCTGAGCATCAATAATACAAAGATTGATGTTCTGAAGTTCGACGGCAAGATCAATTTCGATTTGTGGAGATGCCATGTGATGGATGCGTTGGATGCACAAAATTTAGAGGAGACTCTTGAGTTACAAGAGAAACCTGTAGACATGGATGATAAGGTTTGGAAGAAGAGGAACAGTAGGGCTTGTGGAGTTATTCGGTCATGCTTGACGCCGGATCTTATTTATGATGTGATGACTGAGACGTCGGTGAAGAAATTATGAGAAACGCTCAATGAAAAGTATCTTGCTAAGAGCATTAAGAATCGGCTTCACTTGAAGAGGAGGTTTTACCAGTTCAAGATGAAGAGGGGAGTTTCCATTAGGGAGCATATAAATAACTTCACGGGGTTGCTTTCGGATATGGCTAATGTGGATATCAAGGTTGAGGATGAAGACAAGGCGGTACTACTTTTGTGTTCGTTGCCGGAGGATGATTACGGTACATTTGTCCTCACTATGATAAATGGGAGAACTACTGTTAGTTATAAGGAGGTGATCTCAGCATTAGTAAATTATGAGTTGAGAAAAAGTGATAATGAATCCTCCGAGAAGACATCGGGAGATGCATTAGTAGTTCGAGGCCGTACTCCAAACCGTTGGCAGTCCAACCGCTCAAAATCGAAGAATAGAGGTGGCCATAAGAGTGTTGGTAGGAACTAGTGTCGCTTTTGTAAAGAAGAAGGACATTGGAAGAACGAGTACCCAAAGTTAAAAGATAAAGACGAGAAGAATAAAGGGAAAGCTGTACAAGCTTCGGAAGTGAATGTTGTCAAGGTTAGTGACGACAATTCAGATACAGATTCTTCGGGCTTTTCATGCTCAGCATCATCGTCAGTTTGTTACGTCGACTCTACAGAGTGGATGATGGATTCGGGTGCTACATATCATATTTGTCCAAGGAGGGATTGGTTCTCCAACTTTGAGGAGTGGAAAGAGGGGATGTCGTGTTCATGGGTAATGATCACGTATGTCCTATTGGTGGTATTGATACAGTTCGAATCCGCATGTGTGACGGGGTGACTTGAGAGCTGAAGGAAGTAAGATTCGTTCCGCAGTTAACGAAGAATATTATTTCCCTTGGAACTTTAGAGGCAGCTGGATATCGAGTGATCATGGAGAATGCAACTCTGAAGATCACGAAGGGGTCCATGGTGGTAATGCGAGGTGTCAGGGAAAATAACCTATACTACTTGAAGGGTAAGACAGTTATAGGGGTCTGGCAGCCTCAATTACTACAGAGGAGGATACTACCACCTTATGGCACATGAGACTTGGACACACTGGTGATAAGTTCCTACAGGCATTGGCAAAACATGGACTATTGAAAGGTGCAAAGACCTGCAAGATGGAATTGTGTGAACATTGCATACTTGGGAAGAAGACGAAAGTGAAGTTCGGCACTGCTATTCACAATACCCAAGGTATATTAGATTACATTCACACAGACGTTTGGGGACCTTCCAAGCACACATCACTTAGTGGGGCCAACTATTTTGTCACTTTCATTAACGATTATTCCAGGAGAAATTGGGTATACCCTATGAAGCATAAATTTGAGGTCCTGGATATTTTTATGGAGTGGAAGAAGAAAGTGGAATTGCAGATAGGTAGAAAGGTGAAGACTCTTCGTTCGGACAATGGTGGAGAGTATAAGAGTGATCCATTTCTGCAGTTTTGTCGGGATCACGGCATTAGATGAACAGAGAAAGACTCCAATGGAGCGTTGGTCTGGTTCAGTGGCTAGTGACTATGAGTCGCTTCGGATAATTGGGTGTCCAGCCTATTATTATGTCAGTGATGGTAAATTGAATCCGAGGGCGAGGAAAGCTATCTTTGTGGGCTTTAGAGAAGGAGTTAAAGGCTTTAAATTGTGGGATCTACAGGACAAGAAGATAGTCATTAGCAGAGATGTCACATTCGACGAGGCGTACATGATGAGGCCTCAAGTCCCTCAGCAGGTGGAGGGAGACCAGACAAGTGGGATATCGTAGCAGGTGGAGGATGATGTGACTCCACCCACTCCAGATAGCATTGTATCCATTGAGGCTCCTACAGAGGTGATGCTGGGAGGAGATGAGATGACAACCGGGCAGTTAGTGGATACAGTGAATGGTGAGACTCAGGAGCAGGGTCATGTTCAGGAGTCCATTGCAGCAAGTAGACCCAGAAGAGAAATTGGCCACAAATGAGATATAATGATGTCATGGTTGCATATGCCTTATCAGCAGAAGTTATTGATGATTTGGTTCCTTCTACATTCAGGGAGGCAGAGTCTAGCTCTGATTCGATTAGGTGGAGGGAAGCTATGGGGGAGGAGATGCGGTCTCTTAAGAAGAACGACACTTGGGAACTTACAGAGCTACCAAAGGGTAAGAAAGCTATTGGATGTAAGTGGGTGTATGCAAAGAAAGAGGGATCTTCTATTGGAGACATTCGATACAAAGCCAGATTAGTTGCCAAGGGTTATGCCCAGCTTGAGGGCGTTGATTACAATGAGGTATTCTCACCCATTGTGAAGCATTCGTCGATTAGGATTCTGTTGGCATTGGTGGCACAGCTGGATTTGGAGTGAATCCAGATGGATGTGAAGACAACCTTTCTACATAGAGATTTAGAGGAGGAGATCTACATGACACAACCTATGGGGTTCAAGGCTGCAGGAAAGGAAGAATTGGTGTGCAAGCTAAAGAAGTCTCTTTATGGATTGAAGCAATCACCGCGATAATGGTACAAGAGATTCGACGGCTTTATGATTGGCCGAGGGTACACTAGGAGCCCATATGACCCATGTGTTTATATGCATAAGCTACAAGATGGTGAGTATATCTATTTATTATTGTATGTTGATGATATGCTCATTGCTTCCAGGAATTCTTCAGCTATTCAACAGTTGAAAAAAGAGTTGTCATTTGAGTTTGAGATGAAGGATCTTGGAGAGGCGAAGAAGATACTAGGTATGGAGATCGAGAGAGACAGGGCGAAGGGGAAATTAAAGCTTACACAAAGGAGTTATCTGCAGAAGATGTTGAAGAAGTTCAGCTTTGATGGCAATGCAAAGGCAGTGAGTACTCCGTTGGCTCCCCACTTTAAGCTTTCAGCTAAGATGTTGCCTGTTTCAGTAGAGGATAGAGAATATATGACAAAAGTTTCATATGCCAATGCGGTGGGTAGCTTGATGTATGCGATGGTGTGTACAAGGCCAGATTTATCACAGGCCGTGAGCATGGTATCGAGGTACATGCATGACCCTGGGAAGGATCATTGGGAGGCCGTGAAGTGGATTCAACAGTACATTAAAGGGACCGTGGATGTTGGTTTGACTTTTTAGAAGAATGAGAAGACAAAGCAGGATTATATTGATTATGTGGATTTAGATTATGCGGGAGATCTTGACAAGCACCGGTCTACTTCAGGATATGTATTTACATTGGCAGGAGCACCGGTATGTTGGAGATGTACACTTCAGTCGATAGTAGCTCTCTCTACTACAGAGGTGGAGTATATGGCTGTGACTGAAGCTATGAAGGAGGCTTTGTGGCTGCATAGATTATTGGAGGACTTGGGGATATCACAGGACACCATTCAGGTATATTGTGATAGTATGTCGGCCATCTATTTGGCGAAAACCAGGTTTATCATGCACGCACAAAGCACATTGATGTCAGATTCCACTTTGTTCGTGATGTCTTGGATGAAGGAGATGTCAAGTTAGAAAAGATCCACACAAAGGACAACCCTGCTGATATGCTGACTAAAATTGTTTCGGGTATTAAGTTTGGTCATTGTTTGGAGATTTTGAACATTTTTCGGTGTTAAGGCCTTTGGAGGCCATTTGGGCGAACTACGTAAGGCTTGATTCCTTGGGCAAGAGAATACGTAGGCAGTCTTTCGATGCAGCCGGTTTGGATTAGTTGATTTTGATGGAGGGAGATTATTTGAACTCTCGTTTGGGTTCCCGACTTGTTGTGGATTGAGTCCATTGTCATGGATTTATTTCACTTCGTCCTGGACGCAACAAGTGGGACATTTGGTTGTTTTGGTGTCGGCTCAGTTTTGGGAGAAACTTCACCGAGGTGGAGAATTGTGAGTAGGAACGTGGGGCACGACGTGGTCATGTCACCCACGTACAAGAAAACCCTACGTTCACCATGAACCCATGAACTTGTGCTCATGGGATGTTGGGGAAACTGTCTCGCAAGTGCGAGATAGATATTGGCTCGGTGGACTGTCTCGCGAGACAGTCAGGGTCAGGGTCTGTTATAAATACCCGTTCTGTTTTTTGGAATTAGAGGGTTTTTGGAGCAGTGCTTGGGCTACGGCTATCTAGGGTTTTGAGCATCCTTTTAAGAGAGAATTTGTGAGAGATTAGAGAGTTTGTTTGAGGGTTTTATAGGTGAGATCTTGTGTGATTGTAAAGCCTATTTATTTTCTCTTTCTCTCAAGTAGTAAAATCTCCCCCCTCCTTGCCCCGTGGACGTAGGCAACTTGCCGAACCACATAAATTCATTTGTCTTGCTGTTGAGATTTGAAATAGCTTGTTAGGTTCCCTTGATTCAGTCCTAGAACTGAACAGAGGAAGAGTGTATATCTCACTTTGTTGTGATATTCACTATCGATTCTTGTTTTCTTAGTGAAACGGGGATTTATTTGTGATCTTACTCTCTTGTTGTGGCTATTTCGGTAGAGATGCTGCCGAAATTTCTCTGCTGCGCACAACAGTTTACTCATAACTTAGTATTACTAAAGTTAACTTGTTAGAATTTGTTAATACATCATAAGTTAAAGTTTATTGTTCACAGGTTTTTCTGCTTGTAGTGTCTATTTTTCTTAATAGTTTGCTATTTACATTCAATTTGGTGTTTTTCTGTGATCAATATGTAGGTGCTAAGAGCAAACTTTTGTTATTTCGAGCTTCCACCTTCGTGAAACTTATCTAAACTCTTACGATTGGATATATCTTAAAGGTAAATTACCATTTCGTTTTGGTTAATATGAGTTTCTGTCTGGTACTTTTGGATCTTGTTGCTTCTTCAGATTTTTTTATTAGGATTTGTTAATTTTTTATGGATGCAAGCTATATCAAATAAGATCGCTAGGTTTTTTCTTCAGATTTCTTATTGTCAGGAACTTGATTAATATGTGCACGATTTATCTACATTTTGTTGCACATTTTTTAGTACTTTGTTTTAGTTAGCAATAATGAGTGAAGTATTACATATGAGCCTGAATGATTGCGTGACATCCAACCATTTAATTTCAGTATCAACTCTGGCTTGAGTACTTGACAATGAAAGCAGTGGAATAACACAAAGGATCCATCCTAAAGACTAATCATTTCATAATTGATAAGTGAAAACAAATATAGATAAAGATATCATTTTCTAGTCCTTCATGCACTCTAAATATGATTAGAACTCTAAAACTACTTATGTACATCAAAGACTAAGTAAAACTGAGTTTGGGGCAAGTTTGCAAATAAGTGTCCGGTTTGTCCACAAATGGTGAAAGATCCATATTACTCATGTGATGGATAAGTGTCAGGTTAGTTCACAAGTGGTGAAAGATCCAACAAATTTTCGTTGTTTAATTTTGCCACCTTCCCCTTAGATGATGGTTCTGACGAAATCAGATAATTTTAGCACCGTCTAGCTACAGAATGTTTCTTCACATAATTTGCAACTGTTCATTGTGTTTTTGTTCCCTGCTCGGTTATTGGTATGGGGACACTATCCCTATTCCCTCATTAATTCTAGCTAGGTTACTTGGATTTGTATGTGCAGTTGTTCAGGATGGTTGCATTCATTATTCATTGGTTCATACTAGAGTTCGTTGTGTGGGATAAGAGATATACAAAAATGTAAATATGCAAGAGGAAAAGAAAAGGTAAACAAAACAAAGCTAGCCACATCAATTGATATCAATATTTATTTTTGGCTTGTGCAGCTTTGTGGTTACTTCTGATGAAACTGTTGCCAAGAACTACAGTTTAAAAAACTGGAATTGAGATTTTGAGATGACCGCATGGTATTTTGAGAGTTAAGTTGTAGCTTTTGCTTCCTGTTTCCTCTCTTTAGATGGGACATTTGGTGCAAATCTTGCAACTTTTTACTCTTATTCATAGTATTTTCTTCCTTCGCAAAATTTTCTTAAAAACTATAGAGTGTATAATCTTTGTCAATTATTTCTCCTTAGGGATGATGACCAGGTAGTCCTAGATTTTCCTAACTTATGCAGGTATTTGTCCTTAATTCAAGACCACATGTGTTTCTCTTTCAATGGTGATCTTCCACAGACATATCAGGACTCATGAGAAGGAGAAGGTAACTGTCATGTTGATTTTGGTATTCTGGCAAATAATTTCATATGTGAAAGATCCATATTACAAAGTGTATGCATTCTTTTGCAGGGTAAGCTGATCAGAAGTATGATTTTTACTTGTTTACAGCCTGGGTTATCATCAAGCATTTATTATATTAAGAGCAGAACATGACAAAAGCTATTTTTGTGCTCATTTTAAACTAGGATTTTGATAGCTCATCATTAAGACCATTTCGTTGCTCCATATAGGCTTTTTCATAGTATGTCTGCTGAGGATTATGACATGTTTATACATTCTGTCATAAACATTTAGTCTCTAATCATAATACTTGATTGTTTAGATTAAACTTGTGGATTTAAGTTTTTCTCCGTAATTTTACTTGCTCCGTGAGTAAATAACTATAATACTTGATTGTTTACCTTAAACTTGTGGATTTAAGTTTTTCTCAGAAATTTTACTTGCTCCGTGAGTAAATAACTATCTTACAGTTCTAGTGGATTTTTGTACTTTTTAAGCATTGATTGTATGAAATTTTATCTAACTAGAAGTTGCCAATTGACTCTGCCTCTGTAGTAGATATTATTTCTGTTTTAAAGAGTATTTTGTTTCATGAACTTGATTGATGCTAAATTTTGTAGTGTAGGACCCAATAAGTTCGCCAAGACATGAGTTAGGAGCATAGGAGAGAACAGAGGAGAAGACTTTGAATGATAAATAGAGGATTCTTGATATGGTTTTTTTTAGTAGTTTATGTTGTGGTAATTTAGCTTGTTATAGCAAATCATGGTTATCTACTACCTATAGTATGTTGTGTTTAAATGAAGGCTTATTGTGTAGCCTAGAGCTTCTTATGTGGATTATTTGCTAAGTTCTTTTGTGTCGTCAAGTCTTCTATCATGGCTAGTTTTTAGAGTAGTACTCTTGTTATTTTGGAGATTGAAGGTCAATGTGGTAGTGGATGAAACCATGAAAATATGCTATAACAATGAATATTTTGGATATCATTATTATTATTTGTATTCTCTCAGACGACTCATGAAGGATGAGATGTTTGCATGAGCATTTAAAATTGCTATTGAAGTGGTCAATTTTGGTTTGAATTAGTTTTCAAGGTTTTATTTTGGGTATGACAGGGTTTTCTTTCTTTGAAAAAAGGCTTGGGCTAAATAGCAGGGTACTCAGTTATGTTAACTATATGTATATATATCATGAATTGTTTTGAGAACCATTTAGAGATTTGTTTCATAGTAGTGTTTCTCTATTTTTATAGACTTTTAAATAGATCACAGTCAGCATGTTTCTTGAGTAGGTAATGTACCATTTGTAAATTTCAACACCCTCACTCTTCTGGGCGATATAAAGAAAAAGGCTGGACCAAAAAAATATAATTTTTTGATGTTCAATCACTTCTGAGAGGTGTTTATAATAGTTTACTATATTTTTAGGGTAAATTTCACAAAAAAATTGGTTTATTGTGAGAAAACCACAAAAAGTTTTAAAATATCACTTAACCTTCAAAATGTTTCAAATAACCCCTCGAATGTTGGGGCTTATCGAAAAATAGATTTAGAAATATGCAATAATTTCAAGGGTTAGTGACATCCAAACTTTTCAAGATTTATCTCAATTGGGCCAAACTTTTCGGAGGGTTTTGTGAAATTTATCCTAATTTTTCCCTCAACATAAACCATTATATCCGCATTTGATTAAAGATTGAGGAGTTAAGAGAAAGCATAAATTTTCTTAAAACACCAATTCCAAATCCAAATTCATGTATAATAAAGTGTATCCAAACACTAGATTTCAAATCCTTGCATTTAGTAAAGACATCCAAACAAAAGATTCAATCAAATCATGGATTTCAAATCCTAGGTTTAAAATTCTTTAATTTTAAATCAACTTTCCAAATTCAAATCTTAGTTCCCAAATGCACCCTTAGAGAATTGTTGAGAGAGATAGAGAGAGTGCTTACTAATTTCTAGTCGTCTCCTTCATCTTTCCCTTGAGTCCTTATATAGCCTTCAGAAGAGAGAGAGCCATGATTTTCCCCATTGAGAGATTATAGCCGTGATTCCATAACTTGCGAGAGAAAAGGAGCGGCGGAGAAGGATCAGGGAACGGAGAAAGATGCGGAGGAATTTACGTGATATCACGTTTTCTTAATTAAGAACGGGAAATAAATTTCCCAAAGATATGCTATTAGGAGGAATTACCGCAGGGAAGTTAAGGAAAGGAATTAGGTGAATGCAATTACACCCCTCAACAAATTTATATTTGCAAATACAATAAAATTGAATAATTAAGTAAAGAAACTCAATCTTTTCTTTACTTATTCTAACATATATATAGAGCAAGGCTCCTATGAACTTAAGTTTATAATGAATAGTGGTGCACCAACTTTTTTATCCACTCATCTTGCCTTGAGATTTGTGATGCACAAATCTCAAAGTGGGCTTTATATCTTTCACGGATCCCAAAGCAAGATGAGTGGTTAGAAAAGTTGGTGCATCACTATTCATTATGAACTTAAGTTCATAGAAGCCTATATATATATATATATATATATATATATATATATATATATATATATATATATATATATATATATATATATATATATATATATATATATATATATATATATATATATATATATATATATATATATATATATATAGCGATAGGGTGAGATGGTGAGATGGTTTGCTTAACGTGAGATGGACATTTTACGCCGTCAAATTTACATTAATGGTTAGATTTAAACTAATAGGTTAATTAATTAAAGATATGTGGCTCCCACATTTATTTGATTTTCCTACCAAATCTTCTCTAAGATTTCCCATATCCTCACTTCCATCTCCTCTCTTTCTTATTTGGGTTCGGCTTAGAGTTAGGGTTCGGGTTCGGGTTAGGGTAGGGGGGTTCGGGTTCGAGTTAGGGTTAGGGTTAAGGTTTGGGTTAGGGTTAGTGGGTTCGGGTTCGGGTTAGGTTTAGGGTTAGGGTTTGGGTTAGGGTTAGGGTTAGTGGGTTGGGTTAGTGGGTTCGGGTAAGGGTTAGTGGGTTGGGTTAGTGGGTTCGGGTTCGAGTTAGGGTTAGGGTTAGGGTTGGGGTTAGGGTTCGGGTTAGTGGATTTGGGTTCGGGTTCCGGTTAGGGTTAGGGTTAGTAGGTTTGGGTTCGGGTGGTTTGGGTTAGGGTTAGGGTTAGATAAGATTTAGCATGGAAACAAATAAATGTGAGGGCCACATATCTTCAATTAATTAACATATTAGTTTAAATCTAATCATTAATTTAAATCTAACAGTGTAGAATGGCTATCTCACGTTAAGCAAACCATCTCACCATCTCACCATATCGCTTCTCATATATATATATATATATATATATATATATATATATATATATATATATATATATATATATATATATATATATATATATATATATATATATATATATATATATATATATATAATATGAGATTAATGGGTATCATTGACATATGAGAGGATTTTCCTCATATAATGATTGGTGGCACAATCTCCACCAAGTGTAGGAGAGAGAATAAAGTAGGAGAGAGAATCGTCTTATTTTATTAACATCATACTTGGTGGAGATTGTGCACGTCGTATATGAGAGAATCCCTCATATGTCAATGATACCATTAATCTATATATATATATATATATATATATATATATATATATATATATATATATATATATATATATATATAATGGAAACTATGCAAATCGAAAAAAGTAAGACATATTATATCCTGTTAACAAAGAAGAGAACAGCTTACAATGGATCACCTAACTGGAGAGAAGAGGTGGAAAAAGCAAGTGCCAACTCTAGAACAGATCAGTAATGCATCAGCAAGCTCTTCTTCAAGGTAAAAAACACACTCCTTGTTTAATCTTGTTGGTTTTGGCCTCAACAAAATAGATCACATCTCTAAGAATCAGGAGATGGTTGTAACAGATAGAAAATATCTGGAATTGTTAAAATCATAGAGAAAGTTTTTCAACTGAGAATCTGGTGGATTTTGAGGGCAGATCTTAAGGGTGGACAGTTGCAGAAGTGGCCCCATAATTAGATGGTTCACACCATGAATATAATCATCTGCAGACATGAACCCAAAAAAATTAATTCTCTCTTTCCTCTTCAAATTCCTTCACTAGTATCAGACCTATCCGATCAGCAGCCGGCATTTCTTTCTTCACCGCAACTGAGCAAAAATTTCCGGTCAGCTACTGTGATCAGAACACTTTCTTTCTCAATCTCTGAAGCTCATTTTTCATCTTCCCTGTGAAAATGGCTAGCAAATTGGTTGCTTCTGAGCTTTCGAAGATTGAAAGGTTCAATAGGGCGAACTATGACATGTGGCACCGAAAAATCAAATACAACTTGATTCATGACAATGTAGATAGTCTCCTTGAGACCACTGCTCCAATTCTGAATGAAGATGCTACTGAGATTTAGAAAAAGGAATTTGACTAGTAGGAAAAAAGCCTGATGTTGATGTTCATGGAAGACGATCTTATAAAGGTTTTTAAAACCTATAAGACCGCACATGAAATGTAGAAGGTTATCAAGGATAAGTATGACACCACTTCTGAAGTGAACATACGGTTGTTATTGCATAGGTATAATGCATACCGAATGCAGGAAGGTGATAGCGTCATGGAGCACGTCAACAAAATGATAGTCATGGCAAAAGATTTGGCCTATGCAGGTTCTAAAATTCCTAAAAAATGCAGGTGGTAACTATTTCGAATAGTTTACCACCTTTGTTGGATTTGACTGCCACCACTCTGAGATTGAATGGGACTATCAAAAGGGTTAGGGACTTACCGGCTCAGTTAGCAATGGAACAAGATATTCTAGCCAGCAAGAAGGGCGCGGATGTGAACCTTGTGCAAGTTGAAGAATCAAATGATGTGCAACGTAAGAATTCATATGGGATGCAAAAGAATCACCAGATGGGACCAAACAAACTAGGCTTTAAAGGGCCCCGTCGAGCTCAAACTTATCCTAAGAGGAAGCCCCCTAGATCCTGTCATACTTGTGGAAAGTTTGGTCACTTCAAGGTAAACTGTCCACAAGAGAAAAATAAGGGTGATAAAAAAATACTCAGAAAAGACAGGATCTAGTAAGAGTGAATTTATCTGTGTAGTTGAGTGTAATGCTGTAACAACCGACATAAATGGTTGGTGGGTTGACTCAGGTGTCACTCGACACATTGCGAAGATTAAGGTTGGACTAGTTCACTTTAAAGAGCTGAAGAAAGGAGAAAAACATATTTACATGGGGAACCTATCTAGATGTAAAAGGTACTGGTTCCTACCAATTGGACTTGGCAGATAGTGTCATGGTTCTCAAAGATGTGTTTTATGCACCTGGCATAAGGCACAACTTGGTGTTAGTTCATACTATGCTGAAGAATGGTCTGGAGATTAGATTTATAATAATAGGGTCTCAATCGGAAAGGATAAAAAGGTGTTTACGATGGGTAAATTTGTGCCCGAACATGAGTTGTTTTGTCTTCCTGTTGTGAAATCCGATTTGATTAATAAGAATGATATTTTGAATTATTCCTTGTGTTTATTGTCTGATTTTGATCTTTGGTATATAAGATTGGTTCATCCTGGTAATTTTAAAATCGATCAAATTATTAGAATGAACATATTACGAACTCTGACAGGTGTGAGGACATCACCTTGTGAACATTATTTGACAAGAAAAATGACTGCAAAGCCATTTACAAAGGGTCAAAACGCAAAAGATTTGTTAGAATTAATTCATTCAGACATTTGTAGGCCATTAAGTGTAAAAACCCACGGTAATAAGGAATATTTCATTACATTTATAGATGACTATTGAAAATTCACTTTTGTTTATCTCTTCAATAAAAAGGCTGAAGTTTTTGAATGTTTTGAAAGATATAAAGCAGAAGTGCAAAGAACTCTTAGGAGGCTCATTAAAACATTAAGAACTGATAGAGGAGGTGTATTTAATTCAAAGGAATTTGACAGCTATTGCATTCAATATGGAATTAAAAAGCACACAATAATGCCTAACACACCACAACAAAATGGTGTGGCTAAAAAAAAATAGAACATTGATGAATGCAATAAGGTATATGTTGTCTCATTCTAGGCTCTCCAAAGCTTTTTGGGGAGAAGCAGTTTTAACTGCAAATTACATTTTCAATTGAATTTCCACAAACTCAGCTTCTTTGATACCATTTGAACTTTGGTATGGATATAAACCCTTCCTAAGTCATCTAAAAAAATGGGGTTGCACAGCTCAAGTCCTCATCGCAAGATAGGTTAGAGACATGCTAGATTTTTAAACTATAAAATACACGTTCATAGTATATTTAGAAAAATCCAAAGGATATAGATTCTTCCATGAGGTGGGGGTCATTGAAAGTAGAGATGCTACTTTTCTAGAAAATCTAAAGGAAGGGAAACAAGTGCAAGAAGAAGCTTCTCCTCTACTTGCATTAGATGATGTTTCCAATGATGACCCGATTGATAGAGATTGCTTTGATCATCCAATCATGAAAAATGAACCCATACATTAGCAAATACCTATGGAAAATTATGTAAACAATAATGTACAACATGGAAATCTAACCGGTAATAAAAGACCTGGAACTCAACTTGCCTGGATGAATGATTATTATTTACATTCATGTGAAACTTCATGTTTTTCAGTAGATCATAATATTGATGATTAGATTGATCCTTTGAGTTATAATGATGCAATGAATTCACATGAGTCACATTCATTGCTTGAAGCTATGCGAAAAGAGATTGACTCCAATGAGTAAAATCAAGTATGGGAATTATGTGACTTGCCAGAAAAGAGGAAGTTCATAGGATGCAAATGGGCATTGAAAAAGAAATATCGTGCTAATGGATCTATTAATAAATTTAAGGCCTGGTTACTTGCTAAAGGTTTTACCCAAAAAGAAGTTATAGATTATCAAGAGACTTACTCCCCAGTAGCAAAATTTACATCCGTAAGGATTATTTAGTTATTGTAGCTAATATTGATTTGGAACTTTTTCCAATGGATGTCAAGACAGCATTCATCAACAGAGAGTTGAAGGAAGTGATATACATGAATCAACCTGAAAGAGTTCAGGTTAAATGACACGAAAATAAGGTATATAAATTAAAGAAGTCCTTATATGGTTTAAAACAATTATCTAGACAATGGTATCTCAAATTTCACAACACTATTGTTCAACTTGGTTTGGTTGCAAACAGATTGGACAGTTATAAGCATATTTTGAATAGTGGCAGCAAGTTTTCTATATTATCCTTATATGTGATGTTATATTACTTGCTGGAAATAATATAGAAATGTTAAATAAGTTCAAACATGATCTTAGCAAGGAATTTGAGATGAATGACATGGGAGAAGCTTCCTATGTCCTTGGAATTCAAATCCTAATGGAAAGAAAGTCTAGAATGTTGAGTTTAAACTAAGAGAAGTACCGACACCACTAGTCTTCGGGAAACATCTGAGTAAAGAGCAATGTCCTCGAAAAGGACAAAAATCTCTTAATGTTCCGTACGCTCAAGCTGTGGGAAGCTTGATGTACGAAATACTGTGTACTAGACCGGATCTGGCATATCCAGTGAGTTTGGTTAGCGGATACCAGAGTAATCCTGGACCGGCACATTGGGAAGCCGTTAAGAGAATTATGAAGTACATTAAGAGTATAATATGCCACATATTAGTTTATCAAGCTGAAACGCTTTAGGTTCTTGGTTACTGCGATGCTAACTTCGGATCAGATAAAGATGATGAAAAGTTCACTTCGAGATACTTGTTCATCTATGGTGGTGGAGCTGTTTCTTGGGGTAGCAAGAAACAGGGGTGTGTAGCTAGGTACACACAAGAAGCTGAGTATATAGCTTGCAGCATGGCTACTACTCATGCAGTCTGGATTAGGTGATTTTTGAATGACTTAAATCTAAATTTGGTGAATGGACCAATAGAGATTTTTTGTGATAATAAAGCTGCTATAAGCCTAATAGACAGATGTTCAAATAGTTCAAAAGGAAGAGACATTGAGATACAATACCATTACATTAAAGATATTGTGAAAAAGGAAGAAATTGAGGTGACTTACATTCCTACGAGTGATATGATAGCTGACCCCTTTACAAAGGGAATTTCATCAGATATGTTCATCAAACATGTCGGTTTAATGGGACTTAGGAATGTGTAAGTCAAGAAGTTAAACTAACATTCATATCCAATGAATAGTGGGAGTATGAACGGAATATTTTGTATATTTCATGAATAGTGGGAGTGTACTAGAAATATGTTCTGCATTGGCCAAGTGGGAGATATTGGTTTTGGCCTCAACAAAACAGATCACATCTCTAAGAATTAGGAGATGGTTGTAACAAATAGAAAATATCTGGAGTTATTGAGATCATGGAGAAAATTTCTCAACTGAGGATCTGGTAGATTTTGAGAGTGGATCTTAAGGGTAGATGGTTGCAGAAGTGGCCCCATAAATAGATGGTTCACCCTAGAAAGAAAATCATCTACAAACAGGAACCCAAAAAATAATAATTCTCTCCCATCTTCTCTTCCCTCTTCAAATTCCTTCAAATCTGCATCTTTATTTAATCACCTATACCATGTACATTCATTAAAATATGTAAGCTTGAACATTACTAATTATTTTTGTATTTTATTCAACAGGTTATTTTACTCCTGGAGATTAAAATCTTTGAAATTTTAAAGTATGATTAGATATCACGATCAAATTGCTGCTCAATATCCCTTACAACAATTTGATATTACAACAGAAAAATATGGACCAGAAAAAATAATGAGACCTGACCTCATTAATACTACAAGAGAAACCAATAATGCCGGGATCAAAAGGTTAGAGCATATAAGTAAAAACTTTGGATTCTCTCAATAGTAAATTTAATATATTTTTATCTGAAATTATTTACACTTTTCTGGGCAGCTTGACATTTACACATACTTTTGTCTATCAGCAGTTAACTCTATTCCAACACAATGACGTTTTGATAGATAAAGAGGAAACTCAGAAATCAACAACAATATGGATCTATGAACCCTTTACCTAAACTAGATGATTTTCAATATGATCATATAAATGTTGAGAGAGAAGTCAATGGCATTAGTGTAATGGAGAAAATGAAGTATAAGAGCAGAAGATTCAGTCCCTTACGGATACAGCCAGAGAATGAAATAAATCAGTTGCCATCAAACCAAATATCAAAATATATAAATAAAAAAAGAATGAGACAATGCATCACACAGGGCAACAATGAAACTTCTAGTTCCAGTAGAACCAGCAATGCCAAAAAAAACATGTGTAAGACTCTTATATTTTAATTATTTATAAAATAACAATAAAAATTCTTATTTAAGTCCTAATTTAATTTTTTTTGGTAAATGCAGAATACAATAATGAGATAAAAAATTTTGATCCACCTAACATGATTTGTCAACATTGTAATGCAATGTTGTTGGCAAAGTCAAAGTGAAATTCCCCTTTCTGAAAGAACCGCCAAGCTTTCTTAAAGAACTTTTATATCCTGGTGGAGGCACAAGGAGTGCTAAATTCAAAGAGAATATAAGATCTTAGAATAATATGTCTGCTTTTATATCCTCTAGAGGAACGGTAGACAATACATAAAACAATCATGGTGGACGTTATTGTTTCCGTGAAAATGGTCAAAATCATCATCAAATAGGTTTTTGAAACTTATACCAAGAAAAAAAAAATCAAAATTCTGCCAATTGTATACATATGATACAGAAAATGAGGTAGCTAAATAGAATGCTTTCATAAATACAAACAAAGATCTCGACCTTAAAATTGTGCGGGGACTTCTTGAAATGCTTGATATTCTTAATGTATGCAGAAAATGAGGTAGCTAATAGAATGCTTTCATAATATTCAAGATACTGATAACCTAAAGGACATCTTGAATGACATCCAATCAAAGCAAACTAAGATCACTAGATGGCTAGAAGCTAACAAACTCTATGCTAAGGCTAGAAAAATTACATATTCAGAATTCCTGTCAAAATTTGTATGGAAACCGATGAGAAAATATGAAAACCTAGAGAAAAAGGAGAAGTGTTGGAAGATTAGTCAATGCTCATCCTTCTTCAGGGGGAAGATTTTATTTTTGATTACTACTAAATGTAGTAAGAGGTCCTACATCTTATTCATAAATTGAACCTCCTGAGGGAATTGAGTTTGAAATATTGAAAATGTCAGGCACTGATATTGTTGGGTAATGATGATGAATGGATAGAGATTTCTTCTATAAAAGATACAAATAATATCATTAGAGATTTCTTCTATAAAATGGATAGAGCCTTCAAAGATTTCAATGCATGCCGCTATCGAATACAATTCACACGCAACAATGCAGAAACAATAATCATTGATGAGTACAATTATGATAGAGCTGAACTGAAAAAGAAGCATGATAATTTGTATCAAGGTCTTAATGAGAAGCATATATTGGGTCACAACTCCCTTTGTACCAGGCAGCAACAAGCAGCCATTGCACAACCTAGAGCACCATCTTTATTAGTGTATACTTTAAAGAAGAACCAAAAGACCTTGAATTCTCCACATCCTGCCACCTCAGCTTTTCATATTCAATTTTTTCTTGCCACATGTACAAGCCTATGCACCGTGGATCTCAATCTATAGAAAATCTAAACCATCAATTTTAAACAACCCATCCAATCTCTCACATATCATAAATATCTCTAATACAATCAATCAATCACTACTCACTAATCACAGTTACAATAATAAGATTTACGGAAATTGTTTTACCAAATATAGACCCTAGGATCCCGGTTCGAAAATTAAAAAATTCAAAAAGAAAAAATGGAGAAAAAATATTTTTGAGATTTCATGCTTAGCATGGTATAAGCCGTCTATTTTAATTGCTATAATATCTCAACCTTTAATTTAAACAACTATATATATATATATATATATATATATATATATATATATATATATATATAGTAAAACCAATTTCTCATCAATCATTGTATCTTTTGTAATTAATTCTAATTATCACAAATCACAAATAATATCAAATCCCAATCGATAATCTCATTGACTCCTTTCTTATTAAAATGAAATTTTTCGGTTTTAAATTTTCGAAAGAAAATATTATCCAAAAATACCGGTTTTAATTTTTCTTGGAAAATAAATATTATCCGAAAAAATTCTCCAATCTTTTATCTACAACCCAAGGCACTTTTGCTTGGAGAAAGATTATTCAAGTATTTATTCTACAACCCTCAAATAGTTATTTTTATTTTTATAAGTTTAATTAGTATTGTCTTTATATCTAATAGTGGCGGTTTTAATTTTTCTCAGAAATAATTACTTAAGGGAAAAAGAATCTCCGATTTTTTTCCTTCAAACCACGGTGATTTTATTGCTTGGAGAAAATAATTCAGGTATTTATTCTACAACCATCAAATATTTAATTTATTTTAATAAGTGTAATATTTTTTTACGGTTTTAATTCTTATTGAAAAAATTACTCCAGGAAAAAACTTTGATTTTTTATCTTCAACCCACAGTGCTTTTAATGCTTGGAGAAAATAATTTAGGTATTTATTGTACGACAATAGAATATTTATTTTCATTTTAATATATTTAATATTTTTATATCTAAATTTTTCTCTGGAAAAATTACTCCGGAAAAAACTTTGATTTTTTATCTTCAACCCACAGTGCTTTTAATGCTTGGAGAAAATAATTTAGGTATTTATTGTACGACAATAGAATATTTATTTTCATTTTAATATATTTAATATTTTTATATCTAAATTTTTCTCTGGAAAAAATTACTCAGAAACAAATCTTCCATTTTTATCTTCAACCCATTGTGCATTTGTTGCTTGGAGAAACAAATTCAGGTATTTATTCAACAACTGTCGAATAATTATTTTTACTTTAGTTTTTAATAGTTTTTATATCGAATAGTTATTTTCAGTCATAATTCGATGCATATTTTGATTCAATTTTCAAGACTTGATTTATTGAATATATTAGAATAAAAGATATTGAATTTTTAAAAAAATAATTATAAAATATATTTTCTAATATTAATTGGAATTTTGGATTTTTTGAACTTTATATATTTGTGAAACTTTATTAAATTCGAAATTATTTCATGTAAATCAACATGTCGTTATTTCAAATATATTAAAAAGTTTGGTTTTCTTAAATATTTCTGAAATTAAAATTTTTACCGACAAAAATTACTTTTCGAATTTTCAAATTTATTTTGAATAATTTATTTTTTCATTTTTAGATAGTCGTCAAAATTTATTTTCATATCAAATTAGGTTAAACTAAAATTAATTTCAGTAAAAATTAAACTAAATAATACCAAAATTTTAGATAAATTTTAAATTACCAAATTTATCGCACCAAATTTCAGTAAAACGAAATTCATATTTTAAGTAGATTAATGGAAAAATCTTAGTTTAATTAAATTACTAAATATGAATTTATTTTAAAATTTAATAGCATTTTTGAAATAAATTAATTAGGAAATTATTCAAAAATAGCTATTATCAAATTAATCGATACCTAAATTAATTTAAATTTTCTATTTTTTATTTTAAATGATTCTAAAATTTTATTTTTATTCGTGGTGTTTATTTTCAAATTTTGTGATATTAATTTGAATTTATGATTTTTATTTTTAAGTAATCCTGAAAATTTCTTTTCAAAATTATTTATTCAAGTTTTAAGTTGAATTTAATATTTTTAAGATAGTTGTGAAATTTTATTTTAATACCAAATTTAGTAGTAATTTTGAGATTAAATAATACCAAAATTTGAAAAAAATTGAAAATGCCATATTTATGTTACCAAATTCAATTTACCTAATTCATGTATAATAGAATCATATTTTAAGTAAATTAATGAAAATACTCTTACTTTAATTAAATTACCAAATTTAGATCGTGTTTCCATTTAGCAAAATTATTTCAGAATTAATAGCACTTCAGAAATAAATTAATTTCAAAATTATTCAAAAATAGTAATTATGAGATAAATGAATGCCGAAATTAATTTAAATTTTTGTTTTTATTTTAAATTTATAAAATTTTATTTTTATTCGTGCTTTTTATTTTCGAAATTTGTGATATTAACATAATTTTAATAGTAACATAATTTCAGTTAGAAATAAATATATTAAATAAGTAAATAAATATTAATATAATAGATAAATAAATAGTAACATAATATTAAATTATAATAGTAACATAACGAGCAAAATTGACCACAAGGCGCTGGCCATTTGCATGATAAACAATAAAAATTTTGTTTGAGCTTTACTTAGAAAAAATGTAGCAAAATAAATAATATATAGCAACGAACACGTATATCAAATTGTTGCAATATAAAGTGAGTCAGAAATACATCATTTGACTATTTTGTGTATAAGAGTGATTTTAAAAGTGGATGGGTTTAATAGTAAATGAGTGTTAATCTTTGGATTTATAAATAAAAATTATTTTGGAGATAGATGATCATAATTTTAAATAGGGATAAAACTTTAAGTTTCTTGGTTAAAAACTCATCTATAATGCCACAAAATTTGCTTGAGAAAAGACCTAAAGAAATTTAATTATTTGGTTCAAAATAAAGAACACATACATCACAACTTGTAGAAAAGTAATATATCAACTTACACCGTGTACCAAAGTGTTGAAATACAATAGGCTTAAAAATAATCAAAGGAGTATTATGGATATAAGAGTGTTTTTAGAAGTGGGTGAGTTTTTAAAATAAATGAAGGTAAAACTTTTGGGTTTAAAATAAATGAAGGAAAAACTTTTGGGTTTAAAATAAATGGATCTAAGAATGTTTTTGAAGTGGGTGAGTTTTTAAAATAAATGAAGGTAAAACTTTTGGGTTTATAAGCAAAAATCATTTCTAGACTATTGTGAGTTTTAAAAATAAGCGGGGTAAAACTCCGATTTGTAGGTAAAAAATTAGTTAAAATTTGATGACACGACATCAGTGTGAAAAAAAGAAAAAATTTAATATTTGGCTTAAAAATACAATGTACTTAACTACTTAGTTAGCAAGTCATAACAAAATATCATAAGGGGATAGGTAAAACAATCATTTAAAATTTGATGACGCGACATTAGTGTGAAAAAATTAGAAAATAGTTTAATATTTGGTTTGAAAAATAAAATGTATAGCAAAATACTTAGTTAGCAAGTCATAACAAAATATCACAACTCACAATATATAATAAACTGCTAGAATACAAACTGAATTTAAAATAACTTAGTGAGTGTTTTGGGTGTAGAAATGATTTTGGGAATGAGTGAGTGGGTTCAAAATAAATGGGGTAAAAGTTTGTATTTATAAGGGAAAAAGCCCTTTCTAGAAGCAAGCGGTTTTAAAATATGGAGTAAATCGTTGGTTGAAGTATTTTGGGTCTAAGAGTGATTCGGATGTAGCCGGATTTAAAAATAAAATTTGGTTTTGTGTGTGTGTCTTTTGGGGGTGTGTGTGTGTTGGGGTTGAGAGTTTGGGTTTATTAGAGATGAAATGTGAATTGAAAACTAATTAGGCTACATATTAGGTTTATAAGCAAAATATCTTAATATGATACCTCATCCTCTTATTATATTATCTCATTAAAGTCTATGAAGTATTGTCTTATTATACTATCCTATTAAAGTTCATCTTATTGTTATATTATAAGTCATTTTATAATTGATTTATAAATTGGTTTATATGCAAAATGCTATTTATTAACGTGTGACTAGCTCTCAAAAAATGATATTTTATGCATAATAATTTTTGGCCACATACATGTCTTTTAGTGTTTGCAATTGACCCGTAATAATTTTAAAATCTCACTAAACCCTTAATATTTTTACAGAAAATCCCACCCATATATTAGAACCAATGACCCCTTAATTTGGGGGTCAAACAATGATAGTTATTTGATCAAAATAATATATAAAAGGCATTTGGAAAGTTATAGGGGGTTTAGTGTAATTTACCCAAACGATATTGGGGTTTTCTGCAAAAAAATTGAAAAACGATGATAGTTATTTGGTCAAAAAAATATAAAAGGTATTTGGAAAGTTATTGGGGATTTAGTGTAATTTACCCAAAAGATATTGGGGTTTTCTCAAATAAATTGAAAAGCGATGATAGTTATTCGATCAAAAAATATATAAAAGGTATTTGGAAAGTTATTGGGGGTTTAGTGTAATTTACCCAAAAATTATTGGGGTTTTCTGCAAAAAAAATTAAAAATCGAGTAGTAGGCAGCAGGCTTTGAACCCCAGACCTCCGCCATGAATTTAAATGATCCAACTAATTCACTAATTAGAATTCATTTTACCATCTGTAATACAAACTATACAAATAATATTGTTACTGTAGCTACAAAAGACATTCTACAAAGGTAAACCCTTTAACTTTAGTATATATATAAATATAAATGTCACGAAATTATACTGAAATTATTCCTAATTTTGAAATAAGTAATTTAAAGTTTACTAAATATTTATTCTTTGAATTTTAGACTTTTTATTTCTATTATTTCTAAAAATCTAAATTTATTCAAAATTTTATTTTTGGATTTTCGAAAAATATAAAATTTTAAAAAATCTAATTTTAATCAAAATATCAGTTTATATAAAAATTATTCCTAATTTTGAAAATTATTAATTTACCATTTTTAAAATATTAAATTTAAATTTCGGGTTTTCTTTATGCAGTTATTTATGAAAAAATAATTTTATTTTTAGATTTTATAAACATAGATAATTCATGCAAATAGATGTTTAAAGACAAATTACCAAATTTTTATTTTCGCATTTTCTAAAAATAAATAATTCATGAAAATAGATATTGAGTGACAAATTACCTAATGTAATACGATTTTGATTGATTAATTACCATTACCATGTTAAAAGATAATGATAAAAAGATAAATGAAAATTATTTTTACCAAACATTTGTAGATCTTATATTCATTTATCAATAAATCATAATTGTAGGCGTTAAAAATGCTTATCGATGCGAACAAGACTTCGTAGCGATGGGTTGACAATGATCCGTCCGACAACGACTTCAGCGTTGGTGATTGACTCACGTAAAGCGCGCCAGCGAGTCGTGAGCGCATGTGAGTCGGCGGCCATCGACAAAGACCGTAATGAGGAATTAATCTAACAAAGCCTCAGGTCAATAAGATTTGACCACCATATTTTGAAAGCAAGATCGATCGGATTCGAGCGTCAGCGAGATCGGTTCGAGCCTGAGCAGTTGAGCATGCGAGACCAAGTTCAAGCGTCGACCAATCGTCATTTAAACCATTGACGGATTGAAACCAATCAAATGAATCGAGCACGGACTTAGAGCGACAACGACAAAATCGAACAAGCGTCGCGAAAAAGTCCAGGAAAACAATCGAACTTGGGCAAAACGGCGACCGGCCAAAGACTTCGAACAGAAGTGGCTTTGGCGAACACCATTTGGTGTCGGCCGCCAGCGGACACCATTTGGTGTCCGGCTATGGCCGGACACAAAGCGTCGGCCATGACCGGACACAAAGGTGTCCGAGCATGGCCGGACACCAAAGTGTCCGACAGCGCCCTCTTCCGTTTTCCTATAAATAGTCTTGGGGTGCAAAGTCGGGGATTTTCGATATTTGGAAGAGCTCGCCGAGATCTGAGCGTCGTACGATTCCGAGCATCGGCACGGAGTTCGATCGGCGTCCGGATCTGTCGCGAGGTAGCGAATCAGGTCGGGACCTGATTACCCGCCGGGGATAAGCTGTGATTTCTCTAGTAGATCTCACACGCTCGTCCTCTCCTTCGTGAGTCACGATCCGAGTGATCCTCTCCTTCGTGAGTCGCGATCCCTTAGAGCCGTTTCGCCGTGAAGCGAGCCCCTCGTCTGTAGTTCTAGAATCGGGTTTCCACTTGGATCGAATTCTTGTGATGATCCACGGACAAGATCCGGCCGACGAGAAGAACCTGGCGAGGATCCATTATAATAGAATCCGGCGTTTGTTCCTCGGGAAGAAGTTGTAATCTTTTGCTTTCATTGTCGCCTTAAATAAAGGCAATTTTTCTTTTGTTTGAATTTTGTTATAGGCTAAAGAAGGCGTAAGCAAGTTCAACAAAGCAATGAATACAAAGTCTACTTTATCGGCTCTGTGGTGGCCCGACTTGTTGCGGTAAAAGTAGACTTTGTATTCATTGCTGTTGAACTTGCTTACGCCTTCTTTAGCCTATAACAAAATTCAAACAAAAGAAAAATTGCCTTTATTTAAGGCGCATAATGAAAGCAAAAGATTACAACTTCTTCCCGAGGAACAAACGCCGGATCTCTATTATCGGGGATCCCGCTTTATGATTTCTTCGCTTTGTCTTCGGTGAAGATGGCGGCATCGCAGTGTCGAAACAGGATACTGAACTCGACAAGGCGTTTCACGAAGGCTGGCGTAAGATGCGCGCGAAGGAAAGAATGCTTGTCACGAAGACCGGCCGGAACGAATCTCTGGGAAATCGTGTAGTCTGACCGGTTAAACGCACGTTAACCGTCGTCGTGAACTTCGTCCGGCGGTAACTTCGAATATCGTCGACGCTCAGCAGATCTCCGAAGGCTCTTCAAAATCTCCTCCGACTGCACCCCAAACTATTATAGAGAAAGCTGAAGAACACTAGAGGTCATGGCGGGCGCTGATTTTAACCGAAGCGGACACCACATTTGGTGTAGGGCTGTAGGACGCAAATGGCGTCGGCCAAAGCGGACACTTCCGTGTCGAGTCTTTGGCGTGTTGTTTTGCCCAAGTTCGATTATTTTCCGGACTTTTTCGCGACGCTTGTTCGATTTTGTCGTTGTCGCTCTAAGTCCGTCTTCATTCATTTGATTGGTTTCAACCGTCAACGGTTTAAATGAGCGTTGTCGACGTTGAACTTGGTTCGTTGACGTTCGAATCATTCTCGCTCGCGTCGAATCGATCGGCGTTCAATCCGATCGATCTTGCTTCGTCAAAATATGGTCGTCAAATCTTATTGACCTGGCGCCCGTTAATTCCTCATTACGTCTTTGTCGATTGCATCCGCCGACTTCATCGTTCGTCGACTTCGCTTTTGCGTAATCAACTCAAGCGTTTAATCGCGTGTCGAACAATCGTCGGTTGTCAACTCTGTCTTCGTCTTATCGCATTACAACATCTCTGATCTCCAAAGCGTCTCCGGTCTCGATTCTTGATGAGTCGGGATGCTTTGGACATGATGAGCCCTTCACCCTTTAGTTGGCGTGATAGGACTTGTGAATGACCTTGGCGTTTGATCTCTCCACTCCCTTCAGTTTTTCTAGTGCTTTGTAGGATTGCTGAAGGTATTACGGTACTGCATTTTTTTTGTCTGACTGTTGTTGAGATCTTGACCAGAAGTCGATTGATGAATTTCTTCTTGAGAATAGCCTCAGTATTTTGATTCTTCCAATCCTCTCAGGTTGTCCAGTGCTTTGTAGGATACCCGAGGGCGTTACGGTACTGCATTTATTGCTTGACCGTTTGTTAGAATTTCAAAATGTAGTTAATTGAGTTCATTTGTTGTTGACTCGTGTTGGTGAATTGTTGTCCAATTGACCATCGAGATTCCTCCGTTGATCGGGGAATCCTTCGCTGCGACGCGTTAATTGGCGCCAAACTATATGGATTTTAGCTTTCAATCGGCGAGTGCAACACGTTGACCGGCGTGCGATCTTACGTGGATCCGAACCGTTGATCAGTGAATCCTTCGGCGACGACGCGTTGGTTGGCGTCGCTACTGTATTACTCCTTATTGGAGTACAATTATCCACAGTGGGAGGAATTCTTCCTGGGATTTATTCCAATTCCAAACTATTGACCGATGGGCCTTCCGGCGGCGACGCATGAATCGGCATTGATACAGTGGGAGGAGTTCTTTCAAGGTAGAACGCGTTGTCCGGCGTCAATATAAGCCTTGTTAGAATTCATCAATTTTGAGGTTCCACAGTGGGAGGAAATTGAGGGTTATCGAGTTATCCTTAAGAATATGGTAATATTCTCCAGGAACTTCTCGTTAAGAATTAGGAAATAGTTTATACTCGTAGTCCTATTTGGAGTAGGATTAGGCGACGCGTTGATCGGCGTCGATGTGATCCGCACGATCGAGTTATCCCTAAGAATATTTTTTATGGAAATATTCTTCCGGGAACTTCTCGACAAATTAGGAAACAGTTTATACTCGTAGTCCTATTTGGAGTAGGATTAGGCGACGCGTTGATCGGCGTCGATGTGATCCGCACGATCGAGTTATCCCTAAGAATATTTTTTTATGGAAATATTCTTCCGGGAACTTCTCCACAAATTAGGAAACAGTTTATACTCGTAGTCCTATTTAGAGTTGTAGGCATTGAAAATTGCTTATCGATGCGGCGCAACTTCGTGGCGGTGGGGCGATAGCAACGACCCATCCGACCGAGCGACCAGGCTGGCGGCGGCGTGATTCGCCATAAAAGCATAAAGCGAGTCGACGAACGCATGAAGTGAGTCGACAAGGCGTACGAGTCAACAAAACGACGTATCGTGGAATAAACTCGATGACGAAGTTCGACGAGGCGAGTTGACTAAACTCAAACGTCGACGAGACGGAATCAACCGTACTTAGTCCGTCGACGCAAATGAACCGATTGAGCTCTAAAAGTTGATCGGATATGGACTCAAACACAATAGCGACGACACCGGAGGAAAATTACAGCCGGGAAAAGCGGAAGCGGTGAAAAAAAGGCGGCGGAAAACAAGACCTCGGCCAACTTGGCCGAGATGCCTCGGCCAAGTGGTAGGTGGCTCGGCCATTCCGAGATGCTCGGCCAAGTGGCCGAGGTGGCTCGGCCAACATGGCCGAGCCACCTCGGCCTATGGTAGACCACCTCGACCAACTTGGTGAGGTACCTCGACAAGTGGTAGGGTGACTCGCAAGTGGTAGAGCACATGGCGACTTGCTTCCCCTATTCTATAAATAGGGGTCTTCATCGATTCAAGGGGACGGGATTTTTCAGAGCTGGATTTTGAGAGTTTCAAGAGTTCTCGCGAGATCCTGGCCGTCGGCGCTACAGTTCGAACACCGGCGAAACGCGAGTTCGTCAACGTCCGGATCTACAGCGGTAAGCGAATTGGAGTCGGCTCTGAATAGCTGTGATTTCTCCTAGTAGATCTCACCCCCCGGCGATCCTCTCCTTCGTGAGTGTGATCCCCGGCGATCCTCTCCTTCGTGAGTGTGATCCCCTTAGCGCCTCGCTTCCTTCGTGGAAACGAGCCCCTTCACGCCTCAGTAGTTCGAACCCGGTTTCCACCGGATCGAATTGCTTGGTGGTCCGGGCGATTCAAGTCCCTACGGGCAAAGAACCCACCTGGCGAGGATCCCGAATAATAGAGATGCGAGCGTTTGTTCACAAAAGGAAAAAGTTGTAATTTTCGTTTTCATTGTACGCCTTAAAATAAAAGGCATTTCTTTTGAATTTTGTTGTAGGCCCAAGAAGCTGTAAGCAAGTTCAACGACAATGAATAACAAAACAATTTTCCCATGAGCAGGGGTAGGTTAGGCGAGCGTTGATCGGCGTCGATGCGATCCGCACGATCGAGTTATCCCTAAGAATATTTTTTTATGGAAATATTCTTCCGGGAACTTCTCGACAAATTAGGGAACTTCCGCGAATAAGCTGGCGACCACAGTGGGAGCCACCGGCCTCAGATCGGAGGTCGTCGTGCGCGGCAGCAGATTCCTATCCGGTGGAGGAAGAGGTCGAGTTCGAGTCGAGGGAGAATTTCGAGTACTGTCCTCACCCTCTTCGTTCAGTTCCCCGCCGCTCGAAGTTCTCATTTGCAAGGAGAACCCGATGGGCCTCCGATGTAGAGCCCGGGCCGGCCGAGTCCAACCGGCTGCCGGTGCTGAAATCCTCGGCCGAAGTCCACTAGCGGGAGAGATGAGCGCCAATGACACGCCCGCGCTCTCCAGCGAGCCGCCAAAGGCGACAAAGCATGGCGCGCAAATACGCCAAGGCCGTGCAATCCATGGATGGGGTCCGCTACGAAGCGGATCTAAGATCCAGACTTACGCGGAGGTTCCAGCCTCAAGTGATCGACGGTCCATCCGAGCCTTCAGCCAACGAGTGGATCCGTGTCAAACGGAACCGTTCCACGCTCCAGGAGCGTATCCGGAAGCGTCGTGCACTTCTTGCACAAGCGGCGTTGGTACTGGACCGTGAATTGAAGTAGGAGGTGGTAAAGAAGCCGCCAACATACCATCAGGATTGGAGACCCAAATCTAACGGTACTCCAACCCCAGCTAGCACAGCTTCAAAAGCTAAGATTGCCAACATTCCACTGTTTGGGTCGAAAGTTGATTCCATTTGTAAAACTTGAGAAAATTACACTTTTGGTTCTCAGTTACAAACAAATTTTAATAACTCTCTCACAAACTCGAACAAAAGACGCTACAAGTGTAGATCTCCTATTTTTGTGGGACTTTGCCTGTGCTGGGGACGCGTAATCCGTGGACCACCGAGCAGCGATCGTCGAATCGACGGGGTTTAGTTGATGCTTCGCAAAGGAAACAAGAACTTCAGCAAATATATTAGCAAAGTAAGATATCTACTCTTCTCAAGATTAAGTCAAAGCTTAAACTCGAGGAATCTCCGTGGATCGTGTTCTTGAACTCCGAAGCTTGGATCTCGATTGCCCCTTTCGATGCGACCTCACGCCCAAGTGGGCGTAGGAGGGTATTTATAGTCTTTGGGAAACGTGCCCTCTGAAGAAACACCGTGTCATAAGTGCTCCACATTTCGGTTAAGCGGCTTCGGCTGCCTCGCCAAAAGCTGCTCGCTTCATTGGCGAGGAGCGATTATCGGTTGCCTCGGTGGCGGCGGCGATATGGTACCCTCGCTAGCTGGCGGCGGTGTCGTCCCTCCGGCTATTAGCGGTTTTATTTGCTTTTTAGGCACGATTAAATGCCCTAAAATCCCTGCCAAGTATTTTCAGCGTGTAACCGCCCATTAAAGTATCTCAACGTCTCTTTGCGTTGATAAAGTCAAGTGGGCCCCATCGCATTGATTTAGACCCTTCAAAGCTCGTTTCAAGTATTACGGGTGTCTGCGCCTTTGGCGAACTAAATGATGTCTCGCTATAGCGAGACACATCAAGTGTCTCGCTTCGTGGCGAGCACCAACAAGTGTCTCGCTAGTAGCGAGACACATAAAGGTGTCTCGCTAGTGGCGAGGCACACACAAATCGTAGCAATGTTGAGACACAAGCAAATGTCTCGCTCATGGCGAGGCACAAACAAGTGTCTCGCCTTGTGCGAACACAATCTTCCTGTGTTGACTTCTTGAGATTTCGACGGCGTTGTCCTTCGATCTTCTCATAATTTAGTCATATTTGAGGTTCTTGACAATTTTGATGCCTAGATACCTCCAAAGTTTTGAGACTCCTGCGTATTTTATCGAAGTGCGGAATACTGGATAGAATCTTATACGGTAGCGTTGAACTTTGTAGAAGAGGCCGTGTTTTGCTGAGTTTCTTAAACCACGGAGTGTAGCGATGTAAGCTATCCATATTCGAGTTCAATAACTGTGCATTTGTATTTGAATGGATTGAAATGTAAAATTCGATTTTGGACTAATCATCTTCATCTTGAAGGTCACCACCGGGTTATAATTGAGATGCCTTGAGAATCATTGAGGAGAAAAGCGTCTTACGGTTTTGAACATCGATTTCGGGAAAGCTTCTATATGGAATATGGAACGATTTGTTTGAATATCTTGCCTTGAGCCTCGAGTTGCCAAACGGTTTGGGTGTCTTCTCTTGGGTAACGAACCCGTTGTGTTTTCTCTTAGGGGCGAAAGCGAACCTTTGGAGTAGCCTTTCATTCATAAAAGGAATCGAGAGGATTTTGATTATGGTCAAGCTGTAGGAAGGTTTGACCAGGATAGGAATTTTGAGACAATCCTAGCGGCCGGAAGGTTTGATCGCTCAATTTGGAAGTGGACCTCGTTCATGGAAGAATGAGAGGGATTTTGACCGTGGTCTGGTTTGTAGGAAGGTTTGACCGGGATAGAATTTTGAGACAATCTAAGCGTAGGAAGGTTTGATTGCTCAACACGGAAGTGGACCTCTCGTTGGTGGAAGGAATCGAGAGGATTTTGACCGATGGTCACGGTAGGAAGGTTTGACCGGGATAGAATTTTGAGACAATCTAGCGTAGGAAGGTTTGATTGCTCAACACGGAAGTGGACCTCTCGTTCATGGATTATCCACCCCGACTTTCTTTGCAAAGTGCATTCATTAGAATAGTTTATACTCATATTCCTATTGGAGTAGGAAGGCAGTTTAACCTCTTGTACTCATCGGAGGAAAATATCATTAGGCTTATTTGGCGTTAAGGCGCTGACCATTCAAGGCTTGGATGATGGCTTTGAGAGCTAAGCAATCCTTAGTAGGATGGGGATCCTCACATGAATACGCCATTTAGGGTCGAAGTCTTGTTAGCCTCCTCGATTTATGTCGGGCAACGATTTTGTTGTTATCAAGGAGGTGTTTGAAGATGATCGAACTTGTCTGCTCGAAAGAGTATGTCTGTGGAATTACGATTTAGAAGCTTTTGTGTGATGTTCGTTGTTGCGGCGTTTGACAAACAGCGATCCGCGATGCCTTTCCTCTATTACGAGAGGAAAAATTTATACGAGGGTCACCCACCTTTTAGCCTCTTTCGGCTTTTTCCTTTTGAGAAGCGTTGGCTTGTTCTCCTGTATACGATCTTTCCATGTAGTTGGTGGGGCGACCCCATGACTTCCAACAATTCTATAGAAAGATTGTTGTAAGTCTTCAATATGAACTCTTGATGGTGGGTCTCTACGCAATTCCACGGCTTTATTAGGGCGCTTAGCAGATCAATCGTCTCTCCACTCTTACTTTTCATCCAAGAGGGTTCCAATCGAGACTTGGTGTCGTCATCGAAAAAGTTGTTGAGAACAAGCTTTCTATATCATTCAACAGTTGATGCTACGGCCTTGAGTCTTCGATACCAATCGAAGTGCATGAAGGAGTTCCAATGACGAATCATCAAAGGCTCATTTCGAGATCACCCCAAATGAGATTTGAAGTAAATCGGTGTTGTGTAGGTGACCCTCTCGATCAAATGGCGTGAAGTTGATCAAATTGAATTTGGTAGGTAAGGAATTGAATCCCACTCTCTAGGATCGGACACGGGATACGGTCCTTTTGACTTCTGTGTGGACATCAAAGCATTGATTTTATCTTCAAGCTCTTTCATCCTTTAGCCATCATCCTCCCTTTTGGATTACTTCCAATAGGAAGAATTGGACAATTTCCACCTTGAGCACCGGATCGGACTTTCTTTGGAGGTTGATCGGCGTAAATGTGTTAGATCTATCTCGAATCCTTGTCTTCGACATTATGGTGGGTAACTCCACCTTGTTGACTAGTTCCAGTGTTGGTGGACCAGGTTGATACATAGTATGGGTTTGTAACTCCTCATCGTTGCATGGCTAGCTCCATCTCTGTTCTCATTTAGGCCTTAAGCTCTTCTCTTTGCTTGGCTAGGCTTCTTGTAACATTTGAGTCGGGACATCGGAGTAATGGTAAAGCCTCCCTATGATGGCGACTAATACTTGAAACAATATCGTCACGAAGCTATCGGCCGTCGAAAATTTCATCTTCGGATGACTCTCCCTCATGCATCCTTCTATAGTGATCGTTGGGTAGCTCGCAATTACAGCGAGACATTCTCGAAATCGAGACCCGACCTTTCCTCGAGTGTCGGGATGCGCATCCGTCGTAGGTCCTTTCCTTTGTTCACCATGTTGATAGTCATGGAAACTCCTCAAATTGGATGGATGATCTCTTTCTTCTTGATGTCGTCTTGGTGGCTTGAATCTTGGATTTTGCGGCGAGGCGTTCGAATCTTGAAGCTCTTTGTGGGTGGCGTTAGCTTCGAAACAGGCACATCGATATGACGTCTTAATCAATTTTGCACGGAGCAGAACAATCTATTTGCGTCGATAGATGTGTTGCCACCCGACTGATGATATGGTTGGTGTGGGTTATTGCAAATAACATTTCCACCGGATGTAACTTGGTTCTTGGTGGAGGACAAGTCTTCTTTTGGGGGCATCGACTATTGGAAGTTATACGCATGAATAATAAGCGTTTGATCGCCTTTAGTGACTTCGCGAATCCTGCAGCCGTTTTGTCTTTATCAACTCACGGACCCCTTAGGGATACTCAAGCGAGGCATAGCGGGAACTCTTTTAATTTGGTATCGCGTCGGATGGCTCGGCACATTCGAACATCATTTGGACTTTGGTGCGGCCCCAACTGTGCGTTGTTTATGAATCGGGTGACCAAATGTTCCATTCGGTGTTTTGGCTTTAGTTCGATGGTGGACCAAAGGCGACTAAACAAGAAGTTAAAGGCTTCTCGGTTGATGGATTTCCGACTTAATGGTTGATACCAGGAGAAGTGGAAGAAGGAAAAAGTCGATTTTTAATAAGGCATGGAGGAATTTGCCTGGCTGCGGCGGTTGAACTTTATCGGCTGGCGAAGACGGTTCTGTCCTGTTGGTGCGGCGGCTCAACTATCTCCGGCTGGCGTTTTAATCTTTCGGCCCAGAAGGTTGTTGGCGGCGGACTCTTGAAACCAATTTTGATGTCGACTTAGGGACCCAAATCTTGCAATTTTGAGTGGATTCCAGGTTGATTTCGACTCTTGCCTTGCGAAATAATGGCGTATCTGACAGCAGCGTGCCACGGCCTTTAGGCGCTCCCCTTGTCGGTCGGGTCCTTTTGGCGAGAACCATTCTTCCTTGGAAGATGGTTAGCGGATTGAGGTTGGCGTTGTAACTAGCGGCGCCTCGATCATCTTGAGTTAGTGTTGTAATGAACTCGTCATTGATTCCATGTCCTTTGCAAGTTGTCGGGCCATCTTTTGGCGTTGTCTCTAGAGCCCTCTTCGTCGAGGCGGTTGAGATCTTGTTGAATGACTCCTTCTTAGAAAGAAGTCAAGCAGCTCCGGCTGAGATCACTTGGGGGTGTTGTTGAGAGGAAATGCGCCTCCGTCATAGCTGAGCGAGAATGCGTTAGCGGCGTTACGGCCGAACCTCCCTCTTAGGAGATGATATCCTCAGATGTTTGGAGTGAGGAGGACTTTGATGAGGAAGAGGAGAGGTATTCTTCGAACTTAGCTTGATCGAAGAAGTAATCGATCCATCGACCATGAGGTGGCTTGATGTTTGCAAAGGCTGCGACACAATGATCTGGGCTCGAGGCAGATTTGGCTCAGTATGATGCATACATCGTGTTTGGGTGAAAGTTGATTCCATTTGTAAAACTTGAGAAAATTACACTTTTGGTTCTGGGTTACAAAGAAATTTTAATAACTCTCTCTGGCTTCGAACAAAAGGCGCTACAAGTGTAGATCTCACTGTTTTAGGTGGGACTTTGCTGTGCTTGGGGCCAGCGTAATCAGTGGACCACCGAGCGTGATCGTCGAATCGGCGGGTTTAGTTGATGCTTACGGAAATGAAACAAGAACCCGGCAAATATCTTAGCAAAGTAAGATATCTACTCTTCAAGATTAAGTCAAAGCTTAAGCTTCGAGGAATCTCGGTGTGGATCGTGTTCTTGAACTCGAGGAAGCTTGGATCTCGATTGCCCCTTTACGATAGCCGACCTCACACCCCAGTGGGCGTAGGAGGGTATTTATAGTCTTTGGGAAGCGTGCCCTGCGAAGAAACACCGGTGTCATAAGTGCTCCACATTTGCGATTAAGCCTTGGCGGCTTCGGTACCCTCGCGTAAAGCTACTTTCGCTTCATTGGCGAGGCGATGTAATTTTGCCTGTTGTGGCGGCGGTATGGAACTGCCTAAGCTAGCTGGCGGCGGTGTCGTCCCTCCGTATTTGTTGCGGGTTTTGTTGCTTTTTTAGAGCCGCGATTAAATGCCTAAAATCACGCCTAGTGGTATTTTCGGCGTGTAACCGCCATTAAAGTATCGAGCGTCTCTTTGCGTTGATAAAGTCAAGTGGGCCCCATCGGCATTGATTTAGACCCTTCAAAGGCTCGTTTCAAGTATTACGGGTGTCTGCGCCTTTGGCGAACACAAATAAAATGTCTCGCCTATGGCGAGACACATCAAATGTCTCGCTTCGTGGCGAGGCCACAAAGTAATCTCGCTAGTAGCGAGACACATAAAGTGTCGTAGTGGCGAGCACACTGAATGTCTCGCTAACGGCGAGACAAAAATGTCTCGTTCATGGCGAGGCACAAACAGTGTCTCGCCTTGTGGCGAACACAATCTTCCAATGTTGACTTCTTGAGATTTGAAGCGGCGTTGTCCTTGATCTTCTCATAATTTAGTCATATTTGAGGTTCTGGCACGATGCCTACATCCACTTCGTCGGCGCTTAAGCCCGAAGGCTACGAAGCGTTACAAATTCAGCCAAACTCCAAGTCGGGCCTCAAAGTCAAAGGTATGCAGGCGGTGTGAAGCCAACTCCCGCCACCACGCCAAACCAACTATCAGGATGATGCAGGTCCTCAGAAAGAATCACGGGTCCTCTCCTCATGCGGGAGGTGGCACGCTCCCACAAGGACAGAAGACTCCTGCAGCCCCTCTATCAGTTGAAAGTGAAGTCAGAGAGTCGGTGAGACTTCGCTCACCCGAGTCAAGGCGAGTCACTTTGGCGGTTCGGCGAAATAATTAGATCTCGGAAGGAGAGGCGTTCATCGGCGATGAGGGCGTTATGCCGAAATCGTGCCAGCGCCACGGTGGAGTGCTCGGCACTCATGCGATGAGTTATACTCTACGTCTTGGGGGCGAAATCTCGAAAAGGCTCCCCAGCCAACACAATCATGCTTATGCTCCAAGCTTATCAAAAGCGGTGCTCTCGGAGTGTAATTGTTGTCAAGAAACTCGAGAAAGAGTCGGTCTTCGAGACTTAGCAAACCACCAAGAACCTAGGTCAAAGCGATTCCGTAGAAGGATGACATCGAGAGGATGAATTGCGAAGGTCACTAATAACATGACCGGCAAGAACCGTCGTCCGCGGACTATCCCAGCGCATCGCAACGGTTAACTTCGTTTGCGGTCGGGACTATCAAACCGGTCAGTCTGACAAACTTGAAAGGGATACCCGAGGAGGATGATCGCGTCGGATATTGGCTCCGCTGTCGCCTCGATCATCGTATCTAGCGAAGGAGCCCCGAAGCGCTTATGATCGATGCTGAGATCAAGTGGCTAAAATGCTAGGGCGTTGGCTAAACAAGCGGAAAACTTCAAGCTAGAGATGGATTTGGCCATCGGGCGATGAGAGAGAAATGCATGACCAACAAATCCAAGCCTTGACAAAACATCGAGGTGAATCAAGTTCAGTATCGGCGTCGATCAAGATAGCGATTGAACCGGGAGGAAGTACAAGAGGATGATAACCCTCTGAACCAGCGCCTTATTTGGGCATAATGTAGATGTTGTTGCTCATGGGCGAGAAGATCAAAGACCTCGAGAGCAAAATCAACTCATTGATTTCCGCTCAAGAATTGAAGAAGAAACGGTATTCCTTGCCCATACCGAGGGAGTGGGAATCAATCCGTACCGATCTAAGTTTAACTTAATAAACTTCACTTGTTTGAGGGAAGGGTTCCCCGGCCTTGACTTGATTTACTTCAAGTGGCACCTCGGAGTTATTCCGGCAATGAGCCTACGATGGTTCGGTCATTCGTTGGCACCGCGTGGAGGTGCCGATTGTTGCCGCCGTCTGAAAGCAGAGCATCAACGGTAGGGCGATATGGAGTCCTGTTTCTCTCAATTTCTTTGATGGCGATGCAGAAGTATCCATCGGAGCGTTACTCGACAGCGAAGGGCAGACTGTGGATATCTTTGTCAAGCGATTAGGAACAAGGCAATGAATTGGGGATCCGATGCGAGGAGTTCATCCTCCAGGACCTGCCACAACAATTTGTCGATAGGCGTGCTTTCGAGCAATGGGAACACACCGTCCAACACAGGAAAGACTTGAAGGTCAGGGGTGAACAAAGGCGAAAGGTTCCTCAAGAGGAAAAAGTGAGGAAAAGGCCACCGGCGGCGGAAGTTCGAAGCGTAACTTTGTCCCGTGGCAAAGGAAAAGAAGCGAGCCAAGGGCGGTTCGCGAACCAGCGTTCAACTCGACGGCGGCAGCGATGGCGGCAACAACAGCGGGCACCGCCGCGAGGCCAATTCAGTGGCAAGAGGCCCTGAAGCGAGAAGGCCTCAGAGCCAAGATTCCCGAAGTCCTATTCCTTGAGGGCAATGAAATTCCCGGTGTCTTCAAATATCTTGTGGAAAATAACAAGATCAAGCTCCCTCCGATTCAGAATCAAGAGGAAGCAATGAGGACGAATGACCCAAAATACTGCGCGTACCATAGGACAGTTCATCACCCCACTAAATCCTGTTTCAGCCTCAAGGATAAAATCCAGGCCTTAATTGATGTAGGGGTCATCACTATAAAGCCGTCCAAAGAAAGAAGGTGGAACAAATCGGTGTCCATAAGCTTTGAGTCAGTGCCATGGCATGGTTTGAGCCTAAACCGGTGGTCAAATTCTGATGAAGGCGGTGAATGATGACCCACTACAGAACGCCGAGAAAGGACTTGTATAGATATCTGACCCTAAATGGCGAGAATCACATGGATCCACCGGACACCTTGAAGATGAGCAATGGGTAGCCTCTTCCTCATTGAAGAAAAATCAAAGCGGAAGGAAATGCATGCCATGCTACTTCCATAGTCACGGAGGCGGATGTGGCAGTAGTGACATTCAGTGGCAGAAGGGGCTGAAGCCGCGCCACCCGAGGCGGACCACAGTACAAATACAAGTACTGCGAAAGTCTCAGGCGCCAAGGCGTTGCCGGTGGGGGTACCAATAATTCCCCTCACTGGCAGAAAGCGGCAGGTGCACGCCAAAGGCGAAGCGACCACAAGTTCGGCTCGGCGGTCGGTTCAATCACCCGATTAGAAGAGAGCGAAGCTCGACTCCCCATATAAACCGGCGTTATGGCCCAATTGGCTAATATTCCCGAGGATCACTCTTTCTGGTACATTGCGGTTGTCAAAAACAAAGCTCTTCAAGAAGCCAGCGATTTGAAGTCTTCCTCACCCGATTAAGCAGGAGTCGAAGAGTCGGCTAACAATCACAACCTTAGCGGCTAAACACTTCTCTGCATCACTTTTACAAAGGAGGATATGGAACAAGGAATTCCAAACACGATAGGCGCTATACTTCACGGGTATATTGGCTCTAGTAAGTTAACGGATCAAGTCGATCAGGGTTCATTATGAGCATCATGCCCTGCGCCTCATGTATCACCTTGGAATCCGCGTGTGGCGGCATCAGCGACCTGTTCACGGATTTAACACGGTAGTCTCGGCGCTTGGTAAAATCGGATAAAGTGCAAATGGGGTTTAAAGTCGAAGTCACGCTATGTGATTGTAGAGACTTCCTATAACTTATTGTTAGATTGCGGAGTGGATCCCACGATAGCGTTATAGTCCCATCTACTCTTCATCGATGTCTCAAATATGTGAACACGAATAATGAGTCAAGGCGGTGGTGGCGGACAAACAACGTTTAAGGGGATGGAGAATTATTTCAACGATTCTCTCCTCTACGGTAATGAGTCGGCTGAATCATCGGCCCAAGACGCGGACAGCGGTGAAGAAGGCGTACGAGCGGGGCTTGGTTATAGTGGTGGTTTTGTTTTAAATAACATTGTACTTGTAATCAATCTTGGCGATGAGGAATGCGTCGGATGAACATTATAATGGCAAATTGCCGATGAATCAATAAATGGCGATTTAGAGTACCCTTTGTCTTTGAATAATGTGATGGCGAGGTTTATACAGCGATCGAGTTGCACCTACCAACAGGTCATTTTGCTTTACACAAAAGCGGTTCGAGACTCCTTTGAGACAACTTCGTCATCCCACGAATCAAGTAGTGAAAAAGACTTGGTTTACGGAAAAGAAATCACGGTTCAAGCGAATCATTTCTTAGAAGAAGATGAAGATGACAATGGGCCTATCCCCACATTGAGATATAGTCGAAACAACTGGGTATCATGAAGAAGTGGGGGTACAACTTGACACAAGGGAAGGTCTATATTTTGGTGAGGCCTCGAGTCCCTCAAGCGGCATATGTCCCAAGAGGAAGCGGGATATATGCCTTTAGAAGGGATTGGGATCAGAATCCTCCTCGGAAGATGAATGCTCATGGCTGATTGATGATAATCCACCCGATGAGGGAGGCGGACATTCGTGCGATTCTTGACTTGGGATTCCGACACCCGCCTGGGGCTTTCAAGGCTTTGATGTCAAATATGGCTCTGGTGATCCTGCTACTATTGAAGCGATGAAGATATGCCAACATGGGAAGACCCATGGATCCATCAACTCAAAGAGCACTTTGGGGATAGGTCGAACAAAGAGAACCCCCACTAAGGGCGAGGTAGTCGAGGTTAATATGGGTGACGAAGAGCATCCTAAGCTCATAAACATCAGCAATACTCTTCCCTCGAAAGAAGGAAGAGTTGATCACCTTAATCGGGGAGTATATCGGCGTATTCGCTGGAGCTACGAGGACATGCCGGACTTCGACCCTAATGTGGCGACACATGCGCCTCATCAAGATGGATGTCAAACTGTCAAGCAACGCAAAGCGGTTTAGATCCACAAATCTTGCAGGCAATGTTGAAGTGAAAAACTCATAGAATCGAGATTCATCAGGAAATTCAACATCGGTTGGGTGGCGAATATAGTCGGTCATGAAGAAAAATGGTTCGATTAGGATGCGTATGCGACTACAGAGACCTCAGCTGCTGCGAAAGATGACTTTCCTCTTCCAATCGATGTCATAGTCGACAATGCGTGTGGATTTGAAGAATGTCATTCATGGATGGTTTCGGGTTACAATCAGATCAAGATACCCGATGATGCCAAGCACAGCGTTGAGCGCCCATCGGTATATATTGCTACGGTCATGCGTTCGGCCGAAAAATAAGCGCGTACCGTGAGCAATGACTAAGATTTTCGGGATCATCTTGGGAAAGTCGAATGCTTTCGTCGGCGACTTGGTCGTGGCCGTGACAAAGGAGATCACATCAAAGATCTTAGCGGTATTGAGCTCATGCGAACCATCGACTAAAGATGAATCACCAAATCCTTCCTTGGGATGTCCGTTGGCAAGTTCCCGGCTTTGTTGTCACTAATAAGGGCATCCGTCGATCGACAAAGTGAAGCGATTCAAGAGTTGCAACCTCGAAAATCAGAGAACTTCGAGGAGGTTGAGGCGATAGTACATCCGGCAGTTCATATCGAACCTATCAGGAAGTGTCAGCGTTCTCTAAGTTGAACAAGAGGCGTCGTTTATTTGGGATGGCCTTTGCGAGCGTTCAAAGAGATCAAATGTATCTCGCTAAACGCTGTTCTTGTTGCACGGCTGTCGGAAAACCGTTTCTAATCTACATCAAGGCAACGGATCACTCGTTAAAGCGCTTTACTCCGCAGGGCGACGATGGCCGATCCGCGAGCCGAGCGATGTATTACAGGCGAACATTAGTGGTCGTGGTCTCGATACCCAATGAAGCGGTGCCTTGCATTAGTGTTAGCGATTGAGAAAATCACGCACTATTTAGTCGGACGGACAATTTATGTTATCTCTAGAAATCCGGTCGAATATTTATGACCAGCCGGCCTCAATGAGTTGGCGTTTGGCGAAATGGGCCTTGCTCTTGTCCGAATACTTGCACTTCAAACAACAAATTCGGTCAAGGACAAAGCGATTTCGCGATCTCTTGGTACCAACCGACAGCGGACACAATCGAGCTATATGATGATCTTCGGATGAAGTCCAGAAGTCAACACTCACGTCCTTAGCACCAATATGGCGATTGTATTTTGGCGGAGCTTCTCGGGCCACTAATGTGGCAAGTGCCGGATGTTCTAAAGTCTGCTAGAGTGAGTTGTCTTGATTTCCGGGAATCATGTCATGCTTGAGCTTATTCACTCATCGAACCATGCTCTAATAATGTGGCGAATACAATGCTACTTATTGGACTTCGGTTCGCCAAAGGAAGTCGAGTATCATCACGGCGATTCGCAATTGATAGTTAAGCAGTCCGTGGTGACTCACGAAGTTAGGAACCACGATCTATCATCGGATAGCCCGTCGAAATGGCGGACTCATTTGAAGAATTCTTCGCCGAATATATTCCGCCTTGAAGCGTATCTTGGATGCATTGGCGCGTTAGCGATATCGTTGGCACAACCTTACGACACGAACAACTAGTTCACGTCGGGACTCACCAACTCTTAGTACCAATATATAATGAGGTACAAGAAGATAAGGGGTAGTTACCAAAGAGGTACGCAACTTAAACCAAAGTGGAGCCGAGATTGGCTTTCCTATCATCGATTCGTCTTACATGGTATTCTACGGAAAGCGTGAAGGAGAAAGTCAATCGGCGAAAGCTCGAATTTTCTATGACACGGAGACCGGATGCTATATGTCGCGAGAGATGCGATGGTCTTTACTCGATGCCTCTCAAACAAAAGAAGCCGAGGTCGCCGGAAGCCTACGAAGGTGAATGTGGTCTTGGCGGTCCCAAGCTCTGATCGAATCGGAGAATGGGCTGCACGGCCTTGATGATTAGCGCGATGCGTATCGCTGGAAATGCCGGCGTGTCAAATTCCACATGAATATATACATCGGCCTCGGGCGGTTGCATCCTTCGGCGCATCTGGCCATTGAGACATATGGGAATGGGCGTCGTAGGTCCCATTTTCCTCCGTCGGTCAAAGCGTCGGTTTATTCTAGCGATGCGACTACTTCTCTAAGTGGGGAAGCAATCCCGTTGAAAGAAGTAAAGAGTTACCATCATTAAATTTATCAAACACCATGTCATCTACCGACCGCGGTGTTCCAAAGGTCGTGCATGACAGCGGTCCCCATTCATCGGCAATTCCTTCATCGGGTTTTGCGAGAAATTCAAATACAAGATGTCTGCGTCAGCGGCTTATAATCCAGTGCAAATGGATTAGGCGTTCAACAAGACAATCATCAAAATTTTGTGAAGCTTGTGAAAAATAACAAAGCGATTGGGATGTCGGCTTCGGGCTTTCACGGGCATATCGCTGACAACCGCATACGCCAATTTGGAGAAACCCCATATTCACGGTCACGGGTGTGAAGCGGTTCTCCGATTGGAAATTCAGATTCCATCCTCCGCGCCAGCCCTTACCGCGGAGATGGCGTCGAGAAAACGACATCGAAGCGTCACGAAGAGCTTCGAGATGTTGGATGAAAAGCGCTGGAAGCTCAACAATGCATTGAATTCTACCAAGCTAGGATGTCCGAGCTTTCAACAGAAATGCGACAGCGGGAGTTTTAAAGAAGGAGATGTGGTCCCTATTGCTTTCGGCGACCGATAATCCTCACTTCAAAAGAAAGGTAAATTCGACCTAAATGGGAGGTCCGTTTGTAATAGAAGCGATCTACTCTAATAGTGCGCTATCGCTAATTACCCAAAATGGCGTAGGCAATTAATGTAGATAAATGGAAGTTCACGAAGAAATACTACCCTTAGTATCTTGGGAATAACCCGTTGGCGAAGTTCCTAAGTGGGATGTTTCACCCACTTTTCTTGAGGATAACCTAGATTTGTCCTCCATCATAATTTCCCCACCGATCAAATTTCTTGTGGTAGGTCACAAATTACACGGTACATTACCAAAATCCCTCTTGATTCCTTCTATGAACAAGAGGCCCACTCAAAATCCCTGCGCCCGGAGAAAGAACATAAAATTCTTCCTCTCCAAGTGTAAGATTCCTTAGTGATAAGCGGAAGGGTTCTTTCCATCTTTCATCTTAGGTAGCGCCCATTGAAGGTATCGCGCTGGATTTTCGGAACCCGGGTTGTCCGGTGAAGGTGCGCAGTCTTCGGTTCTGAAAGTGGAATCCCTTTTAGTTCCATCTTTCATCTTAGGTAGCGTGAAGGTATCTTGTGAATTTCGAGACCAAGTTGTCCGGTGAAGATCGCTTTGAGTCTTTCGGTTCTCGAGTGGAGATCCCACTTTTAGTTCCATCTTTCATCTTAGGTAGCGTCGGTGAAGGTATCGCCCGAATTTTCAGACCAGGTTGTCCGGTAGGCGCTGAGTCTTCGGTTCTCGGTGAAGATCCCACTTTTAGTTCCATCTTTCATCTTAGGTAAGCGCCCATTGAAGGTATCTTGGCCGATTTTCGAACCAGTTGTCCGTGAAGGTGCTGAGTCTTTCGGTTCTCGAAGTGGAATCCCATTTTAGTTCCATCTTTCATCTTAGGTAGCGCGGTGAAGGTATCTTTGGATTTTCGAACCGGTTGTCCGGTGAAGGTCGCTGAGTCTTCGGTTCTCAAAGTGGAGATCCCTTTTAGTTCCATCTTTCATCTTAGGTGGCCGGTGAAGGTATCTTGTGAGGGATTTTCGGACGAGGTTGTCCGGTGAAGGTCGCTGAGTCTTTGGTTCTCAAAGTGGAGATCCCTTTTAGTTCCATCTTTCATCTTAGGTAGCGCCGTGAAGGTATCTTGTGGGATTTTCAGGCGGGTTGTCCGCGGAAGATTCGCTTTGAGTCTTAGGTTCTCGAAGTGGAATCCCACTTTTAGTTCCATCTTTCATCTTAGGTAGCCCGGTGAAGGTATCTGTAGGGATTTCGGAGATAGATCCCGGTGAAGGTAAGCTGAGTCCTTCGGTTCTCAAAGTGGAGAACCCACTTCTAGTTCCATCTTACATCTTAGGTGGCCGGTGAAGGTATCTTGTAGAGATTGTTGGATCAAGTTGTCCGTCCGAAGGGCGTCGAACCCTCTTGATTCCTATAGCGGGCCTGCTGTTGGTTTCGATACGAGGAATAGAACATAAAATTCCTCCTCTCACCAATTTAATCCTATCAATCAAAACTCCTTAATCCAAGATTCTTCTTGGGAATTTGATCGAATCCTAAGCGAGGGGTAGGTGAAGCCTAACAGCGTGTGGGTTAGTCTTCTGTGAAAAAGCGAAGCCTCAGTATTCAACATCGTAGCATTAAGTCTAAGAGAGTTTCATTCTTTTAGCACGGCGTTGTGTGTAGAGCAGTTTAGATAATCTACGCTAGCCCAACTCAAGCGGTAGTTGGTAAAGGCTCATCAAACCCGTCGGTGGGGGTTGGCCATAACCTAAAGTCAGCGCCTCACTGCAGCGTTGCGGTTTAATCTTTCCGATTGAAGAAGACACGAGTTTGATTAGGGGTATTTTATCTGGCCTTAGAAGGGATAAAACCAGCGCCTCACAGCGTTGCTTGGGTTTGAATCTTTTCGATTGGAGAAGACACGAGTTTGATTACGGGGTATTTTATCACGGCCTAAGAAGGATAAAAGCCAACGCCTCCAGCGTTCTTGGGTTTAGTCTTTCAGATTGAAGAAGACACGGAGTTTGATAAGGGTATTTTATCCGAAGCCTAAGAAGGGATGAGTCTACGATGTAGCGTTGCGGGTGGTCTCTTGCGTAAAAGTACCGAGCCTATGTATTCAATATCATAGCAACAAGTCTAGAAGTTTCATTCTTTTAGCGTCGGCGTCTTGAGCGAATCGAGGATAATCGCCGCTAGCCCGACTCAAGCGGTAGTTGGTAAAGGCTAATCAAACCGTTGATGGTGAGGGTTTGCCAAAATCCTATAAGTATTATGGTTAATTATTTACGGAGAAGTAAAGAATCATAATAAACAATGAAAGGAATAAATCTTATTCATTTGAAATAAATATAGAAGGAGCTACAAGCTGTTTAAACATCAAGTCTATGACAAAGGATTTGTTGTTGGTGAGACCTTCATCACTATAAGCTGGTGGAGTTCTCCACAACTTCAGCCACTGAAGGACTCCTCATCGGTATTCGGTGTCTTCATGGCTTGCCTCCTCAGCTCAACAGTTTCTGCTTGACGATTCGAGTTCCCAGGCGGTGAGCATCTTCCTTGGCTGCTTGACTCAAAATACTCATCTTATCTTCCTGCATGGAGCTCTCCCACGGCGATATATCCTCTCCTTTTCGCCACAACATCGGTGCGGATATGGCTTAGGGAAGAATAGGTCGGCAACAACGACTCAGTGATGGTAGCGGTCTCTGCATCGGACCTCGAGCCGGTAAAACCACGAGCATGGCGCCATACCTCTAATCGTAGCGTCGGTCGAAGCGTATATGAGGAAGCTCCGGTTGCCCGCGGTTCTTGTAGTCTGAAGCTTTCTCTCGGATGGCGAGTGGCAAATGGCCGGCGAGCTGGCTGGATAACCCATATCCATTATCAAGGCCATCAGGGGATCAGCGTGCTGGCCCGATGAAGAAAGCCGCCAAGAAGAACCTTTTCGATCACCGTGTTCACCAAAGAAAGAATGGCGTACTTCAAACAAATAATAAGATGGGATGGATCTTCATCAACATCAGCGCTCTCGCCGGATCATGGAGTCGAGATGTAGGCTCTACACAAAAAGGACCTTAGAATCTTTAATCAAGAAATTGGCAAAGTCATATTGATTAGAGACTCTTACCCGTCTCCTTGGCATAGGTTCGAGGGCTGGCGAGTCTATCGAAGGAAGTAACTTCGGAGTACTATCTCGGTGACCCTCGGCGTGCTCATCTATCTCGGCCCGATCGCGTGGTGGTGATTACGGCGGCGGAAGAGGAGTGCACCACTACACAAAGGAATGTCTCGACCTCTTTTAATTATAGTGGTATTGGCCAAATGGTCCTATAATGTCGAAGAAAATTCATACCTTCTTAGGGATGGTAGCCGGGTAAATCTTCACCAAAGTATCACCATCCGTGACCAAGCGCGTGAGTCATCCATGGAAGTGTTACTTGCATTATAAACCGACTTTCACGAAATCTTCCATTGAAGTCGAAAAAGAGGCATTAGGAAGGCGAATGCAATTAAGGCGAACAATAGGTAAAACTACTTACCTCCTATAGTGGGTTGGCTTGCCTAGTCTCGGTTCGTGCATTTGTCTCCTGCAATTCTCTAAAGGAAGCGGCGAAAAGGCAATTAGAGAGTGCAATTCGAATCGTTTAATTCCGCATTAAGCCATCTAAAGAGGAATTATCGATGTTAGATGTACTGGGTTCGCTGAATCAGGTCCTACATTAGTCTCCTCGCGTAGCTCCATACATTTGTTGAGTAAAACTTGGCTCGGCATGAGCAAAGCTGAGGCGGCGAGAATCGTGGTGAGGAAAATCAAAGCGAATCATAATCCCTAAAGCCCCGCACAAGCGGAGAAATGTCGTCTCCAAAGTCGAAAATTTGATTTCATCACAATGAATTATTACCTCCGTGTTGTGGATCATCGGCTGGTCAAGTCTATATCAAAGGATCGAGGATTCACTTGAGTCTTATGGGCTAATCTCTTCGTTTAACCCCTCGAGAAGGTAAATTCTTCTTCTTCAGCAGATTTTCGAAAAAAATTCAGTTAAATGAGAATCAATAGAAAGGATGAAAGCGAAGGGGAAAAGGAGAAGTACCAAGGTTCTTCTCATAAGCTGCAGCTCAGCTTGGTCCTCTCCTAAAGTCGCGGCGTTAGAGTTGTGGAACTCCTCCTCGGTCTCGTTTGGCGGATGAGATTGGCTGGCCTTCCTCACGAGCGAGCGGCGTCTTGGGGTGCACAGTGTCGGCTGCGATGCCGACCCGAGATCGAGATAGCCCTCACGAGGGGCTGGCTCGTTAGCTACTAATAGCCAACTACAATGGAGAGCGTCGATTCGGTGACGATCGAGCTCGGGGAGCCCGATCTAGCACCGGTACATCCCATGGCGCTCCACAACCATGCTCGAAGGCCATCCACAAGTCCACCGCGATGCAGGAGCGTGGTTCGGGTTCCCAACATAAAGTTGGTAAGTAACGAACTAGCGAGCAAAGCGGCGAGGGAAGATAAGGCTCAATGAAGCATTCCTCCTTTACTCACGAAAATGAGATACCCTGGCACGATGTTCACTAGCCGGTTGAAGCGACCAATGTCAGCGTCTGGCTGTATCTTGGCACCTCCTCATCGACCAGGACTCACCATATTGACCAGAAGGAAACATCTGGAAAAGATCCACCCTTTATGAATCTGCATCGTTTCTTGATCTCTATAAAGCCCGCGCCCTTTCCATCGCAATCCTCTATCAACCCAAAGAAAGGAGTAAGCGAATCTGTGGAACGGCCCGACATCATGTCGGGCGATGAAGGACCAGACCAAGCCATCAAATAGGTATATGGGAGGAGCTCTGCGGACGGAAGGATTGATGATGGCTCATCCTTTCTCTGATGCTTTCCGGACTATATGCATAATCCACGGTGAATATTGGCCACCATTACGAGGAAGGAGAGAGTTCCTTTTGTGGGCAAGCGAGCTGCGGATAAAGGACCTCAAGGTAAAGCATCATCAGTTGATATGGAACCACACATTTCTTGGCCAGTTAAGAATAGCGGCTAGAAGAGTTGTCGGTGGATAGAGCTTCACCGCATGCCCGCGAAGGTTGCAAACTTGGTCCACAGGGGAAAGCCATCTTTGGCGTAAGTTGGCGTATAGAGTTAGCCTCGGACCTCTCAATCAGTTCATTAACCCGAAGGAGTGGCGGTGGCAGTTCACATATTTCCTTGATTTGTCCTCCAAATCTTTGGAACAAGTAATTAATAGCGGACTCACTTGCAATTTCCTTTTGGCATAGGGTTGATTGGGCGAGCTATATAATAATGGCAAGTGAGATCCATAAGAATCTTGTAGCGATCGGTGTGTGTTCCTTGACCCATTTCGGTTCACGATTGGAAGGAAGTACTCACGTCTGACATCTTCCCCATGGGTAGACACAAAATCGGTACATCATGTAAACCCGGCCCACTTCGCGTGTTTAGTGAAAAGCGTATTGAATCGGATTATAGAGCTCGAATAAGGTGAAGAAATGGTTGGCTGATTGGAAGACCATACATGGTGGCCGAATCGTGAATCTGGGCGCCAAGCGAAGTTCTCCATCCCATCGGTTGAGGACGTAGTTGGTCGAGCGACCCACTAATGTTTACTTGATGAGTGAACCAACCATAAAATCTATGACTAGATGGCGGCATCTCGCCCAACAGGCGGCGATTCTTCAAAGGTCGGCAGAGAACAAAAAGCTCATCGCAGGCGGTGTGTCCAACCCACAATTCGGGGCGAAGCCGTGATACGATTCTGTTGGAACCGGGAACGGCTGTGAGTAATAAACCCACAATGGATATGATCATGCTCCTCGGTCGGGGCAGCCAAGACATGCGGTGTACGGCATAGTGTCTAAAGTCGATCAATGATGAGGGTATCGGGGAATATATAAAGGACCTCGTCGATGCGTGTTCAACCACGCTCACTCTCAATAAAATGTCAGGATCCTTAAGCGAGTCGCCGAACGGATAATCATTTTTTGCAAAGGTTGATGGGTGGTGTCTTTACAAGTGGCGCATCGGTAACCAATAGTGAGGATCACGGGAACTCCCCTCAAATCTGATCGAATCGTCGATGATGTCTTGGGGTGCAAATCGAGGCAAGATACAAATCGTGGGATCGTCACCGCGTGGAATAATAGTCACTATGGCGTCCATCAACCGCGTAAGTCGGGCTCGAGGAATAATCAGCTGAAATCAGAAAATATTCAGTTAGTAAAGGCGTTAAATTCATCTTACATAGATTGAGCCACGACCTTATAGCGGGTATGATTTCATCCGTATCGAATACAGAAGAGCGATAAATATAGTGGCGTAAACAAAGCGGACAATATATTCCGTTCTGAGCAAGAATGCGGTATGAAATCGCTCCCATTAAAGATATCGAGGCGGGTGATGACCAAGCAAAACCAATCGTGAAGCGTCGGTCCTACAAAGGAGGATTTGGCTCTTCCCAATCGCCTCACAAAGGAAACGGCGGGGTCATAGCAGTGTACACAATCTGGCGTCGGTCCCCACAAAGGAGGATTTCGGCTCTTCCCAATCGCCTCACAAAGGAGAGCGAAGCGGGGATACAACGTGTATATATATGAGAAGACGACAACGCTGGCGCACCCCCGAAAGAAGGAGGCGTGCATTCACGCGGCATGCGAGTTGATCGACTCCTTTGAACACGAGATCTTCGTGGCGACGCCGAAACTGCAAAAGAAGACAAATAGAGTCAAATACACAGTTGAAAATCAACAAATAAAGTGTCAAAAACCGGACATCAATAAATTACACGTCCGCCCGAGCACCGACGGCGCCGGTCAGGCGGAGCATACGCCCGCACACCGGCTGCGGACGCCAGCGCCAGCGCCCGGCCATGAGCGCTGGCGCCGCAGCGCCGACTGCTGGCGCCGGCCTGGCACCCTGAAGCGGGCGCTGGTGCTACAACAGCTTGCGGCTGCGGGCATAAACGCCAGCGCCCGGCCGCAGGCGCTGGCCAGCAGTGTCCGTACGGCGCTGGCGCCCGCGCCGATGCGAACGCCGCCGCCAACATCGCCCTCGTCCTCTTCTCCTCGCGGTCCGCGTCACACTGCAAAAAAAAAGAAAAAAGGGCGTTGTAAAATACCAGCGCATGTACCTCGTTGTTTGAGAGAGCGAGGCGGCGAGGCGAGATGAAAAAAAGAACACCAAGGGGCCGACCTAGGTCAGGAAAAGGGGATCATGGGTATTTATAACAACTCCTAATGGGCCCAAACCAATTCTAATTAGGACTCTAATCAGCCCCTAATTAGGAGTCCTAATTGGAACCTTATCCGGATGTCAAAATAGTGCCAAATCAGTCCGTTGATTGGCTCCTACTCCCTCCGCTATATTTGAAAAGATTCTGAAGGTTTATTCGGCAGGATAACACCTCGCGGATAGCATCGACGCAGATCAACGCGTCGCCCAATCCTACTCCAAATAGGATTACGAGTATAAACTGTTTCCCAATTTATCGAGAAGTTCGGAAGAATATTTCCATAAAAATATTCTTAGGGATAACTTCGATCGTCTTGGATCACATCGGCCGATCAGCGTCGCTAATCCTACTCTAAATAGGATTACGGTATAAAGCTGTTTCCTAATTTATCGAAGTTCGGAAGAATATTTCCACAAAAATATTCTTAGGGATAACTTCGATCGTGCGGATGCATCGGCCGATCAGCATCGCCTAATCCTACTCCAAATAGGATTACGGTATAAAGCTGTTTAATCGAGAAGTTCGGAAGAATATTTCCATAAAAATATTCTTAGGGATAACTTCGATCGTCGGTTGCATCGGCTAATCAGCGTCGTCTAATCCTACTCAAATAGGATTCAGTATAAAGCTGTTCCTAATTTATCGAGAAGTTCGGAAGAATATTTCCATAAAAATATTCTTAGGGATAACTTCGATCTTGCGGATAGCATCGGCGGCTAATCAGCAGCGTCATCTAATCCTACTCCAAATAGGATTACGGTATAAAGCTGTTTCCTAATTTGTCGAAGTTCGGAAGAATATTTCCACAAAAATATTCTTAGGGATAACTTCGATCGTCTTGGATGCATCGGCTAATCAGCGTCGTCTAATCCTACTCAAATAGGATTACGGTATAAGCTGTTTCCTAATTTGTAGAAGTTCGGAAGAATATTTCCATAAAAATTCTTAGGGATAACTTCGATCGAGCCGGATCACATCGGCCCGATCAGCGTCGCCCAATCCTACTCCAAATAGGATTACGGTATAAACTATTTCCTAATTCTTAGCGAGAAGTTCACGGAGAATATTACCATATTTTTAAGGATAACTTCGATAACCCTCGATTTCCTCCCCTGTGGAACCTCACGGAGGGATAATCCTCTCAACAAGAGATATCTGATGCTGCGCTACAAAGCGTCGTGTAAGAAAATTCGCGCATCAGCGTTTGGATCCACGTAAGATCGCGCGCCGGTCAGCGTTGCACTTTCGCCAGTGAAGGATAGTTTGGCGCCAATTAATGCGTCGCGACAAAGGATTTCCCGATCAATGGAGGAATCTCGATGATCGATTGGACGACAGTTCACCAACGAGTCAATAACAAAATTTAATGACTACGGTTAGAAATTCCAACAGCGGTCAAGCAATAAATCACGGTCAAGTAGCACCCGGATATCCTACAAAGGAGGCACGAAGAGGATTGGAGGAACCAAATCTTGAGCTAATCTTAAAAGAAATTGAGTTATCGACTTACGGTCAAGATCTGACAGCGGTCGGACAAAAAAAAATGCGACACCGTAATACCTTCAGCAATCCTACAAAGCCTGGAAAGGCTGAAAGAGTGGAGATCAAGCGCCAAAGGTCATTCACGAGTCCTATCACGATTGAAGGGTGAAGGGCTCATCATATCAAAGTATCGAGACTTCGTCAAAATGCGAGGCTGGAACACTGGAGGGTATCTGTAGGCATTGAAAATTGCTTATCGATTACCGGCGCTGACTCATGGCGGTGGGCGATAGCCGCGACCCATCCGCAATAGCGACGAAGCTGGCGGCGGCGTGATTCGCCAAAAGCGCCTCGCGCAGTGACGAGCGCGCTAAGTGAGTCGACAAAGAATCGTCTGAGTCAACAAAGCGGCGTATCGTGGAATAAACCGATGTGAGAAGTTCGGCGAAGCGAGTTGACTAAACTCAAGCGTCGGCGAGCGGAATCAACGTGCTTAGTCCGTCGGCGCAAATGAACCGATTGAGCTCTAAAGTTGATGGGATATGGACTCAAACACAATAGCGGCGCACGAGGAGAAAATTACGCCGAGGAAGGCCGAGAAAAGCGGCGGCGGTGGAAAACAAGACCTGGCCATTGGCAGCGAGGTGACTTCGGCAAGTGGTAGAGCCGCTAATGGCGACTTGCTTCTCCCCTATTCTATAAATAGGGGGCTATCAGTTCAAGGGGCCGGGATTTTTGAGGTGGATTTTGGGAGTTTCACGAAGAGTTCTCGCGAGATCCACGAGCCGTCGCGCCTGATTCAGACCGTGAGCGCGAGTTCGATCAACGTCGGATCTGTCGAGGTAAAGAACCGAATTGACTCTGAGAATAGCCCGTGATTTCTCCTAGTAGATCTCACCCGCTCGTGATCCTCTCGCCGTTGAGTGTGATCCCGAAGCGATCCTCTCCGCCGTGAGTGTGATCCCCTTAGGCGTCGTTTCGCCATTGAAGCGAGCCAGCCTTCCGTCTGTAGTTCGAGAACCGGGTTTCCACTTGGATCGGAATTGCGATGGTCCACGGGCGGTCGAGTCCCGACGCAGGCAAAGACCCACCTGGCGAGGATCGAATAATAGAGATCCGGCGTTTGTTCCTAAAGGAAAAGTTATAATTTTCGTTTCATTTATGCGCCTAAAATAAAAGGCATTTCTTTTGAATTTTGTTGTAGGCCCAGAAGCGTAAGCAAGTTCAGCGACAATGAATAACAAAATAATTTTCCCATAAGCGGAGGAGTAGGATTAGGCGACGCGTTGATGCGTCGATCGATCCATACGATCGAGTTATCAGAATATTTTTTATGGAAATATTCTTAAGGGCTCTCGACAAATTAGGAAAGCGGTTTATACCGTAGTCCTATTTGGAGTAGGATTAAGCGGCAGCGTTGATGCGGCGTCGATCGCGTTCTCGCCTCATGGCTTGTTGAGTTATCCTAAGTATATTTTCTATGGAAATATTCTTAGGAACTTCTCGACAAATTAGGAAACTTGATTTATACTAAGTAGTCCTATTTGGAGTAGGATTAGGCGGCGATGGGAAATATTTGGAAAATTGTGGGTAAAACTCTTCCAAATATTTGTGAGAGGATGGATAAGTCATTGGGCTGATTTGGATTCCTTCTAGATATCCAATTGGGCTCTAATTAGAATTCCTACTTGTTGCACAATAGGACTCCTATTCAAAGAGGATTGGATCCATATGGGGTTGTTATAAATACCCATAGTTCCCTCTCTTCTCGACCTAGGCGGCCCTCCCCTTCTCTGTGTTTCCTTCAGCCTTAGCCATCGTCTCTCAAATTACGAGGTATGAGCACGAGGCTATGGTTTGTAAAATTTCTTCTCCTCTCTTTTTTTTTTCTTCTTTCTTTCTTCTTTTCTTTTTTTTGTGGCATGTATGCAGGGAGAGAAAGAACTCACCGAGGTGTCAACGTCGGGGTTCAGTGTTGGCCGGAGTCGGTGTAGCGTGATTATGCCTTGCCGGCCCGGCTTCGGTGTGACGAGCACGAAGCGTGGCTTCGGTCGCAGCGCTGGCGTGAAGCGGGCTTCGGTCGCCCGTTCGGCAGGCGAGCACAGCTCTTGAGCTGGCTTCGGTCATGGCCAGAGCACTGCTGAGCACAGCTTCGGCCACACGGAGCACCCTCGGTCAGTGCGGTCGTCCGTTGTTCTTGTTGACATGTCGTTGATGCTCGGTCATGATTGATAGACCATGACGACCAAGCGGACTTTGATGCTATATTTGCGATTTTTAGCTGCGTATTTGACTTTTCGTGTTTTGCAACTTCCGATGTAAATCGGGAAGATCCGCAGCGCTCGAGCCGACCGTCTACTCCGTCTTTCGCGATGGCGTGCCACCATCGTTCTTTGGTGAGATTTTCATGTTAAATTGCTCATTCCGCGACTTGCATTCATATATTACTGCGGCCTTGATTCCTCCTTACCGTGGGAGCGGCAGCCCATATAGCCTTGATCCCTCGCCGTGAGGATCGGCGCTTATATAGCCTTGACTCCTCGCCGTTGAGGATCGGCGCTTATATTTCACGGCAAGCGGCGAGGCGATTACGTGGCGTACTACGGTCAAATGGATAGAATACTTCATCATTTTATGTGACGAAGTATATCATTGGCGAACAGTAGTTAGTTCGACATCGATTTTCCGTTATAAGGCATGACTCTATCTCACGAATCTCATGAAATGAATTCAGCGTCTTATATGTATTTTTGTTGGGTTCGACTCCTTCGATTTCATTCATTTTTTTAGTTGAGTATCCCTCGGTGTGCTTCCTTCCCATCGCGGTTGGCCGGGCGTCGTGGTGACCACTTCTCCTCCCATGACCCACTATTCTTATTTCACCCGGTTTAGGCTGGATCGCGGAGGTGACCCGATTAGTTTCGGAGGAAGTCTTGATGTGTTGATTAAGTCGATGGTGACGCCACTCGAAATTCTTGGTTCTTCGGCCTTTGGGCAAGAACGGACTATTTGTTTGGCGACTCCGTTGAGGACAGTCGGCTTTCATTGAGAGTGAGCAATGGGCTGCACAAGGATGATGGTGGATTCTTATATCTCCCTTGGATTCCTCGTCACCGTTGTTTGGCGTTCACGACATCGAGTGTCGCTACGGAAGATGTCGTGGCGGCGGAGAGGAGTGTGACATTCATTGGGGTTTATCACCCATCGGTCGGTTCGTAGTTCCTTTCGAGGCGAGTTATCGGACTGCACCACAGTATATTGGGGCTGGACTCTCCACCTCGTGGCGAGCATTTCGTCACTGGTCGGTTTGAAGAACGCCGCCTTGCTGTTGGGGCCGGGAGTTCGGCATCGGTCATAGATTCTTGGTGGGTTCATTCTGAATAAGCTCTGGTGGACTCATTTGACTAGTCCGTTCTTGGCGATGGGGCGAGGAACCGTGCATGGTTTATCTCGCCCAGCGATTCGTGCCACCATGTATGGGCTTCCGGTACCAACCACTTCTTCGCTTTATCGAGCTCTATGATCTGATTTGAACACCTTCTTGACCGGGCATGGCGAGCTTGGATTAGCCTTGCGAGATGCATTGTGTCTCGGGTTTTATGGGAAGGATGCTATATCGGGAATACTTCCCTTGGGCCTAAGGTAGATTCGATTGAAGGATACTATGCGACCGTTATGACACTCTGTGGGACCTCACATGCCATTATCACATTGCCCTACTACGGATAGAGCCGTCGATGGAAGTCAATTATAAGTTACGGCGGTTAAGCCAATTATTTGTTCAAACATCACGGAGGATGATTACGATGGCAGATTTGTGAATTGGCTCCTTCTACCCTTGAAGGTTAATGAATTGATCGAAAAGTCCGGCACTAAGTCTTATACCCGAGTAGTACGAGTATGGTTTTCAGCGGGGACCAAATTCACGACCTTCTTATGGCGCGTAAAACCCATCCGGCGATGACTCTCTTAGCGGTTTCCTGCATCATCGGTTGAAGAAATGTGTGATGCCGTATGCGACTAGCGACCCTTTGCGTTAGAGGTACTCTATCTGCTGATTCGACTTGCTCATAAAAGGAGTTGTCTCTTCTTCCGATGGTGGCTAACATTCATCGGGGACTTCATCAAATAGCCCTTGTCTTTACTCGGAGGAAAAACAAATCGTCGGATGAGATTCCTCATGTCAAGGTGGAACTCCGTACACTACTTGATGGCCTAGTTTGTTCTTCATCAACTTATGATGCTGTGATGAAGCTTGAGATCCATCATCCCTTTTCTTCAATCTTTAGAAATGTAAGTGGCAAGGCGGATTCTTAGGAGTTATGAGCAGCTGTAGATCCACAAGGGTTGGGTCTTCTCTAGATGTTTTCCCGGTTCTCAATTAGGTATGGGAGTTTTGATGCGATGGGGGAGACATAAGATGAACGGACTTTACTTGATGTTGGGTGCTTTAATTGGCGGCGAACATCACGACGAATTATCTTATTTTCGGGTGAGCAAGTGTTACATTGAGCCTTATTTCCCTTCTCGTTTGCTCGTCAATTCAGTTATGACCAACTTTCGTTGGGAACCGAACGGGGAGCTCGGGCTCGTGGCGGGTTGATTGGCGGTGTCGAGCATGGTTGTGGAGTGTGGCGGGTTGTACACTAAATTTAACCTCAGTGCTTATGCGTAAGTTAAGTCGGCGTATCTATCTGTAGTTGGCTTTTGGGCTGTCGGTGAGCTCGTTCTGTGAAGTCCCTTAATGGCGAAAGGCTGAAAAGGCTTGCCGGTGACACTCAGTACCGGAGGCTGCTCGGGCACGAAGAAGCGTCGCCGTACCGCGAATCGAACAAGTCGATGGGGAGATTCATAGTTCCGTGGCCGATACTTGGGAGATGACGGAGAAATTGCAACTCATGAAGAACTACGGTACTCTCTCCTTTAATCTTATTATTCCCTTCTTATGATATCGGTCGACTCGATTTATCCTTCGGGAATACGAGAGAAGCGAAGCCGTCCGCCCTCGCAATGGAGGCAAACCCTTAATGGAGCTCCCTCTAAGCGAAAGAAATTGGCTCACAAGCCTGCATGCTTCTAGGACCATTATCTTGGATTCACTGGCGAAGACTACTGCCCGACAATAAAGGTAATGCTTTCGGTGACCCGTAATCTTTCGATCATTTGGCTCTTTATGAATCTCCGATTTTTCCTTTGTGTAGGAGAATTTGGTGGCGACACCAATTTTGATTTCCCTCCACGACTTTGCGGTCGGTTTCATGGAGCAAGTACTTGGAGCTATGGCGAGGAGAGCACGAGAATACCAACATAGGACTGGATGGGAGAATCGGGCACATCTAACTCTTGGTACTTTTCTTATCACGGATAGCAATATGCAAAGAAAAGAAATTTATTTTCACTGCAACTCACATCTATACTTCTGGCTCTTATGTGACTTTTAGATGGAGGACTTGAGGATTTGATCGTGATTTACCCAGGCGTTCCTCTTCTGGCGATCGCGAGCTTTGAGCTAGGAATTCCTAGGGTATCGGTGATTCCTTTGAAGGTATAACTCCCCTTCGATAATCATGGGACTATTCAATTTTGACTAGTGCGTCTATGATTGAAAAATGTCTCTAAACGATAGCGGGAGCTAGTCACGGTGACATTGAGCTGCTATTCTTCGAGTCAACTTCATGGCCGTCGATATGTCGGTGGGGTCGAGATCTGCGGTGAAATTTGTCGATGCCATTGCTTCTTTGCTTAATGGGTTCCATTAGGGCAAGGAGCTGCCTATCACGGTATGAACCATTCAAGCGCCACTACTCATGTTGATTTTTTGGTTTTGAGAGTTTTTAACCATTTTCTTCCTTTTTGCGGGGTCTATAACGACTCTTCACGACTTAGTGAGAGCTTTGATGTCTGATGACGATCCATCTCGGCTTATTATCCGGGTGGAGATTCGTTCGTTCTTCTCCTATTTAGCCATAGTGATAGACACACTTCTCGGTACCAGGCTTTCTCTCCGTCAGTTCCGACCATTCCTTGATCTAGGGTAACCATACGAGATCGCGGGTTATTGAGTTAGCAGGGCCATTCGCGATGATCTCGATCATTTGGAGGTTAAGCTCCAAAGTGCACAAGATTTTGAGGCGTAGGGCTCCCCTCATATATAGAGGCAGAGGCGAGGCTGCTGGCGGCTGGCGTGATGCTCGCGTTATTGCGGACTCGAAGTTCAGATCTGGCAGACAGGTGCATCATTTGGAAGCTGCTGTCGCTGAAGCTTATCTTCAGTGGGACATTTTCGGTCTTGTGTAGGCTCTTTTGAAGCGAGGATAGTAAAGCTTCGAGCAGGAACTTCAGCGGCGAGGAGAATCGATCATCTTGAGAGTGAAGGCCAACAAGGAAGAGACTCTTGCGGTCATGTCAAGAAGTTTGAACTCTCGAAGCGAAGGCGGTTGACATCGAGAAGAGGCTGCGAAGGCCATAATAGCGTGAAGAGTCCTTGGTGAGCTTCAGCGGAACTTCATCAAACTTTCAGCGATAAAGTATCCGAATTAAAACAACAAATTTGTTCTCATAAATTCGATGTTTAGGATTTGTTATTTGACCTTTTATTAATAAAATATGTCTCTTTTTCTCTTTTATGCTTTATTATGATTATTTTATTTCGTCAGAAATAATTAACCATAATACTTATAGGATTTTTGGCAAACCCTCAGCCATCAACGGATTTGATAAGCCTTTACCGATTACCGTTTGAACCGGGCTAGCATGCGGATTGTCTAAATCCGTTCATGCGTGGCGTTATTGCTAAAAGAATGAAACTCTTCTAGACTTGATGCTATGATATCGAATACATAGACTATGTCTTCTTTGCGGCTAGAGACTAGCTGGCGGCCGCGTGTTAGCGTCGACTTTAGGGTTATTGGCGGCCCGGTCTTCGCGGGTTTGATTGGCCTTTACCAACTACCGTTTGAGTTAGGCTAGCATCGCGGTGTCTAATCAGTTCGCGCGTGATGTTATGGTGAAATTCTTGATGCTACGATGTTGAATCACGTGGACTTTGTCTTTTGAGGAGGAAGACTAACCCATGCGACAGCGTGTGGCGTTAACTAGATCCTTTTTAGGCTTGAGATCAAATTCCCCAGGTGGTATTAGGTGTCTTTCATTCATCGGTGAAAGACTAAACCAACAACGTGTGGCGTTGGCTTTATCCTTCTTAGGATTAGGGATAACATTTCCCAAGATGAACCTTGGTGCCTTCTTTTGACGGGCTTGGTGAACGGGTTAAGATTGATTGAGGTGGGAAAGGAAGAATGTATTCTATTTCCGAAGGTGGAGAGGAAGGAGGATCTTGTCTCCTATCTCGGGTAAGGATTGATGGGAAATAAATGATTACCTCTAAGTTGCAAGTATACAACCTTTATCAAGTTATAGTATATAAGATTATTGATCGAGCAGGGAAAGTAGGAAAAGTTTGTTCAAGTTTTGGTTCTCAAATTATCGCATGACAATTAGGGTTATTCAAATAAAATGAAAGTGAGAAAAATGGTGAAAGTGGTTTGTGAGAGATAAGAGAGTGGATTGTGGATTATGTGCAAAAGAGGAGAAAATAAAATTGAGAATATGGTTGTGGTTATATGCACATAATAACAAAACTAGGTTTGAGATTATATGCACATGGAGGGAATATGATATTGAGAGAGAAGTAAAAATCAATGAAATCAAGAATCAAGAATAAAGGAAAAATATAACAATGAAAAGCAAGGATAAGAGAAAAATAAAAGAAGGTAAAGTATGGAGGATTAATTAAAGATATGAGGAATCTAGAGTAGATCCACTTGGCTTATCTCAATCTCACAGAATGAGTTGGATTTGTTAGCTAGTTTCAAACAATCTCTAGGGATCCCACAAATATTAGCTCCACACTTAGAAAGGGTAATTCCCTAGAGGGTTCTAGCCTCAAGGTGAATTAAAGAAAAAAAATATTCTAGAAAGTAAATACAAATTAAATTCATTGCA
>CM022704.1:38816516-39156516 GCA_012295165.1 Asparagus setaceus
TGAGAGGCGATGAAGATATGCCAACATGGGAAGACCCATGGATCCATCAACTCAAAGAGCACTTTGGGGATAGATTGAACAAAGAGAACCCCCACTAAGGGCGAGGTAGTCGAGGTTAATATGGGTGACGAAGAGCATCCTAAGCTCATAAACATCAGCAATACTCTTCCCTCGAAGAGAAGGAAGAGTTGATCACCCTAATCGGGGAGTATATCGGCGTATTCGCTGGAGCTACGAGGACATGCCGGACTTCGACCTAATGTGGCGACACATGCCTCGGCATCAAGATGGATGTCAAACTGTCAAGCAACCGCAAAGCGGTTTAGATCCACAAATCTTGCGGGCAATGCGTTGTGAAGTGAAAAACTCATAGAATCGGGATTCATCAAGGAAATTCAACATCCGGTTGGGTGGCGAATATAGTCGGTCATGAAGAAAAATGGTTCGATTAGGATGCAGTATGCGACTCTGAGACCTCAGCGGCTGCTTGCGAAAGATGACTTTCCTCTTCCAATCAGCGATGTCATAGTCGACAATACGTGTGGATTTGAAAGAATGTCATTCATGGATGGTTTCTCGGGTTACAATCGGATCAAGATGCACCCGATGATGCCAAGCACCACGGCGTTGAGCGCCCATCGGTATATATTGCTACGGTCATGCCGTTCGGCTGAAAAATCTTTGGCGCCACGTACAGTGACAATGACTAAGATTTTCTAGGATCATCTTGGGAAAAGCGGTCGAATGCTACGTCGGCGACTTGGTGATGAAAAGTGACAAAGGAGATCACATCAAAGATCTTAAAGCGGTATTGAGCTCATGCGAACCCATCGACTAAAGATGAATCACGCAAATCCTTCCTTGGGATGTCCGATGGCAAGTTCCCGGCTTTGTTGTCACTAATAAGGGCATCCACGTCGATCGACAAAGTGAAGGCGATTCAAGAGTTGCAACCTCAGAAATCGAGAGAGAACTTCGAGGAGGTTACAAGAGGCGATTGGCGTACATCCGGCGGTTCATATCGAACCTATCTGGGAAGTGTCAACCGTTCTCTAAGTTGAACAAGAAGGGCGTGTCGTTTATTTGGGATGACGCCTGTCAGAAAGCGTTCAAAGAGATCAAATCGTATCTCGCTAAACCGCCTGTTCTTGTTGCACCGCTGTCGGGAAAACCGTTTCTAATCTACATCAAGGCAACGGATCACTCGTTAAGCGCTTTACTCCACGCGGGACAGCGATGGCGGTCCGCGAGCGGCGATGTATTACAGGCGAACATTAGTCGGTCGCGAGTCTCGATACCCAATGGTGAAGCGGTGCCTTGCATTAGTGTTCGCGATTGAGAAAATCTGACACTATTTAGTCGGACGGACAATTTATGTTATCTCTAGCGTAAATCGGTCGAATATTTATGACCAGCCGGCCTCAATGAGTTGGCGTTTGGCGAAATGGGCCTTGCTCTTGTCCCAATATGACTTGCACTTCAAACAACAAAAGTCGGTCAAAGGACAAGCGATTTGCGATCTCTTGAAACGCGACCCGACCGCGGACACTGTCGAGCTATATGATGATCTTAGGATGAAGTCGAAGTCAACACTACGTCGCACCAACAAATATGGCGATTGTATTTTGACGGAGCTTCTCGGGCCACTAATGTGGCAAGTGCCCCCGGATGTTCTAAAGTCTCCGCTGGAGTCGGAGTTGTCTTGATTTCCCCGGGGAATCATGTCATGCCCCGAGCTTATTCACTCATCGAACCATGCTCTAATAATGTGGCCGAATACAATGCGCTACTTATTGGACTCAGTTTCGCCAAGGAGCTAGGGGTCGAGTATCTCGAAGCGTACGGCGATTCGCAATTGATAGTTAAGCAAATCCGTGGTGACTACGAAGTTAGGAACCCTGATCTGGTCCCCTATCATCAGATAGCCGTCGAAATGGCGGACTCATTTGAAGAATTCTTCATCGAATATATTCCACGCCTTCAGAACGCTTATGCGGATGCATTGGCCGCATTAGCAGTATCGTTGGCACAACCTTCTGACACCGAACAACTAGTTACGGTCAGGACTCACCAACTCTTCGTACCAATATATAATGAGGTACAAGAAGATAAGGGGGTAGTTACCAAAGAGGTACACGCAATCCAAACCAAATTGGAGCCCCGAGATTGGCGCATTTTAGGTAGATTTGAAGGTATCTTGTGGGAATTTTGAACCAGTTGTCCGTGAAGGTCGCTGAGTCTTCGGTTCTCAAAGTGGAGATCCACTTTTAGTTCCATCTTTCATCTTAGGTAGCGCCGGTGAAGGTATCTTGGGGATTTTCGGACGGGTTGTCCGTGAAGGTCGCTGAGTCTTTTCGGTTCTCGAAGTGGAGATCCCACTTTTAGTTCCATCTTTCATCTTAGGTAGCGCCGGTGAAGGTATCTTGGGGATTTTCGGACGGGTTGTCCGTGAAGGTCGCTGAGTCTTCGGTTCTCAAAGTGGAGATCCCACTTTTAGTTCCATCTTTCATCTTAGGTAGCGCCGGTGAAGGTATCTTGGGGATTTTCGGACGGGTTGTCCGTGAAGGTCGCTGAGTCTTTGGTTCTCAAAGTGGAGATCCCACTTTTAGTTCCATCTTTCATCTTAGGTAGCGCCGGTGAAGGTATCTTATTTGGGATTTAGTAGGGTTGTCGGCCAGGAAGGTCGCTGAGTCTTCGGTTCTCAAAGTGGAGATCCCACTTTTAGTTCCATCTTTCATCTTAGGTAGCGCCGTGAAGGTATCTTGTAGGATTTTTGAACCGAGTCGTCCGGTGAAGGTCGCTGAGTCCTTCGGTTCTCAAAGTGGAGAACCCACTTCTAGTTCCATCTTACATCTTAGGTAGCGCCGTGAAGGTATCTTGTGAATTGTTTGGATCAAGTCGTCCGTTTGAAGGGCGTCACGAACCCTCTTGATTCCTATAGCGAGGCCCTGCTATTGGTTTCATTCGAGGAATAGAACATAAAATTCCTCCTCTCTCACCAATTTAATCCTATCAATCAAAACTCCTTAATCCAAGATTCTTCTTGGGAATTTGATCGAATCCTAGCGAGGTAGTCGGCCCTAACCGCGTCGCGGGGTTAGTCTTCACGTGAAAAGGCGAAGCCCTCATTCAACATCGTAGCATTAAGTCTAAGAGAGTTTCATTCTTTTTACGGCGTTGTGTGTAGAGCGGTTTAGATATATAATGAGGTACAAGAAGATAAGGGATAGTTACCAAGAGAGGTACCGCGCCCAAACCAAATTGGAGCCGAGATTGGCTTTCCTATCATCGATTCGTCTTACATGGTATTCTACGGAAGGCGTGAAGGAGAAAGTGTCCGTGAAGACTCCAAGATTCTTCTATGACACGGAGACCGGATGCTATATGTAGAGAGAGTGCGATGGTCTTTACTCGATGCCTCTCAAACAAAGAGGTCCTTGGGGGCTTACGAAGGTGAATGTAGTCGCGCCTGACACGGTCCCAAGCTCTGATCGAATCGGAGAATGGGCTACTTTTGGCCCCAATGATTAGCAGCAGCGATGTGCATCACAGCCGAAATGCCGCGTGTCAAATTCCGCGAATTATATGCATCGACCTCGAGGCGGTTGCATCCTTGACCACATCACGGCCATTGAGACATGGGGAATGGGCGTCGTAGGTCCCATTTTCCTCCGTCGGTCAAAGCGTCGGTTTATTCTAGCGATCACGACTACTTCTCTAAGTGAAATTTGAAGCAATCCGTTGAAAGAAGTAAAGAGTACCATCATTAAATTTATCAAACACCATGTCATCTCTACCGACGGTGTTCCAAGATGGTCGTGCATGACAACGGTCCCCAATTCATCGGCAATTCCTTCATCGGGTTTTGCGAGAAATTCAAAATACAAGATGTCTGCGTCAACGGACATAATCCATTGTAAATGGATTAGGCGTTCAACAAGACAATCATCAAAATTTTGTGAAGCTTGTGAAAAATAACAAGCGAGATTGGGATGATAAGCTTCGGAAAAGCACTCTGGGCATATCGCACAACCGATACATGCATGGCTGGAGAAACCCATATTCCGGTCTCACGGGTGTGAAGCGGTTCTCCCATTGGAAATTCAGATTCCATCACTCCGCGCCAGCCTTACAGCGGAGATGGCGGTCGAAAAACGACATCGAAAGCGTCTCGAAAAGCTTCGAGATGTTGGATGAAAAGCGCTGGAAGCTCAACAATGCATTGAATTCTACCAAGCTAGGATGTGAGAGCTTTCAACAAAAGAAGAATGCGACAGCGGAGTTTTAAAGAAGGAGATGTGGTCCTCGATGCTCGGCGACCGATAATCCTCACTTCAAAAGAAAGGTAAATTGAACCTAAATGGGAGGTCCGTTTGTAATAGAAGCGATCTACTCTAATAGTGCGTATCGCCTAATTACCCAAAATGGCGGCCAGGCAATTAATCTGATAAATGGGAAGTTCACGAAGAAATACTACCCTTAGTATCTTGAGATATAACCCGTTTGACGGGGAAGTTCCTCGTGGGATGTTTCACCCACTTTTCTTGAGGATAACCCTAGATTTGTCCTCCATCATAATTTCCCCACCGATCAAATTTCTTGGCGGTAGGTCTACAAATTTTACGGTACATTACCAAAATCCCCTCTTGATTCCTTCTATGAACAAGAGGCCCTCAAAAATCCCTTTTCGCTGAGGAGAAAGAACATAAAATTCTTCCTCTCCAAGTGTAAGATTCCCTTCGTGATAAGCGGAAGGGTTCTTTCCATCTTTCATCTTAGGTGGCGCCGGTGAAGGTATCTTTGGATTTTCAGACCGGGTTGTCCGTGAAGGTGCTGAGTCTTCGGTTCTCGAGTGGAATCCCACTTTTAGTTCCATCTTTCATCTTAGGTGGCCGGTGAAGGTATCTTGTGGAATTTTCGGACCAAGTTGTCCGGTGAAGGTCGCTGAGTCTTTAGGTTCTCGAGTGAAGATCCCACTTTTAGTTCCATCTTTCATCTTAGGTAGCGCCGTGAAGGTATCTTGGGGATTTTCGAACCGGGTTGTCCGTGAAGGTCGCTGAGTCTTTCGGTTCTCGAAGTGGAGATCCCACTTTTAGTTCCATCTTTCATCTTAGGTAGCGCCGGTGAAGGTATCTTTGGATTTTCAGAACCGGGTTGTCCGTGAAGGTCGCTGAGTCTTCGGTTCTCAAAGTGGAGATCCCACTTTTAGTTCCATCTTTCATCTTAGGTAGCGCCGGTGAAGGTATCTTGAGGATTTTCGGACCGGGTTGTCGGTGAAGGTCGCTGAGTCTTTGGTTCTCAAAGTGGAGATCCCACTTTTAGTTCCATCTTTCATCTTAGGTAGCGCCGGTGAAGGTATCTTTGGATTTTCAGACCGGGTTGTCCGTGAAGGTCGCTGAGTCTTCGGTTCTCGAGTGGAGATCCCACTTTTAGTTCCATCTTTCATCTTAGGTAAGCGCCGTGAAGGTATCTTGGGGATTTTCGAACCAGTCGTCCAGAAGTGAAGGTGCTGAGTCTTCGGTTCTCAAAGTGGAGAACCCACTTCTAGTTCCATCTTACATCTTAGGTAGCGCCGTGAAGGTATCTTGCCGAGTGTTTGGATCAAGTCGTCCGGTGAAGGGCGTCTGAACCCTCTTGATTCCTATAGGGCCCACGCTGGTTTCGATACGAGGAATAGAACATAAAATTCCTCCTCTCTCACCAATTTAATCCTATCAATCAAAACTCCTTAATCCAAGATTCTTCTTGGGAATTTGATCGAATCCTAGCGGGGTGGAGTCGGCGCTAACTGCAGCGTCGTAGGGTTAGTCTTCTGTGAAAAGGCAAGCCTCATTATTCAACATCGTAGCATTAAGTCTAAGAGAGTTTCATTCTTTTAGCACGGCGTTGTGTGTAGAGCGGTTTAGATAATCTACGCTAGCCCAACTCAAGCGGTAGTTGGTAAAGGCTCATCAAACCCGTCGGTGGGGTTGGCCAATAACCCTAAAGTCAGCGCTCACAGCGTTGCGGTTTAGTCTTTTCGATTGAAGAAGACACGAGTTTGATTAAGGGTATTTTATCCGAAGCCTAAGAAGGGATAAAGCCAGCGCCTCACAGCGTTGCGGTTTAGTCTTTTAGATTGAAGAAGACACGAGTTTGATTAAGGGTATTTTATCCGAAGCCTAAGAAGGGATAAAGCCAGCGCCTCTGCAGCGTTGCGGTTTAGTCTTTTCGATTGAAGAAGACACGAGTTTGATTAAGGGTATTTTATCCGAAGCCTAAGAAGGGATGAGTCTCGTGTAACAGCGTTGGGGTGGTCTCTTGCGTAAAGAGTCACAGAGCCTATGTATTCAATATCATAGCAACAAGTCTAGAAGAGTTTCATTCTTTTAGCACAGCGTCCGCGTCTTGAGCGAATCGAGATAATCATACGCTAGCCACTCAAGCGGTAGTTGGTAAAGGCTAATCAAACCGTTGATGGTGAGGGTTTGCCAAAATCCTATAAGTATTATGGTTAATTATTTACGGAGTAAAAGAATCATAATAAACAATGAAAGGAATAAATCTTATTCATTTGAAATAAATATAGAAGGAGCTACAAGCTGTTTAAACATCAAGTCTATGACAAAGGATTTGTTGTTGGTGAGACACTTCATCACTATAAGCTGGTGGAGTTCTCCTGCAACTCAGCCTGAAGGACTCCTCATCGGTATTGATTGTCTTAGGTGCCCTCCCGAGCTCAACGGTTTCTGCCCGACGGTTCGAGTTCCTAGGCGGCGGCGAGAGCATCTTCCTTGTTGGCCTTAGCGGCTCAAAATACTCATCTTATCTTCCTGCATGGAGCTCTCCCACGGCGATATTATCCTCTCCTTTTCGCCACAACATCGATGCGGATATGGCTTAGGGAAGAATAGGTCACGGCAACAACTCAGAGCTGATGGTGCGATCTCTACGCATCACGGACCTCGAGCGGTAAAATACGAGCATCGGCGCCATGCCTCTAATGGCCGATCGGCGGCTATGTATGAGGAGGCTCAGTTGCCCGAGTTCTTGTAGTCTCGAAGCTTTCTCTCGGATGGGCGAGGTGTGTGTGCTGAGCTAGCTCGGGATAACCCATATCGTATCAAGGCCATCCAGGATCAAGCGGTGCTGAAGCTGATGAAGAAAGCCGAGAAAAGAAGAACCTGATCCGCAGGTGTTCACCAAAAAAGAATGGCGTACTTCAAAGCAAATAATAAGATGGGATGGATCTTCATCAACATCAGCGCTCGCCGGATCATGGAGTCGAGATGTAGGCTCTACACAAAAGAAAAGAGGACCTTAGAATCTTTAATCAAGAAATTGGCAAAGTCATATTGATTAGAGGACTCTTACCGTCTCCTTGGCATAGGTCGTTGGGGCGTCTATCGGAGGAGTACTATCATTTGAGTACTATCTCGGCTGACCCCTCGTGCTCATCTATCTCGGCCGATGTGGTGTGATTAGAAGCGGCGGAAGAAAGTGCACCCACTACACAAAGGAATGTCTCGGCCTCTTTTAATTATAGTGGTATTGGCCAAATGGTGGTCCTATAATTAATCGAAGAAAATTCATACCTTCTTGAGGATGGTAGCTTCGGGTAAATCTTCACCAAGAGTATCACCATCCACGTGACCAAGCGCGTGCGAGTCATCCATGGAAGTGTTAGGTATAAACCGGCTTCACGAAAATCTTTGAGAAGTCACGAAAAGGCATTAGGAAGGCGAATGCAATTAAGGCGAACAATAGGTAAAGCTACTTACCTCCTATAGTGGGTTGGCTTGCCTAGTCTCGGTTCGTGCATTTGTCTCTGCAATTTCTCTAAAAGGCGAGAAAAGCGAAAAGGCAATTAGAGAGTGCAATTCGAATCGTTTAATTCCGCATTAGCCATCTAAAGAGGAATTATCGATGTTAGATGTACACGGATTCGCGAATCAGGTCCTACATTGGTCTCCTCGCCATAGCTCCATACATTTGTTGAGTAAAACTTGGCTCGGCATGAGCAAAGCTGAGCGAAGTCGTGGTGAGGAAAATCAAAGCGAGAATCATAATCCCTAAAGCCCCACGCATGCAAGCGGAGAAATGTCGGTCTCAAAATCGAAAATTTGAGATTTCATCACAATGAATTATTACCTCCGTCATTGTTGGATCATGTTGGTCAAGTCTATATCAAAGGATCGAGGATTCAGCGAGTCTTTGGTTCTCAAAGTGGAGATCCACTTTTAGTTCCATCTTTCATCTTAGGTAGCCGGTGAAGGTATCTTGAGGATTTTCAGACCGGGTTGTCCGTGAAGGTGCTGAGTCTTTGGTTCTCAAAGTGGAGATCCCACTTTTAGTTCCATCTTTCATCTTAGGTAGCCGGTGAAGGTATCTTATGGGATTTTCGAGCGGGTTGTCCGGCGAGAAGGTGCTTCGAGAGTCTTCGGTTCAGTGGAGATCCCACTTTTAGTTCCATCTTTCATCTTAGGTAGCCCGGTGAAGGTATCTTGAGGATTTTCAGACCGGTTGTCCGGTGAAGGTCGCTGAGTCCTTCGGTTCTCAAAGTGGAGAACCCACTTCTAGTTCCATCTTACATCTTAGGTAGCGCCGGTGAAGGTATCTTGTAGAGATTGTTTGGATCAAGTCGTCCCTAGGCCGAAGGGCGTCTGAACCCTCTTGATTCCTATAGCGGGCCCGCTATTGGTTTCGATACGAGGAATAGAACATAAAATTCCTCCTCTCTCACCAATTTAATCCTATCAATCAAAACTCCTTAATCCAAGATTCTTCTTGGGAATTTGATCGAATCCTAAGCGAGGGTAGGTCGGCCTCTAACAGCGTCGTGGGTTGTCTTCTGTGAAAAGAGCGAAGCCTCACGTATTCAACATCGTAGCATTAAGTCTAAGAGAGTTTCATTCTTTTAGCACGGCGTTGTGTGTAGAGCGGTTTAGATAATCTACAGCTAGCCCAACTCAAGCGGTAGTTGGTAAAGGCTCATCAAACCCGTCGGTTTGGGGTTGGCCAATAACCCTAAAGTCAGCGCCAGCGCAGCGTTGCGGTTTAGTCTTTTCCGATTGAAGAAGACACGAGTTTGATTAAGGGTATTTTATCCGAAGCCTAAGAAGGGATAAAACCAGCGCCTCACAGCGTTGCGGTTTAGTCTTTTCCGATTGAAGAAGACACGAGTTTGATTAAGGGTATTTTATCCGAAGCCTAAGAAGGGATAAAACCAGCGCCTCACTGCAGCGTTGCGGTTTAGTCTTTTCCGATTGAAGAAGACACGAGTTTGATTACGGGGTATTTTATCCGAAGCCTAAGAAGGGATGAGTCTCGTGTAACAGCGTTCTTAGGGTGGTCTCTTGCGATAAAGAGTACCGAGCCTATGTATTCAATATCATAGCAACAAGTCTAGAAGAGTTTCATTCTTTTAGCACAGCGTCGCGTCTTGAGCGAATCGAGATAATCCATACGCTAGCCCAACTCAAGCGGTAGTTGGTAAAGGCTAATCAAACCGTTGATGGTGAGGGTTTGCCAAAATCCTATAAGTATTATGGTTAATTATTTACGGCCAGTAAAGAATCATAATAAACAATGAAAGGAATAAATCTTATTCATTTGAAATAAATATAGAAGGAGCTACAAGCTGTTTAAACATCAAGTCTATGACAAAGGATTTGTTGTTGGTGAGACACTTCATCACTATAAGCTGGTGGAGTTCTCCTGCCAACTCAGCCACGAAGGACTCCTCATCGGTATTGGTGTCTTCATGGCTGCCTCCTCGAGCTCAACCGGTTTCTGCTTGACGATTCGAGTTCCCTAGGCAGCGGCGAGAGCATCTTCCTTGTTGGCCTTAGCCGACTCAAAATACTCATCTTATCTTCCTCGCATGGAGCTCTCCCACGGCGGATTATCCTCTCCTTTTCGCCACAACATCGATGCGGATATGGCTTAGGGAAGAATAGGTCACCGACAACAGCGAGCTTCGGTGGCGGTCTCTGCATCACGGACCTCGAGCCCGGTAAAACCACGAGCATCGGCGCCATGCCTCTAATCGTCAGCGTCGATCACGGCGGCTATGTATGAGGAGGCTCAGTTGCGCGCAGATTCTTGTAGTCTCTGAAGCTTTCTCTCGGATGGGGAGTGCGTCGGCAATGGCTGAGCTAGCTCGGGATAACCCATATCGTATCAAGGCCATCCAGGATCAAGCGTGCTTGAAGCGATGAAGAAAGCCGCCAAGAAGAACCTTTTCGATCACCGTGTTCACCAAAGAAAGAATGGCGTACTTCCAAACAAATAATAAGATGGGATGGATCTTCATCAACATCAGCGCTCGCCGGATCATGGAGTCGAGATGTAGGCTCTACACAAAAGAAAAGAGGACCTTAGAATCTTTAATCAAGAAATTGGCAAAGTCATATTGATTAGAGGACTCTTACCCGTCTCCTTGGCATAGGTTCGGGGTGGCGAGTCTATCGGAGGAGTAACTATCGGTGAGTACTATCTCGGTGACCCTCGGCGTGCTCATCTATCTCGGCGATCGCCGTGGTGTGATTAGAAGCGTGAGGAAGAGGAGTGCACGCCACTACACAAAGGAATGTCTCGGCCTCTTTTAATTATAGTGGTATTGGCCAAATGGCGGTCCTATAATTAATCGAAGAAAATTCATACCTTCTTAGGGATGGTAGCCGGGTAAATCTTCACCAAGAGTATCACCATCCTGTGACCAAGCGTAGCGGTCATCCATGGAAGTGTTAGTATAAACCGGCTTTCACGAAATCTTCCATTGAAGTCACGAAAAAGAAGGCATTAGGAAGGCGAATGCAATTAAGGCGAACAATAGGTAAAGCTACTTACCTCCTATAGTGGGGTTGGCTTGCCTAGTCTCGGTTCGTGCATTTGTCTCTGCAATTTCTCTAAAAGAGGAAGAAAAAGGCAATTAGAGAGTGCAATTCGAATCGTTTAATTCCGCATTAGCCATCTAAAGAGGAATTATCGATGTTAGATGTACTGGATTAGCGAATCAGGTCCTACATTGGTCTCCTCGCCATAGCTCCATACATTTGTTGAGTAAAACTTGGCTCAGCATGAGCAAAACTGGGCCCGGCAGAGTCGTGGTGAGGAAAATCAAAGCCAGAATCATAATCCCTAAAGCCCCACGCATGCAAGCGGAGAAATGTCGGTCTCAAAAGTGAAAATTTCAGATTTCATCACAATGAATTATTACCTCCGTCATTGTTGGATCATCGTTGGTCAAGTCTATATCAAAGGATCGAGGATTCCAGCGAGTCTTATGGGCTAATCTCTTTCGTTTAACCTCGAGAAGGTCGCAATTCTTCTTCTTCAACAGATTTTCACGAAAATTCAGTTAAATGAGAATCAATAGAAAGGATGAAAGCGAAGGGGAAAAGGAGAGTACCAAGGTTCTTCTCATAAGCTGCGACCTCAGCTTGGTCCTCTCCTAAAGTCGCGGCGTTAGAGTTGTGGAACTCCTCCTCGGTCGTTTGGCGGATGAGATTGGCGGCGCTTCCTCGAGCTTGAGCAGCGTCTTGGGGTGCACAGTGTCGGCTTCGCTAGCGATGCTTGACCACCCGGATCTGAGATAGCCCTCACGAGGGCTGGCTCGTTAGCTACTAATAGCCAACTACAATGGAGGAGCGTCGATTCGGTGACGATCACGAGCTCGGGAGGCTGAATCTAGCACGGTACATCCCATGGCGCTCCACAACCATGCTCGAAGGCCATCCACAAGTCCACCGCGATGGAGCCGTCGGTTGGGGTTCCCAACATAAAGTTGGTCGTAACCGAACTAGCGAGCAAAGCGGCGAGGGAAGATAAGGCTCAATGAAGCATTCCTCCTTTACTCACGAAAATGAGATACCACGGCACGATGTTCACTAGCGGTTGAAGCGACCAATGTCAAGCGAAGTCTGCGTATCTTGGCACCTCCTCATCGACCAAGGACTCACCATATTGACGAGCGAAACATCTGGAAAAAGATCCACCCTTTATGAATCTGCATCGTTTCTTGATCTCTATAAAGCCGCCCTTTCCATCGCAATCCTCTATCAACACTTAAAGAAAGGAGTAGGCGAATCTGTGGAACGGCGCCGACATCATGTCGGGCGATGAAGGACCAACCAAGCCATCAAATAGGTATATGGGAGCTCTACCGGACGGAAGGAATGCGTGATGATGGCTCATCCTTTCTCTGATGCTTCCGGACTATATGCGCAATCCACGGTGAATATTGGCCACCATTACGGAAGGAGAGAGTTCCTTTTGTGGGCAAGGCGAGCTGCGGGATAAAGGACCTCAAGGGTAAAGCATCATCGGATTGATATGGAGCCACACATTTCTTGACCCAGTTGCAAGATAGCAGGCTAGAAGAGTTGTCGGTTTGGATAGGCTTCACCGCATGCCACGAAGGTTGCAAACTTGGTCCACGGGGAAAGCCATCTGCGGCGTAGGCGGCGTATAGGAGTTAGCCTCGGACCTCTCAATCAGTTCATTAACCTTGAAGAGTGGCGGTGGCAGTTCACATATTTCCTCGCGATTTGTCCTCCAAATCTTTGGAACAAGTAATTAGCAAGCTGCTTGGACTCACTTGCAATTTCCTTTTGGCGCAAGGTTGAGTTGGGCGAGCTATATAATAATGGCAAGTGAGATCCCATAAAGTCTTGTAGCGATTGGTGTGTGTTCCTTGACCATTTCGGTTCACGATTGGAAGGAAGTACTCACGTCTGACATCTTCCCCATGGGTAGACCTAAAATACGGTACATCTCATGTAAAGCCAGCCCCAACTTCGCCGTGTTTAGTGAAAAGCGTATTGAATCTGGATTATAGAGCTCGAATAAGGTGAAGAAATGGTTGGCTGATTGGAAAGCCATACATGGTGGCGCGAATCGGCGAATCTGAGCCTTAAAGCGAAGTTCTCCATCCCATCGGTTGAGGGCGTAGTTGGTCGAGCGACCCACTAATGTTTACTTGATGAGTGAACCCAACCATAAAATCTATGACTAGATGGCGGCATCTCTGTGACTGGCGATTCTTCAAAGTCGGCGGGAACAAAAAGCTCATCGCAGGCGGTGTGTCCAACCCACAATTCGGGGCGAAGGCCGGCGATCGATTCTGTTGGAACCGGGGACGGCTGGCGAGTAATAAACCCACAATGGATATGATCATGCTCGGTTGAGGCAGCAAGACATGCAGTATGTACGGACATGGTGTCTAAAGTCGATCAATGAGAGCGATGAGGTATCAGGGAATATATAAAGGACCTCCGTCGATGCGTGTTCAACCACGCTCACTCTCAATAAAAGGCGTATCCGGATCCTTAAGCGAGTGAGCGGATAATCATTTTTGCAAAGGTTGATGGGCTGGTGTCTTTTACAAGTGGCGCATCGGTAACCAATAGTCTGAGGATGCGGGAACTCCCCTCAAGTACAGTCTGAATCGTCTCCGATGATGTGCCGGGTGCAAATCGAGGCAAGATACAAATCGCGGGATCGTCACACGTGGAATAATAGTCACTATGGCGTCCATCAACCGCGTAAGTCGGAAAAGCTCCCGAGGAATAATCAACTGAAATCAGAAAATATTCAGTTAGTAAAAGACGTTAAATTCATCTTACATAGATTGAGCCACGACCTTATAACGGGTATGACGATTTCATCCGTATCGAATACCCGAAGAACGATAAATATAGTCGCGTAAACAAAGCGGCAATATATTCCGTTCTGAGCAAAGAATGCGGTATGAAATCGCTCCCATTAAAGATATCGAGGCGGGTGATGACCAAGCAAAACCAATCGTGAAGCGTCGGTCCACAAAGGAGGATTCGGCTCTTCCCAATCGCCTCACAAAGGAGAGCGAAGCGGGGTCATAGCAGTGTACACAATCGGCGTCGGTCCCCACAAAGGAGGATTCGGCTCTTCCCAATCGCCTCACAAAGGAAGCGGCGGGGATAGCGATGTATATATATGAGAGCGACAACGGCGCACCCGAAAGAAGGGCGTGCATTCCGCGGCATGTGAGTTGATCGACTCCTTTGAACCACGAGATCTTCGTGGCGACGCCGGAAGCGCAAAAGAAGACAAATAGAGTCAAATACGGTTGAAAATCAACAAATAAAGTGTCAAAAGCGGACATCAATAAATTACACCGTCCGGCCGAGCACCAATGGCCCGTGTAGCTTAATATGCCAGCCCATTTCTGAACGCCGGCGCCAGCGCCAACCAGCCCAGTAGCGCCCAGCGCCCGCTTCTTGGCCTTGCGGCGCCAACGCCCTACGTGGCCGGGTGCTACTGCCCCTGGCAGTAACTTGGCTGCGGCGCCCGGCGCCAGCCCGCCCGGCCTTGAGCGGTAGCGCCAGCCAGATGTCGACCTTGGCCAGCTGGCGCCGCCCGACAGCGAGAAGCGCCCGCCGCTAACATCGCCCTCGTCCTCTTCTCCCTGTGACGCGTCACACCTTACAAGAAAAAAAAGAGAGAAAGAAAAAAGGGCGTTGTAAAATACTCAGCGCATGTACCTCGTTGTTTGAGAGAGCGAGGCGGCGAGAGCGAGATGAAAAGAACACCAAGGGGGCCGACCTAGGTCAGAGGAAAAGGGGATCATGGGTATTTATAACAACTCTAATGGGCCCAAACCAATTCTAATTAGGACTCTAATCAGCCCCTAATTAGGAGTCCTAGTGGAACCTTATCCGGATGTCAAAATAGTGCCAAATCAGTCAGTTGATTGGCTCCTACTCCCTCGCTATATTTGAAAAGATTACGAAGGTTTATTGGCGGATAACACCTCGCGGATAGCATCGGCTAATCAGCAGCGTCGTCTAATCCTACTCAAATAGGATTACAGTATAAACTGTTTCCCAATTTATCGAGAAGTTCGGAAGAATATTTCCATAAAAATATTCTTAGGGATAACTTCGATCGATGCGGATCACATCGGCCGATCAGCGTCGCCTAATCCTACTCTAAATAGGATTACAGTATAAACTGTTTCCTAATTTATCGAGAAGTTCGGAAGAATATTTCCACAAAAATATTCTTAGGGATAACTTCGATCGTGCGGATGCATCGGCCGATCAGCGTCGCCTAATCCTACTCCAAATAGGATTACAGTATAAAGCTGTTTCCTAATTTATCGAGAAGTTCCGGAAGAATATTTCCATAAAAATATTCTTAGGGATAACTTCGATCGTCGCGGATGCATCGGCTAATCAGCGTCGTCTAATCCTACTCCAAATAGGATTACAGTATAAAGCTGTTTCCTAATTTATCGAGAAGTTCGGAAGAATATTTCCATAAAAATATTCTTAGGGATAACTTCGATCGTGCGGATGCATCGGCGCTAATCAGCGCGTCGTCTAATCCTACTCCAAATAGGATTACAGTATAAAGCTGTTTCCTAATTTATCGAGAAGTTCGGAAGAATATTTCCACAAAAATATTCTTAGGGATAACTTCGATCGTCGCGGATGCATCGGCTAATCAGCGTCGTCTAATCCTACTCAAATAGGATTACAGTATAAAGCTGTTTCCTAATTTGTAGAAGTTCGGAAGAATATTTCCATAAAAATTCTTAGGGATAACTTCGATCGAGCGGATCACATCGGCCGATCAGCGTCGCCAATCCTACTCCAAATAGGATTACGGTATAAACTATTTCCTAATTCTTAGCGAGAAGTTCACGGAGAATATTACCATATTTTTAAGGATAACTTCGATAACCCTCAGTTTCCTCCCAGCGTGGAACCTCCGCGAGAGGATAAATCCTACTCAACAAGGAGTATCGATGCTTGGCATACCAGCGTAAATGCGAAAGTTCGCATCAACGTTTCGGATCCACGTAAGATCGCACGCCGGTCAACGCGTTGCACTCGCCGAGTGAAGGATAGTTTGGCGCCAATTAATGCGTCGCAGCAAAGGATTTCCCGATCAATGGAGGAATCTCGATGGTCGATTGGACGACAGTTCACCAACACGAGTCAATAACAAGGGAATTTAATCAGCTACAGTTCGAAATTCCAACAACGGTCAAGCAATAAATGCAGTACCGTAACACCCCCGGGTATCCTACAAAGCACTGGAGAACCCGAGAGGATTGGAGGAACCAAATACTGGAGCTAATCTTAAAAGAAATTCAGTTATCGACTTCTGGTCAAGATCTCGACAACGGTCAGACAAAAAAAATGCAGCACCGTAATACCTTCAGCAATCCTACAAAGCCTTTGGAAAGGCGAAAGGAGTGGAGATCAAGCGCCAAGGTCATTCACGAGTCCTATCACACCGATTGAAGGGTGAAGGGCTCATCATATCAAAGTATCGGACTTCGTCAAAATGAGGCTGGAACACTGGAGGGTATCTGTAGGCATTGAAAATTGCTTATCGGTGCGGCGCGACTCATGGCGGTGGGCGATAACCGGCGACCCATCCGACAAGCGACCAGGCTGGCGGCGGCGTGATTCGCCGCCAAAGCATAAAGCGAGTCGGCGAGCGCATGAAGTGAGTCGACAAAGCGTCTGAAGTCAACAAAGCGGCGTATCGTGGAATAAACCCGATGTGAAGTTCGGCGAAGTTGACTAAACTCAAGCGTCGGCGAGGCGGAATCAACCGTACTTAGTCCGTCGGCGCCAAATGAACCGATTGAGCTCTAAAGTTGATGGGATATGGACTCAAACACAATAGCGGCGACAGGAGAAAATTACAGCCGGAAGACCGAAAAAGCGGTAACGGCGAAACGGTGGAAAACAAGACCTCGGCCAACTTGGCGGTGACTTCACAAGTGGCGAGCCGCAATAACCCGGCTTGCTTCTCCCCTATTCTATAAATAGGGGTCTTCATCGATTCAAGGGGCGGGATTTTTGGAGCTGGATTTTGGGAGTTTACGAAGAGTTCTCGCGAGATCCACGAGCCGTCGGCCTTGATTCGAGCACCGGCGAGCGAGTTGATCAGCGTCGGATCTGTCAGCGAGGTAAGCGAGTGGTCGACTCTGAGAATAGCTGTGATTTCTCCTAGTAGATCTCACGCTCGGCGATCCTCTCGCCGTTGAGTGTGATCCCGAAGGCGATCCTCTCGCCGTGAGTGTGATCCCCTTAGGCGTCTCGTTTCCTTGGTGAAGCGAGCCTTCCGTCTGTAGTTCGAACCGGGTTTCCACTTGGATCGGAATTGCGATGGTCCACGGACGATTGAGTCCGACACGGGCAAAGAACCCACCTGGCGAGGATCGAATAATAGAGATCCGAGCGTTTGTTCACAAAAGGAAAAAGTTATAATTTTCGTTTTCATTGTACGCCTTAAAATAAAAGGCATTTCTTTTGAATTTTGTTGTAGGCCCAAGAAGCTGTAAGCAAGTTCAACGACAATGAATAACAAAATAATTTTCCCCGCAAACAGGAGTAGGATTAGGCGACGCGTTGATCGGCGTCGATGCGATCCGCACGATCGAGTTATCCTTAAGAATATTTTTTTATGGAAATATTCTTCCGGGAACTTCTCGACAAATTAGGAAACAGTTTATACTCGTAGTCCTATTTGGAGTAGGATTAGGCGACGCGTTGATCGGCGTCGATGCGATTTTACGCCTCATGAGCGCTTGTTGAGTTATCCCTAAGTATATTTTCTATGGAAATATTCTTCCGGGAACTTCTCGACAAATTAGGAAACAGTTTATACTCGTAGTCCTATTTGGAGTAGGATTAGGCGACGTGGGGAAATATTTGGAAAATTGAGCCGGGTAAAACTCTTCCAAATATTTGTGAGAGAGGATGGATAAGTCATTGGGCTGATTTGGATTCCTTCTAGATATCCAATTGGGCTCTAATTAGAATTCCTACTTGTTGCACAATAGGACTCCCTATTCAAAGAGGATTGGATCCATATGGGGTTGTTATAAATACCCATAGTTCCCTCTCTTCTCTGACCTAGGCCGGCCCTCCCCTTCTCTGTGTTTCCTTCCCGCCTTGCGCCATCTCGTCTCTCTCAAATTACGAGGTATGAGCACGAGGCTATGGTTTGTAAAAATTTCTTCTCCTCTCTTTTTTTTTCTTCTTTCTTTCTTCTTTTCTTTTTTTTTTTGTGGCATGTATGCAAGGGAGGAGAAGAACTCACCCCGGGGTGTCAACGTCGGGGTTGGTGTAGCCCAGTCGGTGGCGCCGGTGGTGGCTAACGCCCGTATGGCTTCGGTCGTGACCGAGCACAAACTGGCTTCGGTCAGCGACCGGCGCTAGGCGAGCTTCGGTCGCCGGGGCAGCGGCAGAGCAACCTGGAACTGGCTTCGGTCATGGCAGAGCTGACTTGCTGGGCACAGCTTCGGCCACAGCACCCTCGGTCGAATGCGGTCGTCCGTTGTTCTTGTTGACATGTCCGTTGATGCTCCAGTCATGATTGATAGACCATGACCTGACCAAACGGGACTTTTGATGCTATATTTGCCGATTTTCAGCTGCGTATTTGACTTTTCGTCGTGTTTTGCAACTTCGATGTCGTCGGGAAGATCACGCGCTCCGAGGAGCCGACCGTCTACTCCTTTTCGCGATGACGTGCCACCATCGTTTGCTAGTGAGATTTTCATGTTAAATTGCTCATTCCGACTTGCATTCATATATTGCGGCCTTGATTCCTCCTTCGTGGGGAGCGGCGCCGTATAGCCTTGATCCCTCGCCGTGAGGATCGGCGCTTATATAGCCTTGACTCCTCGCCGTGAGGATCGGCGCTTATATTTGACAAGCGGCGGGGCGATTACGTGGCGTACTACGGTCAAATGGATAGAATACTTCATCATTTTATGTGACGAAGTATATCATTCAGCGAACCCGTAGTTCGTTCGGCATCGATTTTCCCGTTATAAGGCCGTGACTCTATCTCACGAATCTCATGAAATGAATTCAACGTCTTATATGTATTTTTGTTGGGTTCTGACTCCTTCTGATTTCATTCATTTTTTTTTTAGTTGAGTATCCCTCTGGTGTGCTTCCTTCCCATGCGGTTGACGGACGTCGTGGTGACCACTTCTCCTCCCCTGATGACCCCACTATTCTTATTTCACCCGGTTTAGGCTGGATAAGCCTGGTGACCCGATTAGTTTCGGAGGAGGTCTTGTGTGTTGAGGTCATTGATGGCCAGCGCCACTCGAAGATTCGGTTCTTCTCAGCCTTTGGGCAAGGCGGACTATTTGTTTGGCGACTCCGTTGAGGACCAGTCGGCTTTCATTGAGAGTGAGCAATGGGCGCACAAGGATGATGGTGGATTCTTATATCTCCCTTGGATTCCTCGTCACCGTTGTTTGACTGAGTTACGGCATCAGGGTGTCGCACGGAAGATGTCGTGGCGCCTGACAGAGGAGTGTGACAGCATTCATTGCGGGTTTATCACCCATCAGTCGGTTCGTGGTTCACTCGAGGCGAGTTATCGGACTGCACCACAGTATATTGGGATGGACTCTCCACCTCGTGACGAGCATTTCGTCACTGGTCGGTTTGAAGAACCGCCTTGCCTGTTGGGGCCGGGAGTTCGGCATCGGTCATAGATTCTTGGTGGGTTCATTCGCGGATAAGCTCACGGTGGACTCATTTGACTAGTCCGTTCTTGGCGATGGGGCGAGGAACCGTGCACGTGGTTTATCGCCCGATCGTGCCACCATGTATGGGCTTCCGATCAGTACCAACCACTTCTTCGCTTTATCTGAGCTCTATGATCCTGATTTGAACACCTTCTTGACCAGGCATGGCGAGCTTGGATTAGCCTTGCACGAGATGCATTGTGTCTCGGGTTTACCTATGGGAAGGATGCTATATCAGGAATACTTCCCTTCGGGCCTAGAATTGGGTCGATTGAAGGATACTATGCCTGACCGTTATGACACTCTGTGGGACCTCACATGCCATTATCACATTGCCCTAGTACAGATAGAGCCGTCAGTAAAAAGGAAGTCAATTATAAGTTGAAAGGTTCGCCATTATTTGTTCAAACATCGGAGGATGATTACGATGGCGATTTGTGAATTGGCTCCTTCTACCCCTTCAGAGGTTAATGAATTGATCGAAAAGTCCGGCACTAAGTCTTATACCCCGAGTAGTACCGAGTATGGTTTTCCAGCAGGGACCAAATTCTCGACCTTCTTATGGCATGCAGTAAAACCCATCCGGCCGATGACTCTCTTAGCGGTTTCCTGCATCATCGGTTGAAGAAATGTGTGATCTTGTGTCGACCTAGCGACCCTTTGCCGTTAGAGGTACTCTATCCTGCAGTTCAGCTTGCTCATAAAAAGGAGTTGTCTCTTCTTCCAGTGATGGTGGCTAACATTCATCGGGGACTTCATCAAATAGCCACTGCCTTTACTCAGAGGAAAAACAAATCGTCAGATGAGATTCCTCATGTCAAGGTGGAACTCCCGTACACCTACTTGATGGCCTAGTTTGTTCTTCATCAACCTGATATGATGGCAGTGAGATCCATCATCCCTTTTCTTCAATCTTTAGAGAAATGTAAGTGGCAAGGGCGCGGATTCTTAGGAGTTCGCAGGCAACTGTAGATCCACAAGGGTTGGGTCTTCTCTAGATGTTTTCCCCGGTTCTCTGGTCAGTATGGGGAGTTTTTGATCGATGGGGAGAGACATAAGATGAACCGGACTTTACTTGATGTTGGCTGCTTTAATTGGCTGACGAACATCTGACCAGGTTATCTTATTTTCCGGGTGAGAAACGAGTGTTACATTGAGCCTTATTTCCCTTCTCGTTTCGCTCGTCAATTCAGTTATGACCAACTTTACGTTGGGAACCCGAACAGGAGCTCGGACTTCGTGGCGGGTTGATTGACGGTGTCCGGGCATGGTTGTGGAGTGTGGCGGGTTGTACCGACACTAAATTTAGCCTCCCAGGTACTGATCGTAAGTTAGAGTCGACGTATCTATACTGTAGTTGGCTTTTGGCTGTCAGTGAGCTCGTTCCTGTGAAGTCCCTTGACGAAGCGAAGGTGAAGACTTCCGAGGCGACACTTCGAGTACATTGGGACGCTTCGAACCGAAGAAGCGTCGCCGTACCCACGAATCGGACAAGTCGATGGGGAGATTCATAGTTCAGCGGCCGATACTTGAGGGAGATGACCGGAGAAATTGCAACTCATGAAGAGAACTACGGTACTCTCTCCTTTAATCTTATTATTCCCTTCTTATGATATCGGTCGACTCGATTTATCCTTTCGGGAATACCGAGAAGCGAAGCCGTCCGCCCTGCAATGGAGGCAAACCCGCAATGGAGCTCCCTCTAAGCGAAAGAAATTGGCTCACAAACCTGCATACGCTTCTAGGACCATTATCTTGGATTGACGGCGAAGACTCTGCCGACAATAAAGGTAATGCTTTCGTGACCCGTAATCTTTACGATCATTTGGCTCTTTATGAATCTCACGATTTTTCCTTTGTGTAGGAGAATTTGGTGGCGACACCAATTTTGATTTCCCTCCACGACTTTCTTAGGAGTCGGTTTCATGGAGCAAGTACTTGGAGCTATGGCAGGAGAGCCTGAGAATACCAACATAGGATCTGGATCGGAGAATCCAGGCACATCTAACACTGGTACTTTTTCTTATCTGGATAGCAATATGCAAAGACACGAAATTTATTTTCCTGCAACTCACATCTATACTTCTGGCTCTTATGTCGACTTTTTCGATGGAGGACTTGAGGATTTGATCGTGATTTACCGAGGCGTTCCTCTTCACGGCGATCTGGGCTGAGCTAGGAATTCCTAGGGGTATCGAGGCTGATTCCTTTGAAGGTATAACTCCCCTTCCTGATAATCATAGGACTATTCAATTTTGACTAGTACGTCTATGATTGAAAAATGTCTCTAAACGATAGAGACTTCGTCACGGTGACATTGAGCTGCTATTCTTCGAGTCAACTTCCAGCGTCGATATGTCGGGCGATGCGGTCGAATCTGCGTGAGGCTGTCGATCGCCATTCTGGCTTAGCCCGGTTCCATTAGGGCAAGGAGCTGCCTATACAGGTATGAACCATTCAACTGCCAATACTCATGTTGATTTTTTTGGTTTTGAGAGTTTTTAACCATTTTCTTCCTTTTTTGCAGGGTCTATAACGACTCTTCACGACTTAGTGAGAGCTTTGATGTCTGATGACGATCCATCTCGGCTTATTATCCGGGTGGAGATTCGTTCGTTCTTCTCCTATTTAGCCATAGTGATAGACACACTTCCGGTACGGGCTTTCTCTCCGTGAGTTCGACCATTCCTTGATCCTAGGGTAACCACGATCGAGATCACGGGTTATTGAGTTAGCCAGGCCATTGCGATGATCTCGATCATTTGGAGGTTAAGCTCCAAAGTGCAAGATTTTGAGGCGGCCGGCTCCCCTCATATATAGAGAGCGAGCGAGGCTCGCTGGCGGCTTGGCGTGATGCTCAGCGTTATTCTTGGACTCGAAGTTCAGATCTGGCGAGACCAGTGCATCATTTGGAGGCTAGCATGTTGAAGCTTCGTCTTCAGTGGGACATTTTCGATCTTGTGTATTTCTTGGAAGCGAGGATAGTAGAGCTCGAGCAGGGAACTTCAAGCGGCGAGGAGAGTCGATCATCTTGAAGGCGGCGAAGGCCAACAAGGAAGAGACTCTTGCGGTCATGTCAGAAGTTTGAACTCTCGAAGCGAAGGCTGGTTGACATCGAGAAGAGGCTGCGAAGGCCCTTAATAGCGTGAAGAGTCCTTGGTGAGCTTCAAGCGAACTTCATCAAACTTTCAGCGATAAAGTATCGAATTAAAACAACAAATTTGTTCTCATAAATTCGATGTTTAAGGATTTGTTATTTCGACCTTTTATTAATAAAATATGTCTCTTTTTCTCTTTTATGCTTTATTATGATTATTTTATTTAAATTAAATAATTAACCATAATACTTATAGGATTTTGGCAAACCCTCGACCATCGGTGGTTTGATAAGCCTTCTGGGTCTGGTTTGAACCGGGCTAGCATGCGGATTGTCTAAATCCGTTCCGCACGTGACGTTGTGCTAAAAGAATGAAACTCTTCTAGACTTGATGCTATGATATCGAATACATAGACTATGTCTTCTTTTACGGCTAAGAGACTAACTGGCGACGCGTGTTAGGCGTCGACTTTAGGGTTATTGGCCAACCCCCAGTCTTCAACGGGTTTGATTGGCCTTTACCAACTACCGTTTGAGTTAGGCTAGCATGCGAATTGTCTAAATCAGTTCCGCACGTGATGTTATGGTGAAATTCTTGATGCTACGATGTTGAATACGTAGACTTTGTCTTTTTCAGAGGAAGACTAACCCATCGGCAACGCGTGTAAGGCGTTAACTAGATCCCTTTTTAGGCTTCGAGATCAAATTCCCCAGACTGGTATTCTGGTGTCTTTCATTCATCAGTGAAAGACTAAACCAACTAGCAGCGTGTGGCGTTGGCTTTATCCTTCTTAGGATTAGGGATAACATTTCCCAAGATGAACCTTGGTGCCTTCTTTTGGGGAGAGCGGCCAGAGCAGGGTTAAGATTGATTGAGGTGGGAAAGGAAGAATGTATTCTATTTCCCGAAGGTGGAGAGGAAGGAGGATCTTGTCTCCTATCTCCGGGTAAGGGATTGATGGGAAATAAATGATTACCTCCTAAGTTGCAAGTATACAACCTTTATCAAGTTATAGTATATAAGATTATTGATCCGAGGAGCGGAAGTAGGAAGAGTTTTGTTCAAGTTTTGGTTCTCAAATTATGCGCATGACAATTAGGGGTTATTCAAATAAAATGAAAGTGAGAAAAATGGTGAAAGTGGTTTGTGAGAGATAAGAGAGAGTGGATTGTGGATTATGTGCAAAAGAGGAGAAAATAAAATTGAGAATATGGTTGTGGTTATATGCACATAATAACAAAACTAGGTTTGAGATTATATGCACATGGAGGAATATGATATTGAGAGAGAAGTAAAATCAATGAAATCAAGAATCAAGAATAAAGGAAAAATAACAACAAATGAAAAGCAAGGATAAGAAAAATAAAGAAGGTAAAGTATGGAGGATTAATTAAAGATATGAGGAATCTAGAGTAGATCCACTTAGCTTATCTCAATCTCACAAGAATGAGTTGGATTTGTTAGCTAGTTTCAAACAATCTCTAGGGATCCCACAAATATTAGCTCCACACTTAGAAAAGGGTAATTCCCTAGAGGGTTCTAGCCTCAAGGTGAATTAAAGAAAAGAAAAATCTATTCTAGAAAGTAAATACAAGAATTAAATTCATTGCATGAAAGTAAATTGCATGAAAGTAAATTGCATGAAATTAAATTGCATGAAAGTAAATCTAAGCTACAAAGCAATTAAATGAACAAGAAAGAAAATGAAAAAAAAATAAAAGGAAAACCAACAACTCCTGATCTTAATCTAATCCTCCTTTTGGTCCTTGGATTGGAAGAAGAGAAAGGAAATTGAAGGGTGAAACATTTCATTTATTGTGTAACAAAGTTACAATTTTGGAAGGTCTTCTCAATTAAGAGTGACCCTCCTCTCCAAATGGAGTTTTACAAAATATTTCACACTCAAAACACTCAGCCTTCACCCTATTTATAGCCCAGCGGAGTTGATGTGAACCATTGGATCAAACCTAGCCAAAAGGAAGAGAAATCCACCATTAATCTGAAATCATTTGGGAACCGATCGGTTGGATCGGTTATATGATTAATAACCGGTTGGCCAGGGTTAGTCAACCGATTGGTTCCCAACGAATTTGTCTTTTCTTGATTTTTCTTCACGAATTTCTCTTGGATCAATTTGGTATCTTGGGCCTTGGTTTGTCTTGATTTGGGCTTCAAATATTGGTAGAAATTGAGAGAATTTGAGTCATTTGGGCTTTTATTCATTATTTCTTTATTAACCTGCAAAATAAGATAAAAATGATTATTAGTAATATCGTTATTCATATAACATAGGTAATAAGGGTATAAAATGTAATTAAAATGTGATAATCAAATACCCCACACCTAAACTTTTGCTAGTCCTCTAGCAAAGAAAATAAAGAAAACCTAACTCACTTTCGCGAGGAATGCGTCGACTTTAGGGTTATTGGCCAACCCCCAGTCTTCAACGGGTTTGATTGGCCTTTACCAACTACCGTTTGAGTTAGGCTAGCATGCGAATTGTCTAAATCAGTTCCGCACGTGATGTTATGGTGAAATTCTTGATGCTACGATGTTGAATCGTAGACTTTGTCTTTTGGAGACCTAACATCCGACAGCAGCGTGTAAAGTTAACTAGATCCCTTTTTAGGCTTCGAGATCAAATTCCCCAGACTGGTATTCTGGTGTCTTTCATTCATCAGTGAAAGACTAAACCAACAACGCGTGTGAGGCGTTGGCTTTATCCCTTCTTAGGATTCGGGATAACATTTCCCAAGATGAACCTTGGTGCCTTCTTTTGACCGGAGAACGACTGAACCGGGTTAAGATTGATTGAGGTGGGAAAGGAAGAATGTATTCTATTTCCCGAAGGTGGAGAGGAAGGAGGATCTTGTCTCCTATCTCCGGGTAAGGGATTGATGGGAAATAAATGATTACCTCCTAAGTTGCAAGTATACAACCTTTATCAAGTTATAGTATATAAGATTATCGATCCCACGAGGAACGGGAAGTAGGAAGAGTTTTGTTCAAGTTTTGGTTCTCAAATTATGCGCATGACAATTAGGGGTTATTCAAATAAAATGAAAGTGAAAAATGGTGAAAGTGGTTTGTGAGAGATAAGAGAGTGGATTGTGGATTATGTGCAAAAGAGGAGAAAATAAAATTGAGAATATGGTTGTGGTTATATGCACATAATAACAAAACTAGGTTTGAGATTATATGCACATGGAGGGAATATGATATTGAGAGAGAAGTAAAATCAATGAAATCAAGAATCAAGAATAAAGGAAAAATAACAACAAATGAAAAGCAAGGATAAGAAAAATAAAGAAGGTAAAGTATGGAGGATTAATTAAAGATATGAGGAATCTAGAGTAGATCCACTTAGCTTATCTCAATCTCACAAGAATGAGTTGGATTTGTTAGCTAGTTTCAAACAATCTCTAGGGATCCCACAAATATTAGCTCCACACTTAGAAAAGGGTAATTCCCTAGAGGGTTCTAGCCTCAAGGTGAATTAAAGAAAAGAAAAATCTATTCTAGAAAGTAAATACAAAATTAAATTCATTGCATGAAAGTAAATTGCATGAAATTAAATTGCATGAAAGTAAATCTAAGCTACAAAGCAATTAAATGAACAAGAAAGAAAATGAAAAAAAAATAAAAGGAAAACCAACAACTCTGATCTTAATCTAATCCTCCTTTTGGTCCTTGGATTAGAAGAAGAGAAAGGAAATTGAAGGGTGAAACATTTCATTTATTGTGTAACAAAGTTACAATTTTGGAAGGTCTTCTCAATTAAGAGTGACCCTCCTCTCCAAATGGAGTTTTACAAAATATTTCACACTCAAAACACTCACCTTCACCCCTATTTATAGCCCAACGGAGTTGATGTGAACCATTGGATCAAACCTAGCCAAAAGGAAGAGAAATCCACCATTAATCTGAAATTGCTGGGAACCGACGGTTGGTCGATCGGTTAGCCAACCGTTAGCCAACCGTTGGCCAACCGTTGGTCAACCGATTGGTTCCCAACGAATTTGTCTTTTCTTGATTTTTCTTCACGAATTTCTCTTGGATCAATTTGGTATCTTGGGCCTTGGTTTGTCTTCGATTTGGGCTTCAAATATTGGTAGAAATTCGAGAATTTGAGTCATTTGGGCTTTTATTCATTATTTCTTTATTAACACGCAAAATAAGATAAAAATGATTATTAGTAATATCGTTATTCATATAACATAGGTAATAAGGGTATAAAAATGTAATTAAAATGTGATAATCAAATACCCCCACACCTAAACTTTTGCTAGTCCTCTAGCAAAGAAAATAAAAAGAAAACCTAACTCACTTTCGAGGAATCGCGGTTGTATTTAGCGATACAACAAGCCTTTAAACCCTAGGTTACCCTAGTGGACGAAGTTGTAGTCTCGTGAGGGTTTGCAAGGAATATACCCACAAAATTCAGTCAACTTGCCAATTTAAAGAAGTTAATAAAATAATTAATTCATTTGATATCTTCAAACATTCCAATTGAAGTTGGTTAATACTCAAGAAAACGTTTTATCATAACTCCAATGTAATTTTCTTAAGAAAATCATTTCATTATAGTTATACAAAACCAAGTTTAACTCAAAAATTTAATTTGAAAGTTTTGAAAAGAACATGCTAACCCTTTGTTTTAAACAAACTTCAAGTCTTTTAATCCATTTTATTTTTCAAGAACATATACAAATATAACTATATACAAAAACATGGTTAGTATGATTTTTTTTTTTACTCTTTATTCCTTGGTGGTTTTGTTCTTTTAATCGGCTTTCTAAGTGACCATTTAGCGAAGTTTTAATAATGAATCCCAACCCAATTGGGCTTAGGTCATTAAGTATAGAAATACTCCTGCTTAATTACTCACCAACTTAGGCTTAGTAAAATAGAACCACCAATGATTTTAAGAGAAATTTTTCTTCTTTTATTAAGTTAGTATATATATGTGTATATGTATATATATTCTGAACAATATTTGATCAAGACAACTTGAAAAATTATTTTCAACTCTAAGTTAGGCATGCCAAAATTTCATTACTTTAATTAAAAATCTAAGTTAAAACTTAAGTAAAGTATACTACTTTGAAAATCATTTCTTGAGAAATTTATTTGGAGTTATCATAAAAGGTAACTTGAGTATAGAGCTAACTAAGGATTAGAAGACTTAAATTCTATCAAATAGATCAATTATTAATCAACTCTATTAAGTTGGCAAGTGATTTTTTTTTTTTTTATGATGAAAGAGAAAAATGACATAAAAAAATGGTAAGAAAAAGAGGAAAAAGATAACTAAGATAAAGATAAAATGACTAACTAAGATAAAGATAAAATGACTAATTCCCACCCCACACCTAAATTTTGCATTGTCCTCAATGCAAAGTCGATTATGCACAAAGTAAAACAGATAAGAATGGAAGCACTTACATTTGTTCGGTCGACTTCAACAATGACAAAATTCAGAATGACCTTTGGTATGAGAAGGTGAAGTCAAAAATTTATTCTCTCTCTTTTTTTTTTTCATATGTTTTTTTTTTTTTTTTTTTTTTTTTGAAAAGAACAAGAAACTCTCACATGAGAGAAGAATAAATTCTTTTATTATTATTGTGGGACAAAAAATAAAATGTAGAATAAAAGATGAAACATGAGAAGCTCACATTCTACATTAAATCCTACCTTATTGCTGAAAATTCTACCCGAAATTTAAAGAATTTCAAGATGATATAATCAATGATGTTCTCAAATTGAAAATTCCAAGGTTTGCAATGTGTTTTGCAAAGAAATTAAGGTAGGTCTTATTGGTGTTATGCATTTTGAACTTAGATTTTGAGTAATGAAAATTTGACATTTTGGTTGCTCTTTCAAAATCTAAGCTCATCAAAAGAGTTCTTCAATGTTGCATTCAAGAGGCATGTATTCAACACGCTTTCTCATTTTGAAAAATAACACACGAATTTTTAAAATTTCTAGTTCCTCATGAAAGATTTCCTCAAAACTAATGTCGATTCATTCTCTACTGCTAAACTTTCTTGGATGTAATTGATTTCAAAGGCTTTATCAATATTATTTCCTCGATTGAAAATATTAAGTTCAAGCAATGATTTCCAAAAGACAGCCTTCATGTGACCAGCTTCTACGCTTGATGAGAGCATTAGAAGTGGCTAAGAACGGTCTTCCTAAGATCACTGTATCTCGTCCTTTGGGATTGGAACGGTTGTGTTTCCGTGACTACTAAATCAACAGAAAAATGAAGTCTCCAACCTTTATCAAGACATCCGTTATTTCACCCATAGGGACCTTAATGTGATCTATCGCCTAATCAAGTGTGCATCTAGTTGGCTTGAGTTCCCGACACCTAGTTGTTGGTAGATCGAATCTGGAAGCAAGTTGACAGCGACCCTAAATCTAAAAGCCTTTATCGATATGAGTATTACCAATGATACATGGAATGGTAGGACAACACGGATCCTTATGTTTCAATGGTACGCACCTTGAGAGGACTTCACCGATATTGGCGGCAAGAAAGACTTTCTTTGGAACATTTATTTGCCTCTTTTGGTACATAATTCCTTTAAAAATTTGGCATAAGAAGGAATTTGTTCAATGACATCTAAAGAGGAATGTTGACCTTAACCCGCTTGAAAGTCTCTAGAATTTTCTCCTCCTGAGAGGAGTGCTTCCTAGGCCTGAGTCTATCCGGGTAAGGAGCAACTGGTTTAAATTGATTAGACTCTGGTTCTGGTTCAGGTTCTGGGTCATCAGAAGGGTGTGATTTCTCAGAAGGAGAGAGAATTTGTTCTGGTTCAGGGGTTTCACTTAGAGGCATTCTAACCTGATTATCGACTGTCTACGTAGTAGTGAATGGATTGCATTCACTTCAGCTTGGTAGGTTGAACTTGATCCCGTGTCCTTCGGGTTGGGCACGGGTTGACTCGGAAAAGTTCCTTTCTCTCTCTCACTCATGGCATTAGCTAGTTGACCAAGTTGGGTTTCTAACCTAGCTATGGCTTGAGTGTTGGAGGTGAGGATTTGACCGGTTGATTGCATGAAGGAATTGGCGTGTTTGATGTTTGAGTCAATAAGTTCGTGGTCTGTAGAGGTTTTAATCAAAGTTTCTAGACCCTTTTCCAGAACATTAAGACGTTTATCATGATCAGCAATTTGAGGAGTGTGATTTGCAGATTGGTGATGAGGAGACTGATTTTGAAATGATAGATTCGGTTGTTGATAATTTAGAGGAACCGCATTGCCCTAGAGAATTGTTGGGTTGAAGAGGGAGTGAAATTTTGATTTCGGAGTAGTTTCCACGGTTCCATGCAAAGTTCGATGATTTCTCCAACCTGGATTGTAGGTTGGAGAAAATGGATCATACGGACATTTGAAATGCGGCGTTTATCGACCTAGTGGGCGAGGATCCTAAAAGAGGACATTCCTCTCAAACATGAGATGGAGACAGACAGCTATGACAACCCGAGGTAGAAACTTGGTTGATTTGAGCTGGAGCTCGTTCTTTGACTTCTAAAGCTTCTAACCTACGATGATTGTCGCCATCTTTGCTGAGGCTATGTTTGTTTCTAAGGACAGACCACTTGGTTTGGGTTGGGCTGATGAAACACGGTCATCACAATGTTCCCCTTGCATGGTTTTCTCGGATAAACTCTCTAAAAGTCCCAAGCTTCATCGGCATTTTTCTTCATGAAATCCCCTTGACACATTGACTCTAAGGAAGTTTTGAAGAATAATCCAATCCTTCATAAATGATTTGGCATAATCGCCACTTTTCAAGACCATGGTGAGGACATTGGATAAGAAGATCTTTGAATTTGTCAAAATACTTCCAAAAGGTTCTCGGGACAATTTTAAAATTTTGAATCTTGTTTCTAAGCTTGATTGTTTTATGGATAGGAAAGAATTTTTCAGAAAACTGCCACAAATTCACCCCAAGTTGAGATGGAATCGTGGGCAAGCTATCTGACCATTTTTGGCTTTGTCCTTAAGGGCAAATGGAATAAATCGGAGTTTGATCGCATCTTCAATTAAGTCCCTCATCTTGATCATGAGGCAAACTTCTTCAAATTCGGAGATAAAGATGTATCGTCTTGGTTTGACTCTAAGAATTTGGGAAGCATGTTTATGAAATGCGGTCAAGTTCAAAATTGGTTCCATTTACCTCGGGGAGTTTTATGCAAGAGAGGATTGCATTTCTAGTGGGGTAACAAACATCTTGAAGAACAGGTGGGTTGGTATTAGTCATTTCGTTTGGTTCAAGAGATGAATCAAAACGAATTAAACGATTGGTATTATCCCTAACCCAAGTTTGCATACACCAAAAAAATTTTTTTTTTTTTTGAAAAAGGATAAGAGAAAAAGTTAAGAAGATGATGAGAAAAAAAATAAGGAAAAACTAACTAAAAATAAATCAAGGCAATCACTTTCCAATCACCCTAACTCTAGGGTTAAGCCTAAACTTGACTTAGACCACCCTAACCAAAAATTCCCTTAGTGAAAAGATCAAAGTTTACTTGGGTAATTAGCCGTAAGGATAGTACTAGAGGAGATCAAAGATCAATTAAGTACCTCTTTCCTTTCGGATATACGCCCTAAACCTTGCCTTAGACACCAATTAATCCAAATAAACTTGGACCGGTTCACTTAAGAAATTATTGTTCCTTAATGAGCTCGAATCCTTAGGGGCCAACGTCTAATCAAATTTTAAGAGGCTTGGGTATGTGTAGTGAGGAATTAGTGATTTTTGGGCTAAGGAAAGGGTGATGAAATCCCTCACCTTATCTTGATTAGTGGGTTTTGCCCTTAAGATATTTTCAAGTGTGTGCCAAATCAAGATGCTCAAATCACTTGGTAAATTCCTACTATTATATGAAATGCAACCCTAAGAATTAAAAGCAACTAAAAAGGATGCAAAACAAACAAAATCTTTTTATTTTTTTTTTATTATGGTCGACAATAAAAAATGAAGTTTATTAAATTCGACAAGGAAAAAAAATCCTTTTATTTTTTATTTTTATATATATATTTTTTATCCTAATTGTCTCTAATGTATATGAACTATCTAAAGGGTGGAATTGAAAATACTAGATGGAGAAGTTACCCATAAAAAGCAATGCAAAGCCTCGTTGGAGGCAATTCTTCAATCTTATCCGACCTAGTGGCCGATCGATCCTAAAAGAGGACATTCCTCAAACATGAGATGGAGATGACAGCTATGACAACCCGAGGTAGAAACTTGGTTGATTTGGTGGAGCTCGTTCTTTGACTTCTAAAGCTTCTAACCCACGATGATTGTCGCCATCTTCGCCTGAGGCTATGTTTGTTTCTGGGACGACAACGGTTTTGGGTTGGGAACCGATGAAACACGGCCATCACAATGTTCCCCTTGCATGGTTTTCTCGGATAAACTCTCTAAAAAGTCCCAAGCTTCATCGGCATTTTTCTTCATGAAATCCCCTTGACACATTGACTCTAAGGAAGTTTTTGAAGAATAATCCAATCCTTCATAAATGATTTGGCATAATCGCCACTTTTCAAGACCATGGTGAGGACATTGATAAGAAGATCTTTGAATTTGTCAAAATACTTCCAAAAAGGTTCTCCCGGGACAATTTTAAAATTTTGAATGCTGTTTCTAAGCTTGATTGTTTTATGGATAGGAAAGAATTTTTTCAGAAAAACTGTCACAAATTCACCCCAAGTTGAGATGGAATCTGTGGGCAAGCTATACACCATTTTTGGCTTTGTCCTTAAGGGCAAATGGAATAAATCGGAGTTTGATCGCGATCTTCAATTAAGTCCCTCATCTTGATCATGAGGCAAACTTCTTCAAATTCGAGATAAAGATGTATGCGCCTTCGGTTTCGAATTCTAAGAATTTGGGAAGCATGTTTATGAAATGCGGTCAAGTTCAAAATTGGTTCCATTTACCTCTGGGAGTTTATGCAAGAGAGGATTGCATTTCTAGTGGGGTAACAAACATCTTGAAGAACGGTGGGTTGGTATTAGTCATTTCGCTTGGTTCAAGAGATGAATCAAAACTAATTAAACGATTGGTATTATCCCTAACCCAAGTTTGCATACACCAAAAATTTTTTGAAAAAGGATAAGAGAAAAAGTTAAGAAGATGATGAGAAAAAAAATAAGGAAAAACTAACTAAAAATAAATCAAGGCAATCACTTTCCAATCACCCTAACTCTAGGGTTAAGCCTAAACTTGACTTAGACCAGCTCCTAACCAAAAATTCCCTTAGTGAAAAGATCAAAGTTTACTTGGGTAATTAGCCGTAAGGATAGTACTAGAGGGAGATCAAAGATCAATTAAGTACCTCTTTCCTTTCGAGCCTTTACGCAACCCCTAAACCTTGCCTTAGACACCAATTAATCCAAATAAACTTGGACCGTTCACTTAAGAAATTATTGTTCCTTAATGAGCTCAATCCTTAGGGGCCAACGCCTAATCAAATTTTAAGAGGCTTGGGTATGTAGTGAGGAATTAGTGATTTTGGCTAAGGAAAGGGTGATGAAATCCCTCACCTTATCTTGATTAGTGGGTTTTGCCCTTAAGATATTTTCAAGTGTGCCAAATCAAGATGCTCAAATCACTTGGTGAATTCCTACTATTATATGAAATGCAACCCTAAGAATTAAAAGCAACTAAAAGGATGCAAAACAAACAAAAATCTTTTTATTTTTTATTATGGTCGATAATAAAAAAATGAAGTTTATTAGGGTCGACAAGGAAAAAAATCCTTTTATTTTTTATTTTTATATATATATTTTTTTATCCTAATTGTCTCTAATGTATATGAACTATCTAAAGGGTGGAATTGAAAATACTAGATGGAGAAGTTACCCACGCAAAAGCAATGCAAAGCCTCGTTGGAGGCAATTCTTCAATCTTGAATCTTCAACTCTTGATCTTCAAGCTCCAAGTTCCTACACAAAAGAAAACACACAAAATAAAAACCAAACTTAATGAAAATCCTACTTATGCACCGCTCCCGACAGCGGCATAAAAACTTGATGGGAAATAAATGATTACCTCCTAAGTTGCAAGTATACAACCTTTATCAAGTTATAGTATATAAGATTATCGATCCCACGAGGAACGGGAAGTAGGAAGAGTTTTGTTCAAGTTTTGGTTCTCAAATTATGCGCATGACAATTAGGGGTTATTCAAATAAAATGAAAGTGAGAAAAATGGTGAAAGTGGTTTGTGAGAGATAAGAGAGAGTGGATTGTGGATTATGTGCAAAAGAGGAGAAAATAAAATTGAGAATATGGTTGTGGTTATATGCACATAATAACAAAACTAGGTTTGAGATTATATGCACATGGAGGGAATATGATATTGAGAGAGAAGTAAAAATCAATGAAATCAAGAATCAAGAATAAAGGAAAAATAACAACAAATGAAAAGCAAGGATAAGAGAAAAATAAAGAAGGTAAAGTATGGAGGATTAATTAAAGATATGAGGAATCTAGAGTAGATCCACTTAGCTTATCTCAATCTCACAAGAATGAGTTGGATTTGTTAGCTAGTTTCAAACAATCTCTAGGGATCCCACAAATATTAGCTCCACACTTAGAAAAGGGTAATTCCCTAGAGGGTTCTAGCCTCAAGGTGAATTAAAGAAAAGAAAAATCTATTCTAGAAAGTAAATACAAGAATTAAATACATTGCATGAAAGTAAATTGCATGAAAGTAAATTGCATGAAATTAAATTGCATGAAAGTAAATCTAAGCTACAAAGCAATTAAATGAACAAGAAAGAAAATGAAAAGAAATAAAAGGAAAACCAACAACTCCTCGATCTTAATCTAATCCTCCTTTGGTCCTTGGATTAGAAGAAGAGAAAGGAAATTGAAGGGTGAAACATTTCATTTATTGTGTAACAAAAGTTACAATTTTGGAAGGTCTTCTCAATTAAGAGTGACCCTCCTCTCCAAATGGAGTTTTACAAAATATTTCACACTCAAAACACTCACCTTCACCCCTATTTATAGCCCAACGGAGTTGATGTGAACCATTGGATCAAACCTAGCCAAAAGGAAGAGAAATCCACCATTAATCTGGAATTGTTGGGAACCGATCGGTTGGTCGATCGGTTAGCTAACCGTTAGCCAACCGGTTGGTCAACCGATTGGTTCCCAACCTAATTTGTCTTTTCTTGATTTTTCTTCACGAATTTCTCTTGGATCAATTTGGTATCTTGGGCCTTGGTTTGTCTTGATTTGGGCTTCAAATATTGGTAGAAATTCGAGAATTTGAGTCATTTGGGCTTTTATTCATTATTTCTTTATTAGCCTGCAAAATAAGATAAAAATGATTATTAGTAATATCGTTATTCATATAACATAGGTAATAAGGGTATAAAAAATGTAATTAAAATGTGATAATCAGGGATGAACAAGAGAGGAAGGTTTTGTATTCTATCTCTTGCCAGTGGAGAAGAAGGAGGATCTTGTCTCCTATCTCCGGGTAAGGGATGAACAAGAGAGGAAGGTTTTGTATCCTATCTCTTGCCAATGGAGAAGAAGGAGGATCTTGTCTCCTATCTCCGGGTAAGGGATGAACAAGAGAGGAAGGTTTGGTATCCTATCTCTTGCCAATGGAGAGGAAGGAGGATCTTGTCTCCTATCTCCGGAAGCTCACGAATTCAAAATAAGAGAGGAAGGTTTTGTATCCTATCTCTTATTGATGGAGAGGAAGGAGGATCTTGTCTCCTATCTCCGGGTGCTGAAAAGGAAGGATTTTTGTCCTGTTTCCAGTGAAAGAAACTAAAAGTGGGATTTTTACTTTGAGAATCTTGAAAGGTGGAACTAAGAGTGGGATCTCCACTCCGAGAATCTAGGACAAGAGAGGAAGAATGTATTCTATCTCTTGCTTCTGAAGAGAAATGATGTGTCCGATCTCCAGGTGAATGTGGGAAAGGAAGAATGTATTCTATTTCCGGATGAGAAACTAAGAGTGGGGTCCCCACTCCGAGAATCTTGGAAGGGTACGGATAGCTTTCGCTTTCATAGGATTGCTAACCAGAATTTGAAAGTGGACCTCTCGTTCGTGGAAGGAATCGAGAGGGGATTTTGCTGGTGGTTGGACCAGGGAGATTTTTAGTGGGCCCACCGTCAATGAATTTGATCGGTGAGAGAATTTTGGAGGAAAACAAAATAACTTAGGGTTATCCTCAAGAAAATGAGTGAGATATTCTCTGAGGAACTTCCCATCAAAATGGGTTATCCTGAATGTACTAAGGATAATACTTTTCGTAAACTTCCCATTTATCTAAGATTAATTGCCTGGCCGCCATTCTCAGGTGATATATGATATGCACCGCTTGAATAGATCAGGTCTATTATAAACGGTCCTTCCCATTTGGGTTCAAATTTACCTTTCTTTTGAGTTGAGAATTATCGGCCGCCTAGCCGCAGGACGCAGATCTCTCTCCTTAAAGGTTCTCTCGTCGAACTTTCTTGTTGAAAGCCCTCGACATCCTAGCTTGATAGAACTCAATGCATTGTTGAGCCTCCAGGCGCTTCTCATCTAACATCTCAAGCTCTTCGAGACGTTTTTGATGGTGTTCTTCGGTCGTCATCTCTGTTGAAAGGGCGATACGAAGTGACGGAATCTGGATTTCCAACGGGAGAACTGCTTCACACCCGTAAACCAGGGAGTATGGGGTCGCCCAGCTTGGCGTGCATTGGCAGCGATATGCCCAGCGTGCTTCTCCGAGTTTATCGTCCCAGTCTCGCTTGTTATTTTTCACAAGCTTTGACAAAATCTTGATAATCGTCTTGTTGAACGCCTCAGCTAATCCATTTGTTGCTGGATTATAGGCCGTCGACGAGACATCTTGTATCTTGAACTTTTCGCAAAACCTGATGAAGGAATTGCTGATGAATTGGGGACCGTTGTCATGCACGATCCGTTTCGACACCATGTCGATAGATGACATGGTATTTGATAAACTTGATGACGGTATCGCTTTGACTTCTTTTAGCGGGATTGCTTCAGCCCACTTGGAGAAGTAGTCGGTGATCGCTAGAATAAACCGATCTCCTTTAACTGACGGGGGGAAAATGGGACCTACAACGTCCATTCCCCATGTCTCGAATGGCCAAGATGTAGCCGAAGGGTGCAACTGTTCTGGAGGCTGATGCATATAGTTCGCGTGAATTTGACACGCGTGGCATTTCTTAGCGTACTTGACTGCATCGTTGATCATTGTTGGCCAGAAGTAACCCATTCTCCTAATACGATCGTAGAGTTTGGGACCAGGCTGGTGCCGCATTCACCTTCGTGCGCTTCCCGAAGGACCTCTTCTGCCTCTTTGTTTGAAAGGCATCGGAGCAAAAGACCATCGTACCCCCGGCGATATAACATCTGGGTCTCCGTGTTGTAAAAGAATCTTGGAGCTCTTCGCCGGATTGACTCTCTCTCCCTTACGTCTTCTGGCAGAATGCCATGCAAGACGTAGTCGACGATAGGAAAGCGCCAATCTCTGGGCTCCAATTTGGTTTGGGTCGTATATACCTCTTTGGTAACTACCCCTTCATTTTCTTGTACCTCATCATATATCGGTACAAAAAGCTGATGAGTCCTGACCGTGACTAGTTGCTCGGTCTCGGAAGGTTGTGCTAACGACCACGATACGCGCCCGCTGATCCATCCGTAAGCATTTTGGAGGCGCGGGATATATTCGATGAAGAACTCTTCGAACGAGTTTGCCATTTCGATTGCTACCTGATGATAAGGAATTAGATCTGGATTTCTGACTTCGTAGTCTCCGTATAGCAATATATGCCGAGGGGCGTTCTGAATGTTGTATGTTTGGCGTCATCGGGGTGCATCTTGATCTGGTTGTAACCTGAAAAGTCATCCATGAAAGACATTCTTTCGAACCCGCATGTGTTGTCAACTATGACGTCAGTGATCGGAAGAGGGAAATCATCCTTTGGGCAAGCGGCATTTAGGTCTCTGTAATCGACACAGACCCTTATCGACCCATTTTTCTTCATGACTGGGACGATATTTGCCACCCAATCCGGGTGTTGAATTTCCTTGATGAAACCAGATTCTATCAATTTCTTCACTTCATCAACAATTGCCTGCAGGATCTGTGGACGAAACCGTCTTTGTGGTTGCTTGACAGGTTTGACATCCACTTTAATGTTAAGGCGATGTGTCGTCACATTAGGGTCAAGTCCTGGCATGTCTTCGTAGCTCCAAGCGAAGACGTCGATATATTCCCTGATAAGGGCGATCAACTCTTCCTTTTCTTGGGGAAGGCCTTGATATTTATGAGCTTAGGTGCTCTTCGTCACCCATATTGACTTGGACTACCTCGCCCTTAGTGGGTGGTTCTCTTTGTTCGAATCGTCCCGAGCGCTCTTTGAGTTGATGAACCTATGGGTCTTCCCATGTTGGAATATCTTCATCATCCTCAAAAGTGGCAGGGTCGGCAGTTGTCATATTTGACATTAAGCCTTTGAACATTTCACCGATGCTAACATCGGAATCCCATGCTGTCGAGTCAGATGAATGTCCATCTCCCGACTTGGGGGATTGATTGTTGACTAGCCAACAACACTCGTCTTCCGAAGAGGATGTGTATCCTAGTCCTCTCCTGAGCGCGTAATAATCATCCGGTTTCCCTTTCGGGACGTAGGCGGCTTTAGGCGGGACTCGAGGACCTCTTCCAAAACAGAGACCTCCTCCTTGTGCCAAGTCGTACCCCCACTTCTTCATGATATCCAGTGTTTCCGGACTATATCTGAACTTGTGGAATATAGGCCCGTCATCGTTTATGTCTTCCTCCAAGTAGGCGTACAATAGGCTGCGTCACCTCTTCCGTAGACCAAGTATTTTTCACCACTTGATCTTCCTGGGATGACGATTGTCGTCCCGAAGGAATCTCGAAACTGCTTCTGTGCAATGCAAGATGACCGAATTGGCAAGTGTAAGTCGTGATCACTATATAACCTGTTATCACATCACCAAGGACAAAGGGTACTCTAAATCATTTTTATTAACTTCGTCGGCAAGTTGCCAATTACAACCTTCATCCGACGGTTCTCCATCGTCAAGATTGATTCTGCGGGTACAATGTTATTAATAACAAAACCACCATCGTAATCAAGCCCGGCCGATATCGGCTTCTTCGCCATTGTCGGGTGCCTTGGTAGATAGTTGATGTCGGATTCATTGCCGTAGGAGAGTCCGTGAAATAATTCTCCATTCCTTTAAGCGGTACTTAGGTCTGTAGTCGACACCAGACCCTTATCGACCCATTTTTCTTCATGGTGGGGCGATATTTGCCACCAATCGGGTGTTGAATTTCCTTGATGAAACGAGATTCTATCAATTTCTTCACTTCATCAACAATTGCTGCGGGATCGTGGGCGAAACCGTCTTTGTGGTTGCTTGGCGGGTTTGACATCCACTTTAATGTTAAGGCGATGTGTCGTCACATTAGGGTCAAGTCCTGGCATGTCTTCGTAGCTCCAAGCGAAGACGTCGATATATTCCCGATAAGGGCGATCAACTCTTCCTTTTCTTCCGAGGGAAGGTGCACGAGATATTTATGAGCTTAGGTGCTCTTCGTCACCCATATTGACTTGGACTACCTCGCCCTTAGTGGGTGGTTCTCTTTGTTCGACTGCCCCGAACCGCTTTGAGTTGATGAACCTATGGGTCTTCCCATGTTGGAATATCTTCATCATCCTCAAAGTGGCGAGTCGTGGGTTGTCATATTTGACATTAAGCCTTTGAACATTTCACCGATGCTAACATCGGAATCCCATCTTTGTCGAGTCGGATGAATGTCCATCTCGACTTGGGGATTGATTGTTGACTAGCCAACTTTCGTCTTCGAAGAGGATGTGTATCCTAGTCCTCTCCTGAACGCGTAATAATCATCCGGTTTCCCTTTCAGGACGTAGGTGGCTTTAGGCGGGACTCGAGGACCTCTTCCAAAACAGAGACCTCCTCCTTGTGCCAAGTCGTACCCCCACTTCTTCATGATATCCAGTGTTTCCGGACTATATCTGAACTTGTGGAATATAGGCCCGTCATCGTTTATGTCTTCCTCCAAGAAGTGACTGTGCAATGGAACTGCGTCACCTCTTCCGTAGACCAAGTATTTTTCACCACTTGATCTTCCTGGGATGACGATTGTCGTCCCGAAGGAATCTCGGAACTGCTTCTGTGCAATGCAAGATGACCGAATTGGCAAGTGTAAGCTGTGATCACTATATAACCCTGTTATCACATCAGTCAAGGACAAAGGGTACTCTAAATCATTTTTTATTAACTCGTCGGCAAGTTGCCAATTACAACCTTCATCCGACGGTTCTCCATCGTCAAGATTGATTACAGCGGGTACAATGTTATTAATAACAAAACCACCATCGTAATCAAGCCCGGCCGATATCGACTTCTTAGCGCTGTCGTGCCTTGGGCCGATAGTTGATGTCGGATTCATTGCCGTAGGAGAGTCCGTGAAATAATTCTCCATTCCTTTAAGCGGTTATCGCGACCACCGTCTTAACCGTTATTTGTGTCACATATTTTAGACACTGATGAAGAGTGGAGGGGACTATAACGTTACTGTGGATCCAAGGCCGACCCAACAATAGGTTATAGGAAGTCTCTGCATCGATCACATAGCAAGTGACTTCAGACTTCAAGTCCCCCATCTGGCATTTAATCCGGATTTTACCAAGTGGTCGGGTCCCACTGGTGTTAAATCCGTAAATTATTGTGCTGTGGGCCTTGATTCTTGGCGAGGAATGCCGAGGCCGTACATTAATCGCAGGGGCATGATACTCCACGGAACCGGATCAACTTGGATCCGGTTAACTTCACTCGAGCCGATATACCCTGTGAAGTACAGTGGCCTATCATGCTTCGAGTTCTTCGTCTGCATATCCTCCTTTGTAAAGGTGATGCAGGGAAAGTGCTTGGTTGTCAAGTTGCACTGTTGTGCAGATTCTTCCGGAGTCGGCTTAATCTGAGCGAGGAACACTTCAGAATCAGCTAGAGCCTCTTGTAAAGCTTCCCGGGTCTCTTTCGACAATCGGAGCAACTCGTAGAGACTTATTCTAGCCGGGATATTTGCCAGTTGGGCCATGACATCAAAGCGGTATGGAGAGCTCGGCGTTCGGTCTATCCCTCTGTCGGGCGATTGAATCGGGCTGCCGGAGTTGAGCTTCACGGACACGGGGCTGTTTCTCCTTTGCTTCAACCGCTTTTCTTTAGCGGTGTCTGGCATTGTACTTTCTCCTGACGAGTAAGAGGAGCCGTGGCCACCCGGTTCGGCCGTCTGGCGTTTGGATTTGGAGTCTCCTGATACTTGTAGTCAGATTCGTGTCCACTCCTTGTGGCAAAGACTTCATGCTCTTCTTCAGAAAACTGGAAAGTCGCCACTTCTTCATCGTCCTTCTCTGAAATTGCTAAAGCAGCATGGCATAGTTTGCCTTTTCCCTTGGACTTCTTCTTAAATGAAGAAATAGTCCATTGGTCATCTTCCAGTAAGTCGGGGTGGACCCAAAGGATTTCTCCGTTTGCTGTAGTATGTGGTACGAGCCCCTTCTCACGTTGCCCGTGAGGATCCTCATTCACCATCTTCATTCCTACCTTCACAACTGGCGTCGGTTGAAACCAATCCAAAGGAACTGATCCGAAGCTTATAGAGACTGCATTTGCTCCCACCTTCTTCTCTTTAGAGGGTTTTGGAGTAATGACTCCAACATCAATCAAGGCTTGAATCTTGTCCTTGAGATGGTAGCAGAACTTTGTAGGATGATGTCTTGCCACAGTAGCCCAGGTATTTAGGATCTGTAACCTTCTTTGCCTCCTCTTGGTTCACAATTGGGGGAAACTGGATCTTATTGTTCTCCAGAAGGTATTTGAAGATGCCCGGAACCTCCTCGTCTTTGAACGAGTAAGTCTTGGGAAACCTCGAACCGAAGGTTTCGATTTTGAGTTTGTTGGCCATTGAGGCGCGATTCTTGTGGTGCATTTGTTCGCATTTCTTTGTGGTTGCGTTCGAGCGTTTGATTGGCGTCTGGACTTTGCGGTGCCTTACCTGCGCGGCGTGGCACAAAATTGTTCGTTCGTGTTTGTTGCCGGTGGCCTCTTTACCTTTTCCTCTTAAGGAACCTTTCAGCTTGCTCTCCACGAACCTTCAAGTCCTTCCACGTTATAGATGGTGCTGTCCCCATTGCTTCAAGCACATCCAAGGACGATTATTGTGGCAGTTTGAGAATAAATTCCTCGTGATGGGATCCCGACAATTCATTGCTTTGTTACGGAATCGTTTGGCGTCTCTTGTTTCTCCGTCCTTTTGCTTCTCGTCGAGCAATGTCCCGATCGATACTTCGGTATCGTCGTCGAAGAAATTGGTGAGGAAGCTAGACTCCATGTCGTCCCAAAGAATGCTCCCTTGAGACGGCGGTACCAATCGAAGGCAGCCCCGCGAAGGGTACCAACGAATGACAGAACCATTAGGGGCTCGTTTCCGGATATTACCCCCAAATGGGACTTGAAGTATATCAGGTGTTGAGTTTGTGAACCCTTCCCGTCAAACGGCGTGAAGTTTATTAAGTTAAACTTTGCCGGGTATGGGATTGATTCCCACTCTCTAGGATATGGGCAAGGGATGCCGGTTTTCTTCACCTCTTGGCGGAAATCAAAGAATTGATTTTGCTCGAGGTCTCTCATCTTTTCGCCTCATGGGCGCATGCGATACCCTAGCATTTTCCTGCTCACCCCAAGATTTTGCACGCTATGGGGTGATTGGCGTTACTGTTCGCCTTCATCCGTGTCGCTATCTGTTTGATCAACGTCGATGCGACCACTCGGTTCACCTTGGTTTTTCGTCAAGGCTTGGATCTGTTGATCATGGAGCTCCTTCATCTGTTGCATGGCCATATCCATCTCCAGTTTGAAGTTCTCCCTCTGCTTGGTTAAGGCTTCATCTAGCATCTTGGCCATTTGGTCCGCACTAATCATGAACGCCTCTTGGGGTTGTCCCTCACTAGAAACTGTATTGTCGGATGCCATTGCCGACCCAGCGTTTGATACTTCATCCTCTGAAGGTAGTCCTTTTAAGAGCTTGTCATAATTGGACCGTCGAATAGTCCCGGACCGCAAACGAGTTAACCGTTGCGATGCGCTAGGAATAAACCGCGACGATGGTTCCTTGCCGGTCATATAGTTAGTGACCTCTGGCAACTCTTTGGCTCGAGGTGCTGATCTCCTGCGGAATCGCCTTGACCTAGGTCTTGGCGTTTCTGTGGTGAGTCTCTGGAAGACTGATACCCTTTCTGAAGCTTCTTGACAACAATTACACTCCGAGAGCACTGTTTTGATAAGCTTGGTGCATAAGCATGACTGTTCGGGGGAACTTCTTCGAGATTTCACCGTACCCCCGACACGGTAGTATAGTTCATCGGCATGAGTGCCGGAGCAATCTACTGTGTGTTGGCATGATCTCTCGGGTATAACGTCCTCATCGTCAGATGAAAACGTCTCCTTCCGAGGACGAATTATTTCGTCAAAACTGCCCAAAGTGACTCGTCTTGACTTCCGCCTGTGTGAGCGTGAAGTCTCAACAGACTCTCGGACTTCGACTTTCAGTCCGATAGGAGGGGCTGCAGGAGTCTTCTTGTCCTTGTGGGTACAACCCCCTGTATTAGGAGTGACCCGCGATTCCTTTAGCGGACCCAGGCGATCCTTGTGGTAAGCCTGCTGGTCGTGGCCGTTGACTTCGCCACAAATTTGGATGCAGACGCCGTAGGTAATTTTGGCGTTGATGCAACTTTTGTCGGGGCGCTTACAATTTCTAATTTGAGCGCCTGGGTCGGAATTGGCTTGCCAATGGAGCTGGGCTTGGATGCCGGGTTCGTCGGAATTGACCCATCGACGGACTTGGGCTTCCAAACTAAGCGTTTTGTTGATGGCTTCTTGGCCACCTCCTCCTTCTTCAATTGGCGGGCTTGCCGAACCAAAGCCCTTGCTTGCGCGAGGAGCGCGCGGCGCTTCCGGATACGCTCCTGAAGTGTGGAACGCTTCTGTTTGACTCGGATTATTCATTTATCGCCGGCCTGTAGGAGTCGGCTACGATCTCAGACTTCAGTCTCTGAGTTAACCTGGATCTTAGATCCGCCTCATAGCGAACCCCATCCATTGATTCTTTTGCCTGGGCAGTTTGTTTTGCCAGGCGTTGACGTCGCCTCTGACGGGCTCTCTTAGAGAGAGTCACGACGCCATTGGCGGGAACTACCTCTTGAGGAGATAGAGGTTCTGAAAATTTGGCCGCTTTGCCGGCCGAGGAACCACCGTTGTCTGCAGTCTTGACGGCGGTGGTGGTGGATTTTCTCACCTCCGCATCTGAGGCCGATTGGGTCTTCCTTGCAGCGGAGACCATCTTGGACTTGCGGGGGGAATTGGATCTGGACGAGGAAGAGAGGTACTCCTCATACTTCTTTGGGTCGAACTCGAACTCGACCTCTTCTATCACCGGATCCGATCCGTTATGGCTCGACGCTTCTTTGTTGAAGCCGTTGGCTCCCACTGTGGTCGCCAGCTTGTTCGCGGTGAAAGTCGGGATGATTGTCATTGCCGATGAATTCGTTACACCTTTATGGGATTACAAACGAATTCAAAAATAACTCGCCTTTTTATAAGGCTTTATGGGATTACAAACGAATTCAAAAATAACTCGCCTTTTTATAAGGCTTTACAATGAAAAATCAAATAAAAATTACAACTTTCTTTCACCAAAACAAACGCGGAATCCGTTTATCGGATCCTCGCTTGCGTGGGTGTCTTTGCCTGTGCCGGGGACTTTATTCCGTCCGTGGACCGCCGCGTGATCGTGATCCAAAGAGAAAGATCTACACTAGACGGGATTATCTCACGAAGGAAATAACGGCTTAATGAGATCGACCAGCGAAATCAAAGCTCTTCGAGATCAAAACAAAGTTTAATCTCGAGGAATCACGCGTAGATCCGAGATCCGATCTCTCGAACCTTTTTGAGGGGATTATCTCACGAAGGAGGATAATAGCCCTGGGGATTATCTCACAAAGGAGGATAATAGCCCTTTAGAATTTGTTGAGATCCGGATCCGGTGTCGAAGAAGATCGGTCGTCGCTCCCAAGTTTGGATCTGAGGTGAGAAGGCAATTTGGCAGAGCTTCGGCTTCTCCAAAATTTCAGATCTCAACAAATGAGCCCCCTCCCTCTTATTTATAGCTTTACAAAGCGGATACGGATCAAAACTGGGCCCAAAAGCCCTCCTAGACACCTAGGTGTCTCGGTTTTGGCCGAGACACTTTGAGGTGTCTCGGCCTTGGCCGAGACAGCTTCGACTATCTTGATTGTTTTGATCATAACTCTCTCGTCCGATCTCAGAATGAGATGATTCAAGATGCGTTGGAAAGCTGATGAGGAGAGCTACAACTTTTATTTTTTGAGTTTCTTCAGATTCAAATCACATCATGGCCAAAATCCGCGAGACATTTGGTGTCTCGGCCATGGCCGAGACACTTTTTTGTGTCTCGGCTACTTCCGAGACACTCTGGACTATTTTGATTTAACTTCCTCGTCTGATCTCTGAATGAGGTGATTCAAGATGCATTAGAAAGAGGATGAGGAGAGCTATAACTTTTATATTTTGAGATTCTTCAGATTCAAATCTTCTCATAGCCAAAATCTGCAAGACATTTGGTGTCTTTACCATGGCCGAGACACTTTTTGTGTCTCAGCCACTGCCGAGATACTCTGCACCATTTTGGTGATAACTCCCTCGTCCGATCTCTGAATGAGGTGATTCAAGATGCGTTAGAAATCTGGTGAAGAGAGGTACAACTGTTATGTTTTGAGCTTCCTCATATTAGAACCGTATCATGGCCGAAATGTGTGAGACATTATTGGTGTCCTGCAGATGTGAAACAGCCTGGACCCTCTCGGTTGTTTCGGCTCTAACTCTCTCGTCTGTTCTCGGAATGAGTTGATCCAAGATGCGTTAGAAAGCTGGAAAGGATATCTACAACCTCCCATAGGCAAGTCACCCATGGTGAGAGCGAGACACATGTGGTGCTAAGTCTTTTATGGGTATCCTGCAGCTCATGGTTGAGTCGTTTCTTCGTTGTTTTGCCGCTCCCATTGACTCAGACGTCACGATGTGCTTATTGCACTTTGTTCACTCATCATTGACGGTCCGTCAATCATCAACTCACTGCCACGAAGTTACGCTCGGGACTTATAGGCAATTTTACACGCCTACAATAATATTTAAAAAGATATCAACAAAAGATAATATCCATATAAAGCGATATTATTTTCCATAAAAATAAAAAATATGAAAAAATAAAATCAATAAATATATTTTCAGTATTAAATCCCAAAACCATGCTAAGGAAAAGCCATCTAAAATAACCGAATACAATTTTGTAAAATAATCATCCATCATATATTTGACTAATTGTCATATCACCTATAATTTTAGAATTTTAAAGTAAATTTACACATAAATTTCCTACATTGAATTACGGGAATTATTATAGTTTGATAAGATAATAATTCAACATACAATAACTTGAATAATTTACCGAAAATAAAATTACCATATAATATACTTACCATATATATTTAAAATTTAAAATATAGTTTGAAATAAAAATTTAAATATATGCAAAATATCTTGAAGATAATGATGAATTACGTGTAAATAATAAGTTTAAAATTTACATCAATTTATAAGATAATTAAAATTTAGATAAATGTGAAATATATGTAAGCAAATTTTAAATCTATAAGATATCTCTACTATATCTATTTTATATGTTATAAATCAGAAAATGACCGTTTAACATAATCTTAAAATTTTGAGAATAGTCTATATTAATTATTGTTTAGTTTTAATTTAAATAATTATATAATAATATGTCATAAAATCTGAAAATAATTGCTAAATCTAATCATGTAATATCCTTTAAGATTATATATAGAATTCAATATCTTTTAAGATTACATATAGAATATTATTTTTGGCAATATAATTTGGTGATAAAATTTTGGCAATATTCATATATCGAAAAGTAATTATTATTCACATTTGCATTAAAAATTTTAGACTTGATTCATTTAATATCAGATTAAAAGATAATTCCAAACATGTTAATTTCTTTTTTCCTGAAATATCTAAAAGTTTTGAAATATTAAATTTCTAAATTTTGGACTTTTTCTCAGAATATCTGAAATTCCAATATATAAAAAATCTAATTTTAATCAAAATTTTAAATTTCGATCCTGGTCCTATTTTAAAAATTAGTAATTTCCATTTTTGAAATATTATATTTTTAATTTAGGATTGTTTTCTCAGAATATCAGAAATTTAAAATTTTATAAAATCTAATTTTAATTATTTTTCAATTTACAATGACGTTCCTTATTTTGGAAAAATTCAATCCTTTTTCTTACTTAATTTTTTCCAAGGAATATCTGTAATTATGAATTTTTAAAATTTTTAATTTTAATCAAATTAACAAATTATACTGAAATTATTCCTAATTTTGAAAAAAGTAATTTACAATTTACAGAAACATTTCTTTTTGAATTTCAAACTTTTAATTTCAAATATTTCTAAAAATCTAATTTTATTCAAAAATTTAATTTTCAGATTTTTCAAAGTATCTATAAATTTGAAAATTATTAAAAATCTACTTTAATTCAAAATATAAGTTTATAAAAAATTATTCCTACTTTTAAAAATTATTAATTTACCATTTTTGAAATATTATTTATTTTCAGTTATTTATGAAAACTTAATTTTATTCAAAATTTTGGATTTTATTTTCTAAAAATAGATAGCTCATGAAAATAGATACTGAGTGAAGAATTACAAAATTTTTATTTTCAAATTTTCTGAAAATAGATAATTCGTTAAAATAAATATTTAATGACAAATTTTCAAATTTTTATATGACTTTTTAAATTAGTTACCTAATATAGTATTATTTTAATTGATTAAGTTGTCATACCCAAGTTAAAAGATAATGAAACCGAAGATAAGTGAAAATTATTTTTCACCAAACATTTGTAGATCTTATAAACATTTATCTATAAATCATAATATATAAAAAATATATCAATAAATGATAATATCCAAATAAATCGATATTATTTTCCTTTAAAATCAAAACCAGAAAAAATAAAAATGAATAAATATGTCATCAGTATTAAATTCCAAATTTAAAAATCATGTTAAGGAAAAGCTACCTAAAATAATAGGATATTATTTTGTAAAACTATCATCAATCAAATATTTGATTAATTGCCATATGCCCTATAATTTCGAAATTTTTAACTAAATTTACACATAAATTTCTTATATTAAATAACGAGAATTAGTATAACTTGATTAGATTATAATTCAACATATAATAATTTGAATAATTTACCCATAACAATATTGTCAAATAGTATACTTACCATATACCTTTAAAATTTAAAAATAGTGGGAAATGAAATTTTAAATATATGCAAAATGTCTTGAAGATAATGATGAATTATGTGTAAATAATAACCTTAAAATTTACATCTATCTATAAGATAATTAAAACTTAGATAAATGTGAAATCTATTTAAGCAAATTTTAAATCTTCAAGATATCTCTAATATATCTATTTCCTATGTTATAAAATCAGAAAAGGAATGCTTAATATAATCTTAAAATTTTAAACATATTATGTATTAATTATTGTTTAGTTTTAATTTTAATCCTTCTATAATTATATGTTATAAAATCTGAAAATAGCGGCTAAATCTAATAATATAATTTTCTATATTATCATTTATTATTTAAGATTATATTATATTTTATGTATTATATATGGGATAAAATCAGAATTGTTTGGGAGAATAATATCTAAAACAATCCTGAATATCCTTTAGTTATAATTTAATTATAATTTAGTAATAATTTACATTATATATATATATATATATATATATATATATATATATATATATATATATATATATATATATATATATATATATATATATATATATATATATATATATATATATGAACTTAAGTTCATAATGAATAGTGGTGCACCAACTTTTTATCCACTTATCTTGCCTTGAGATTTGTGATGCACAAATCTCAAAGTGGCATTTATATCTTTCACGGATCCCAAAGCAAGATGAGTGGTAGAAAAGTTGGTGCACCACTATTCATTATGAACTTAAGTTCATAGGAGTTCTTTATATATATATATATATATATATATATATATATATATATATATATATATATATATATATATATATATATATATATATATATATGGTAGGGTAGGGTTACAATACATCTAGGTGTAACTAACTTAGTTACACCTATCTTTAAAAATACATGCTTGACCATTGATATTAACGATCAATACCATTCATTGTGATCTACGTTACCAAATGATTGTGGATCAAAAATCATGTGGTTTGGGATGTTCTATCCTATAATTCAAGCAACTCAAAATAATGGGCTTTTTAGGCGGTTCTGAGACGTTCATTTCTAGGTCATTAGATGTATAAACTATAAAAATCTTTTCTATGTGATTTTGGTCTCCGTGAAGTTTTGAACACACAGATCACAAAAACGCTGTTGATCGTTAAATCTACACTCAAATATGTACTTTTACAAGTGGGTGTAACTAAGTTAGTTACTCTAGATGTATATATATATATATATATATATATATATATATATATATATATATATATGGTAGGGTAGGGTTACAATACATCTAGGTGTAACTAACTTAGTTACACCTATCTTTAAAAATACATGCTTGACCATTGATATTAACGATCAATACCATTCATTGTGATCTACACGCTACCAAATGATTGTGGATCAAAAATCATGTGGTTTGGGATGTTCTATCCTATAATTCAAGCAACTCAAAATAATGGGCTTTTAGACTACATGCATCGCTCATTTCTAGGTCATTAGATGTATAAACTATAAAAATCTTTTCTATGTGATTTTGGTCTCCGTGAAGTTTTGAACACACGATCACAAAAACGCTGTTGATCGTTAAATCTACACTCAAATATGTACTTTTACAAGTGGGTGTAACTAAGTTAGTTACTCTAGATGTATATATATATATATATATATATATATATATATATATATATATATATATATATATATATATATATATATATATATATATATATATATATTATCTTGGTCATATATATTCTTCAAAGAGATAGACTAGTTCTTCATCCGATCCTGAATATCCTTTAATTATAATTTCGTAATAATTTACATAATAAATAAATAAATATATATATATATATATATATATATATATATATATATATATATATATATATATATATATATATATATATTATCTTGGTCATATATATTCTTCAAAGAGATAGACTAGTTCTTCATCTGATGGTCTAAGAATCAATTACTAATGCTCCTCTGCCAATAATATTTTTATAATTTATTTATTTTTTCTAATAATTTATTTGTATGAGTGATATTTATTTATAGCTTATAGTTTATTGCAAATTTTCAATAATATTACTTAAATCAAACATTTTTGCTTTTAATTCCTTTTTAATAGAAATTCTATTTCAATTTTTCTTCTTTGCAGTAGACGCCATGTGTTTTAAATAAATTTTTAAAAATGATTAGATCATTAAATTATAATTTATTGTATACACAATTTTTCTAAATTTAAAATAAAATATTCAATTAAATATATTACACTTTTAAACTTAAATGTTAAGTTTTATTAATATCAATGATTAATCTTGATTTTTGCAGATTTATTAATACTTGTTTATTGATTTATTATATTAATATTTATTTACTTATTTAATATATTTATTTGTAATTTAAATTATTTTACTATTTATTTACTTATTCATACATTAACTAATTTTTATATATAATTTTTAAATGTTAAATTTACTAAATAAACATGTTTTACATTTTGTAGAGATGGACAAAGAACCAACTCTTTCAACTTTGAAGAAGAGGATTAAAACGACAACAAAATGACTAAAAATTATTGGAGCTTTTCTTAATGTTTTACTTATTACATCCTATGATTGGTTGATTGATTGAGAACTTTTTAATTTCTTTTGGTAATGCATCATTTATGAATAATATTTTTAAACATTAAACTGCTTTTATATCTTGATTTCATTCAAGTTGTATTTAGATATATTTTGATTATCTACATTTTATTCATTTCATATGAAATAATTAGTTTAAATGATTTTAATTTTAATTATAGCATTATCTAAGTTGCCCAATATCATGATTTCCGGGCGAGGACATGTTCTCTAACCTCAATGGAGGGCGGGGAAAGGGTGGAGTTCACGTGCTTCGAAGGGGGTTGAGTCATTAAATCTTTTAAATTATATTCGGATATGAGTGATTGAAACATGACGAAATATAGATAAATTGTGATAAGATCGTGCTTAGCACGAGCTAAAAAACTAGTGCAGAAGATAATAAATGAAAAAGAAAAACACAAGAAGAAGGAAGATGAAGATAGTAGAACAAAGTTACTTGGATGATTGAGATCTTTAAGTGCCTCGTGAATAGTAAGATTGCCGTCTTTATTTTGGTATTTAAAATTATTTCTCAACTTTCCTTTGATGAGCTGGTGACAGCTTGCAAATGAGTTAACTTAAAGGGATTGAATTACATACATGAGTGGTTCCCGCAGAGAGAGATAGGATTTAGAAGGGTGTTGATGGTATAGGGCATAATTACTAGCGTATACTACTAACAGGTTTTAAGTGGAACGTTGGTCCTCAGTCCGAGTAAAGCGGGTTAAAAAATTGTGAACTCGACCCGGACAAATTTAATTACAAAACCGAACCGAACCGCTAAAAATCAATCGGTTCGGTCATTTTTATCGGTTCAAACCAAAGTTTGCTCAGCCTTAATCAATTCATAAATCCTCATCATCCTCCGTCGCTACGCGCACTATTGCCAGAGCGTTGTTCACCACGTGAATAGTAGCGAAATACTGTTTATTCATGCCTCCTCATCCTCGGTCGACTCTGACAATCACCACTGTTTCCTCTTTGGCTCTGTCTCTAGTTAAACTCATCTTTCTTGTCGACGGAGGCTGAAATTAAGATCGAGCGACCAAGCGAGCGATTGACCAATCGAGGACTTTTCCTTATTGTTTCTATTTGCGCACCCACCTAGGGTTTCTACTTGCATACCCGCCTATGGTATTTCTACCGGCTTACCCGTTAAGGGTGTTTCTACTGGATTATACGTCTAGGGTTTCTTCTGGAGGTAACTACACTTTTCTATCGCCGACATCTTTGTGGACGGTTAAAATATACTCTATTGGACCATCACCGAGTCCGAGTCCAAGAAGTAAACACCCATGGGCTAAACACTTCAGATGGGCTCAAGCATCAGCATATGGTAGGCTATAGCAAAGTTCACTTGGATCACATACGAACATGACTGCATCTGAACTAAAGAGGACTTGAGTCCGAGTCAATCCTCAAGTCGGACTCAAGGCCGAGTCAAAAGGCATCCTCAAGTCGGACTCTAGGCCGAGCCGAAAGGCTTCCTCAAGTCGGCCGAGTCAAAAGGTGTTCTCAAGTCGGACTTTGAGTCCAAGTCGAAAGGCATCTACAATTCGGACTCTGGGCCAAGTCGAAAGGCGTCCTCAAGACGGCCGAGTCAATAAATGAGTTCAAGTCAAATTCTGAGTCAAATCTGAACTTATCAGCAAAGCTCGCCCAAACCAAAGCAAAGCTCGCCCAAGTCATAACGAAGCTCGCTCTCAAGACCAAATCAAAGTGAAGCTTCAAGCGAAGTTCACCTAAAACGAGCTTCGCCCAAATAGTCCACGTGGGCCACGTAACAAAGTTCGCCGAAGCCACAGCGAAGTTTGCCGAAGCCGAAGTGAAGCTCGCAGAAATCGCATCGAAGCTCGCCTAAGCGAGCTTCACCCAATAGCTCATGTGGACCACATCACCCACGTTCTAAAGAAAGCGGACTACCTCCATTCTGGCGAAGTTCACTCATGACCGTTATTGGCGAACTTCACCCATTGCCGTTATTGGCGAACTTCGCCCATGGCCGTTATTGGTGAACCTCGTCCATAACCGTTTTTTGAAAGCTACTTTTAAGAAAATGGTTTACCCCACTAACTCACCCATTTAAGGGGAGTTAATGACTACTAACTCACCAATTTAAGGGGAGTTAAGGGAAATTAATGACCACTAACTCACCATTTAAGGGAAGTTAAGGTACACTAACTCACCCACTTAATGCTCTCAAGCCTATAAATAGGCATGATCAACACGAAAGAGGGGACGGAGGAAAAGGTCTTGGGGCTAACATTATCTTGGTTCTTTGCCATTGAGAAGAGAGAGAGAGAGAGAGAGAGAGAGAGAGATTCAGAGGCTACATTGACAAAAAGCTCATCCCTCCTCCATTCTTATTGATCTTCATAGATCATTATCATCGGCTAATCATTTAGCCCGATCAATGATCCTTGTGGGAACGGATTCGTTCTCTTCAGCTAGTCATCTAGCTTAATTAACAGTTCTTGTGAGAAATGATCTGTTAATATCTCTTCATCCAGAGAAGATTGCACTATCTTCCGAGAGGTTAGAGATCATCAATTAGCGAAAGACCCATCGTCTTAGTCGGACCGTCAACAGAGTACAAGATCGACGCTCCATCGGCACACAGAAAAGAACCCCAGGAAATATAAATTTTTTTATGTTATTATAATCTTTTTATTGTAATATGTGTCAATTACAATACAAAAGACCCGAATTAGGATGACGACTCCGCTTGGAACGACTTTCTCCTCCGACGAGGAAATTGTGTTGCAGTCCGACACTAAGACACTCGGGTCTTTCGCTGAATCGCTGGTCATAGAATTTGACCAAGTGAAGTTCGAGGAATTCATTTCCTCGAACTAATCATCGATGGCAACTGTGAGAAGCTGCCGCAAAATTCACCGCAGTGCGAGAATAGGGTCAGACTTGACCCTCGCCCAAAAGAAGGCGAGCCTCGCTGAAGACAGTCCCAACCTCACGGAAGGCAGAATGAACTTTGCCAAGAGCAAGACAAGCCTCTCTAAGGATAGCCCTAGTCTCGCCGAAGACAGCCCCAACTTCCCTGGAGTCAGAGTGAACTTCGCCCAAAGTGAAGAAACTCATGCCAAAGCAGCCTCAATGTCATTGGAGGCAAAATGAGCTTCGCCCCGAGCGAAGTCTCAGCGACCCTCACACCGAGCAAAAGCCAAGACATTCAACTGTCTCTCGGATTCGGACTTCGGTCCACAACCTCTCTGGAGGTTCGCTTTAAAGCGTCTTGCAATGCTCATCGTGCTTTCTTAAAAGAAGCCAAAAATAGGAGTTATTCTCCAATCAAATTCGCCCATGGCGATTCTAAGTCTCAATCACAAGTTCAGACATGTGATGAAGTCACAGTTGACCACGTCAGTCATAGATCAAAGTAGCGTCGTCTCAAGCGATGTTATAATGCTAAAAGTTAGCCTAGCGAAGTTGCTTTCAAGAAAAGCGACCGCCACATCAATTGCTCGGCCCTAAAGGAGATAGTATCGACAGTTCAAATGAATTGCCTACGTAACCCCCCACCAGCTAAAGAGTCGGTATTTTCCCGACTTAGCCCATTCCCCAAGCCTTCAAAGGTTAACAAGCGGCGACAGCAATCTCGTAAGAACAATGCTGCTTTCGACCTTGATCTCCAAGAGTTCACGCTTAATATGACCGGTGTAAGCCGAGAAAATGATGATAGCACGTCAGATCAAGAGACCAATGGTGTCTATCGTCGTACTAGATCGAGACGGGGGGTAGCTATCCCCTTTGACTACTCTGTTTTGAGGTCGCCTGTTCAACAAACTCCTTCACATGCGGATCATCCTTTTGCTAGCGACGCTAACTCAGCTATAGTGTCAAAGACAACTCCTAACTCAAGTCAAGGGTGGGAGTGGACTGCCAACATGGCAGACAGAGAGGCCATCAACGACCTTAGTCGTCAAATTGAGGCCCAAAAGAAGGCATCCGACGAGCGCTTCGAGCGACTCGAAAGTATGATTCAACAATTGCTGCTTACTTATCAGCCCCCTGCGAGCACTTCAAAAGAGAAGCAACCAGTTAATATCTCCGTCAATAAGGAATCATTGCACCAACAAGATGTCTTCTCCTCTCGATCAGAATCTGAGACATCCAGTCCACTAAAGACGAGGCGTAAATTGAAAACGCTCAAAAGCCTCCAAAACCAGCTCAATGCTCTTACACAGAGGACCGAGCTAAGGAAGGTTGGTATCACTCGACGTTATCGCATCAAATGGGACTCCGTTCCCTATCCGATAAAGTTTAAACCTCTGACAATACACAGGTTCAATGGCAAAGGTTCCCCAAACCAGCACATCTACTACTTCCATCAGCAAATGGGGAGGTAGTAGGGAATGACGCCATCAAGGTGCGACTTTTCATCAGCAAATGGGGTAGCTATTGACTGGTTTCAGAATTTTACCGAATGATCAATTAAATCCTGGGCTGACTTGGAATCACAATTCTTGTCCCAATTCCACGAGGACCAATCTGATGTAACAATAGCCAAGGTCCTTTCAGAGAAACAAAGGGGAGACTACTCGGTCAGAGACTACATTGAACGGTTTCGCAATTTAAGCTTGCGTTGTCGGGACATGCCGCTTTCGATGTTGCTCCAAACATGCCGGCACAACTTTCTCAGCCGAGTGGAAGCCCACATGGGCGCTGTAAAGGCTAACTCGTGGAAAGATCTGATTGAGCAAGCGGAGATTGCCGAGAAATTCACTGAGAGATTCAATTAATATAATCCGTGGTCAAGCAACGAAGACGATGATAGTGAGACAAGACAATCCTCTGATGATGAGAACGAGACGGGACAATCCTCTTGATCGAAGTTCAACACTCTCCGAATCTTGTCGAGCAGAACCATCAACACATCTTTCTGCGGCTATGGCAATGCTTCATCAGCACCGCCAACCCAGCCTCCTACGGTTATGACAACGCTTCTTCAGCAATGCCAACACAACCTATCACGGTTGTGGCAACGCTACTTCAACAATGTCAAACCAGCCTCTTATGACTATGGCAATGCTTCCCAACAATGCCACCCTAGTTTGTCGGCTTTGTCTTGTAAAGCATGAGCCCTTGATGGCAACACCATTTTCTTTCGTATGTCTATTAGTACAACCTATGCTGAAGCAATTAGTCATCAAGTTCAACATCACACCTTTGACGACGGCCTTTACACCCTACATGACATCAGAAGTTAGCTCTATGCGGGTATTCATGATGAAGCCGAGATCTCTGAGTTCTAGACTTGTGAAATCATTATGTCCCTGAGTTTTCCAAGCTCTACGAGGATATTGCAGACAAGATGTCTGAATCGAATATCGCCTCAGACCATCAAGTGTGGGAACTCTATTTCAACGGCGCATCGCAATGGAGCCATGAAGGAGTTATTATCACAGGTGTGGGGGTAGTGCTGCTCTTCACTCCCCATGGCCACGTCATTCCTCGGACATATTCGTTGACCGAGCCTTATTCTAATAACATGGCTAAGTATGATGCCCTCATAATTAGCCTACAACTCGCCTGAGATATGGGTGCCAGATATCATGAAGCCTATGTCGATTCTAAGCTGATCGTCAATCAAATGTGGGGAGAATATGAGGTCCGGCACAATGATCTCTCCTACCATACCATGAACCAGCAATAAAACCTGATCATTCTTTTGAAGGCTTCTACATCAACTATGTGGCCCGTCTCAATAATACTTACGCCAATGCCTTGGCGTCCCTAGCAACTACTTTGGCCTTGTCTACCAATTACATCGTGGTAGCTAACCACCAGCTGTGTTGTCCCAAGCGAATCTTGGAAGCTAATGAGATTCGCACCACACTCGGGGGTTTTGAACTCAACAATTGGTTTTACCCGATCATCGACTACGCCTCGCATGGCATAATGTCGAATCCCTATCCAAAGGAGATCGCGCCGCTTCTTCTACGATCCTGTTACATAGACATTGTAGTGCCAATCATTTGGCGGCTTATTACTCTGATGCTTATCATCAAGTGAAGCTCGGGAGGCAATCAAAGAAGCTCATAATGGTACATGTGGAGCTCATCAACCCGGTCTCAAGCTTCAAGACCGACTTTGTTGTTTATGCTATTACTGGCTAATGATAATTACAGGACGCAGTGGCCTACACCAAGAGATGCCGTGCGTGTCAATTTCGCGCTGACTTCCTGCATCAACCTCCGGAAGAATTACGTCCGATTGTTGCCTCATGTCCATTCGAGACATAGGGTATGGATATTTTTGGGCCAATTAGCCCACCATCCGCTAAAGGCCATCGATTTATTTTGACCATCACTGATTACTTCTCCACATGGGTTGAAGTCATTCTGCTCAGAGAAGTCAGGACATCTACCGTGGTTAAGTTCTTGAAACACCACGTTATCTATTGATTCGGCGTCCCTCGGAGGATTGTCCATGATAACGGTCTACAGTTTATAAGTCGACCACTCTTCAAATTTTGCAACAAGTTTAGGATCCAAGATGTAGCTTTTACGCCATACAACCCAGCCGCCAATGGTCTAGCTAAAGCTTTAGACAAAACCATCATCAAACTTCTGAAGAAGTTTGTCTCCTTCAACAAACGAGATTGAGACGAGAAATTTGGAGAGTATTTATGGGCTTATTGAACAACAGTCCGCACTCCCACTAGCTCCATGCCTGTTTCCTTGGTCTACGAATGTGAAGCCGTAATCCCTTTGAAAATTCAGATGTTGTCACTAAGAATCGATCTTGCCGAGAAAATGATGACTGAAGAACATCATCGAAACCGGCTCTAAGAACTAGAGGCGCTAGATGAATTGAGACTTTGAGCTCAGCAATGAATCGAGATCTACCAGTCAAGGATCTTAAGAGCATTCAACAGAAGAGTCAGAGAACGATCCTTCAAAGAAAGCGACCTGGTCTTAGCTGTTCGTCGACCCACGGTCATGACACATAAGACTAAAGGTAAATTCCAATCTAAATGGGAAGGCCCATTTATAGTAGAAACAGTCTACTCAAATAGAGCATATCGCCTAATTGATCAAAACGGCAATAGGCTCATGGCGCCAATAAATGAGAAGTTTCTCAAAAAATATTACCCTTGATATTGGCCAATATTATCTCCCCACAGAGATTTTGGTCACGTGTAAATTTCCACCTCTGACCATGAAAATAAGTTATTAACCTACATTGTTGATCATGTTGATCTAAAATCCAATCAAAATCCCCAACGAGTCATCAAGTTAACACACCTCTGCTTGACTCCAAATGCATTACCACTGTCATGTTAACATTACACCTCTGAACGATTAGCAACCCAATGATCCGACCGGTTAACATTACACATCTGTCGAACCATTTCGTTGACTAGTTAACATTACACCTCTGTCGGCTTGTCTTTTCGGATTCGACCGGTTAACATTACAGCTCTGTCAATCTTTTTTTAAAACCGACTAGTTAATATTACACCTCTGTCGATCATTTCATTTGGCACGTTAACATTACACTTTCAAACTGTAGTCGTCCTTTGGACTCTTTCGAACACGACTGGTTAACATTACACCTCTGTCAGTTATTCTATTTGATACGTTAACATTACACCTCTATCAATCTTTTTTTTTAAAACCGACTAGTTAATATTACACCTCTGTCGATCATTTCATTTGGCACGTTAACATTACATCTCTGTCCAAATTCCTTCATATTGCAAATTCCTTCATATTGTTATGTTAACATTACACCACTAAACAGTTCTAATTCTACAAACCTGATACGTTACCATTACAGCTCTATCAGTTTGATTCTATCGACTGGTTGATATTACACCTCTGTCGATCTTTCCTAACCTCCAATGGGATTATGAGGGTAAAGTGTTTCTTAACCTCCAATGGGATTATGAGGTTAAACTGTTTCCTAACCTCCGACTGGTATACGAGGTTAAACTACTCTTTATACTCCGATGAGTATACGAGTATAAACTGGTTCTCCATGCTCCAACGCCTTAAGAGCTTAAACTATGTAGACTCCAACAAGAACATGAGTATAAACTGTTTCCTACACTCCAACTACACAAAAGCCTAAACTGTGGACACCATGAATCTCTCTAGCTTGGTCGAGATGATGGAACACTCTGGCAGCCAAGTAGTCAAATGGACATATTTCAGCCTAAGAAAGATAATCAAAGCTACATTCAACAATACACCTCTAGTTATTACCCAAAGTAATTCGTTCCCTATTATAAGTCTGAATACAGGATCACAAAAACTTTGGGGGGGGGGGGGTTATAGACGGCTAAACTATACTCTATTGGATCAACACTGAGTCCAAGTCCAAAAAGTGAATAACCATGGGCTAAACACTTCAGATGGGCTCAAGCATCAGCATATGGTAGGCTACAGCAAAGTTCACTTGGATCACATGCGAACATGACTACATTCGAGCCAAAGAGAACTTGAGTCCGAGTCAATCCTCAAGTCGGACTCAGGGCCGAGTCAAAAGGCATCCTCAAGTTGGACTCTGGGCCGCCGAAAGGCTTCCTCAAGTTGGCCGAGTCAAAAGGCGTCCTCAAGTCGGACTTCGAGCCCAAGTCGTAAGGCGTGTTCAATTCGGACTCTGGGCCAAGTCGAAAGGCGTTCTCAAGATGGCCGAGTCAATAAACGAGTTCAAGTCAAATTCTGAGTCAAATCTGAACTTATCAGCAAAGCTCACCCAAGCCATAGCGAAGCTCGCTCTCAAGGCCAAGTCAAAATGAAGCTTCAAGCGAAGTTCACCTAAAACAAGCTTCGCCCAAATAGTCCGTGTGGGCCATGTAACGAAGTTCTCCGAAGCCAAAGCGAAGTTCGCCGAAGTCGCAGTGAAGCTCGCAGAAGTCGCAACTAAGCGAGCTTCGCCCAATAGCCTCTGTGGACCATGTCACCCACATTCTAAAGAAAGTGAACTACCTCCATTCTGGCGAAGTTTGTTCATGGTCGTTATTGGCGAACTTCACCCATGACCGTTATTGGCGAACTTCGTCCATGGCTGTTATTGGTGAACATCGCCCATAGCCGTTTTTCAGAAGCCACTTGTAAGGAAACGATTAACCCTACGGACTCACCCATTTGAGGAGAGTTAAGGGGAATTAATGACCACTAACTTACCTATTTAAGGGGAGTTAAGGCACACTAACTCACCCACTTAATGCTCCCAAGCCTATAAATAGGCATGATCAACATGAAAGAGGGGGCGGAGGAAAAGGTCTTGGGGCTAACATTATCTGGGCTCTTTGCCATTGAGAAGAGAGAGAGATTCAGAGGCTACAATGACAAAAAGCTCATCTCTCCTCCATTCTCATTGATCTTCATAGATCATTATCATCGGTTAATCATTTAGCCCGATCAACGATCCTTGTGGGAACGGATTCGTTCTCTTCAGCTAGTCATCTAGCTTACTCAACAGTTCTTGTGCGAAATGATCTGTTAATATCTCTTCATCCAGAGAAGGCTGTGCTATCTTCCGAGAGATTAGAGATCATCAATCAGTAAAAGATCCATCATCTTAGTCAGACCGTCAACGGAGTACTAGATCGACGCTCCATCGGCACACAGAAAAAAACCCCAGAAAATATAAATTTTTCCTTTATTTTATTGTAATCTTTTTATTGTAATCTTTTTACTGTAATCTATTTCAATTGCAATACAAAAGACCTGAAACAATCTTTAAGTATTCCGGGCAAAGATACATTACCAAAGCTTTTGCAACTAGTCTTCTATTTCTGTTTATAGCCAGCTGGACATATATAGTATACGTGCTCCAACTTGAGGGGGAGTGTTAGATATTATTAGTATTTATATCTAGTAGATATTATGAGATATTGTTAAGATATTATGAGATGTGATTAGATATGATTTTATCTCATATTTATTTTATAATATCCTTCTAATATCTATTTAAGAGAGGTTAGGATCAAATGAATAATGAACTTTGTGTTTTCTATTTTCTCTGCACATCCATTTTTACTATGACGTCTTGAAGTAGAAACTGCCCAAATTATATACCAGTAATCTGTAAAAATATTGACTTTCAAAAGGATAAATTAGGGAAAGGTCCATTTAGATATGTCAGGACACTAATTCATAAGGATGAGTCACAATAAAATACCCCAATAAGCAAAGTACTTCTGTTTTAAACCCAAACTGAAGTAATGAAGAGCTTTTCACTTGTGAACTAGGTACTGAACAGTTCCCTACAATATAGTGCTTGAAAGAATTTAGGTGAGGTGATGAGAAGTGTATAGAAACATGGCCCTTTTCACGTGCATAGAAAGAAACAGGGTGAAAGAAACCTTACGCATATTTGACCCCTCTTGTTTCTTATTTCTCAAGCTCTAAATTAGCATCCCCAAAAACTAGAAAGCTTTATTTCAATTCTCTAGACAGAAGTCAACTTTTATGGTCATTTAGAAAAAGAAAGTAAACTTATCACTTTTCTTATTGTAGCTGTCCTCTAATTCTAGGTTTTATATACTTACTTTAGGCAATCCATAGCTCTAAACTAACACTTCCTACATTATGAGATTCATGGCTACAGAGAACATAACAAGATTGAAATGCAACAATGTTTGACCTAAGCCATGTTTTACTAATATTCCCGTAATAAGGGTGTATTCAAACAATTTATTTTTATAGTATTACATTTCATATTCTTCTTCTATCTTTTTCCTCCATCCTTTATGTGTCAGATTATTTTCCATTGGGTTGTTATTTTAGCCAATTTGGTATTAGGTTTTGTTAGATATTATTAATAATTTGGTATTAGTAGATTTAGAGCATGTTTGGCTACTAATTATTTTTGTTACTTATAAGTTCCTTATTACTTATTTTGAAAACCCTTATAAGGATGTCAAAAATAAGTAAAGTGTTTCGTAAAACCTTAACTTATAAGGATATGTGTATAGTTATTTATTTGGTAAATCAATAACTTATAAGGTTGTGATAGTTGTCAAATGACCAAAAGGGACATCTTGTTAAATGCATATTTGACTAATTAATTACTTATATATTAATCAAATAATATTTACTAATAAAGTTTTTAATTAATACACTAAGTAAATAATAAAAATAATTATTTCACATAATTATGATTATTAATTACTAATATTTGGACTAATTAATTAATTTATATGAACCAAAAATTATTATTAGTAAAATTATTAATTAGATAATTAAAATTAATTATTTCCTAATATTAAATATATTTAAATAAAATATTTTTATATATCACACTAATTTTGGTTATTAATTACTAATACTGATATTAATTAGTTAAATTCATATTAATTAAATTAAAATTATTAATATTTTTATTTATTAATTAAATAATTATTTAATAGGAATAATTTTTATTCTTAAAAATATAAACTATTAATTAAATAATAATTAATAACAAATTTATTTATTAATTAAATAATTATTTATGCTTAAAAAGAAAATGTAAGTAATTAATTAAATAATAAATATTAATAAATTTATTTATTAATTATCTAATTAATTAATAAAGATAATTATTTATTCTAAAAATAAAATAATTAATTAAGTAGTAATTATTAATAACTTTATCTATTAGTTAACTAATTCATTATTAAGAAAAAAATTTATTCTTAAAAATAAAAATATAAATAATTAATTAAATAATAATTATTTGTAAATTTATTTATTACTTACCAAATTAATTAATAAGGATAACTATTCATTTTAAAATGAAAATATAACAAATTAATTAATTAATAACTATTAATAAATTTATTTGTTAATTAACCAATAATTAATAATAATAATTACTTAATCTTAAAAATAAAAAGATAACTAATTAAATGAGTTGTAATTATCAGTAAGTTATTTGGTAATTAACTAATTAATTATAATAATTATTATTTTATAATAAGAAAATGTTTATTTAAAATATATTTTATATATCACATTATTTATGATTATTAGTAACTAATATTAATAAAGAGGTATGAAGGGTATTATGGTCTTTTGACGAATAAGTAGAACTACTTATAAGTAGTCCAAAAAGTTGGGATTTCCCAACTTGTTTTTGGCTACTTATAAGTTAAAAATAAGTAGATAAGTGAACCCTCACCAAACATGATCTTGTTAACTTATAAGTAAAAAGTTACTTATAAGTAAAATAAGTAACTTATAAATATGTTGCCAAACATGCTCTTAGTAGATATTATGAGATGTTGAGATATTGTGAGACGGTTTAGATATGATTTTATCTCATACCTATTTTATAATATCCTCCTAATCTCTATTTAAGAGAGATTAGGATTAGATGAATTATAAAATTGTCTTTTCTATTTCTCTACATTGTATTAGAGCCAACTCGATCCGAGCAACTTCTCCCATCTTTTTAGATCTCGAGGCCATCGACTCTTTTTAGATCTCGAGGGCATCAAGGGGGTTTTGCATGGACTTCATGCTCCCCTCGGCGGCTACGATAACATCTTCGGTGGCTTCGACATCATCTTTGATTTCTACATTATTTATTTACTAAATCTTTGTTGAACCTTAATAAAAAAAGCCCTACCCTTAAAAAAACAACCCCTAAGCTCAAAAGGGAAAACTGCTCTGCTGATCACGGTTCTGTTCATCGATGAACAGTACCCACAAGAACAGTTTACCATGAGCAGTATCGCTCTTCGTCATCTTCCGATGGTTGGATGCAAAAGTACGTAGTTAATTCCGACGTTACTTCTACTAGCTGACTCACCTAGGATTTTTTTTTACTGGCTGGCCCGCCTAGCGTTTCTCTCTACTGACTGACTCGCCTAGGGTTTCTCTCTACTGGCTGACCCGCATATGGTATCTTTTTAATGGCGTACCCACTTAGGATTTTCACTGGCTTACCCGTCTAGGGTGTTTCTATTGGCTTACTCCCCTAGGGTTTCTTCTGACTGTGACTACACTTTTCTGATCGCTGAAGCAAAGATACATTACCAAAATTCTTGCAAATAGTCGTTCTATTTCCATTTGTAACAAGTGGACATATATAGTATATATGCTCCAGCTTAAGGGGGAGTGTTAAATATTATTGATAATTTGGTATTAGTAGATTTAGTAGATATTGTTGAAATATTATGAGACGTGATTAGATATGATTTTTATCTCATACCTATTTTATAATATCCTCCTAATCTCTATTTGAGAGAGGTTAGGGTTAGATGAATAATAAAACTGTCTTTTCTATTTCTCTACAGGTTTATTGCAGGAAGTCATGTTCAACATAAAATGCATGAAAAGAGATTGACATGACAATGTATACAAGTACATTAACAGAATAGCCACTATATTAAGCTAGAAATAGTTTTACCAAGAAGCTGAAGAAACATCATGTATAAAAAGAAATATTATAATCATTTTAACTACAACTAGAAAGAAGGAAATCAAATGATGGAAGAGCATAGCAGGATCAACATCTAGAGCTTAAACAAGATGTAATATATATTAACTTTGAAGCAATTAATGTGATAGAGAAACATACCCACAAAGAATTATCCTAAATCTTCAATTTGTTTGAGAATTCATTATCAACTGCTGGATCTTCTCCTTTGCATCATCCATTTTCTCCTTTTCTAGTGCCTCCAATAGCTTATTGTATGTATTATGCTTAGGACTGAATCCCTTCAACACCATTTCTTCGAAAAATAAGCATGACTGCCGTAACTTTCTGTTCCGAGAAAGCCCATTAATCAAAAGAATATATGTTCCAAAATCAGGGCTAATATCTTTCTTAAACATATGCCCCAACATGTACATAAGAACTTTAATCCATTGCTTTCTACAACACATTTTCATCAAAGGGGCATATGTTTTGATATCAGGCTCGCAAGAATCCTCTTCCATTTTCAGGAGTAGCTCCAAAGCCTTCTTCTCTTGAAATTTATGACAGAAAGCTGAAATCAAAGTATTGTATGTAGTCACATTTGGAGTGAACCCATTGTTGCGCATCTCCTCATATACATCATTAGCATCTTGCAACTGTCCTCCTTTACATAGTATATAAATTAGAGAATTATAAAATGAAGTGTCAAGGACACAACCATCTCTCTTTACCTTCTCAAAAATTTCCAAAGCTTTTTCTATTTCTCTCGCCTTTCCTAAAGAATGCATCACAATAGTATAAGTCACGATATTTGGAGAACAGCCTTTTATGTGCATCTCATCAAGAATAGCATAAACTGTTTCAAAATTCTTCTCCAAGCAATAAGCTTCAATTAAACTAGTATACGTAATAACGCAAGGAACAAAACCAAATTCTCTCATTTCTACCATAGTGTTTAGAGCGTCTTCTAGCTTTCTTGCCTTGCAATAACCATGTATCAATACATTATAAGTAGTAGCATTTGGCGAAATCTCACTCTTAAACTCCAAAAAGGCATCTCTAGCTCGCTTAACACTCCTCTCTTTGCACAAAGAGTCCAATAAAACATTCATTGATGTAGTATCCTTCTTGACTCCCAATTTCTCTAAAGCGCGAAATGTATTTATAGAGTCAATCCATCTACCAGCACCAGCGAGCCTTCTCATAATCTTCGTCATGGTCATTAGTGAAACCAAGCCCTCAGCTTGGTTCATTTCTTCGACTAATGCCCACATTAAGTCAAATTGCTTAAACTTTCCTAAAATGTCAACCATCATGTCGTAAGATTCAGACGAGTGTTGAAATCTGACACGGGCATCACTCCACAAAAAGAAACCAAATGCAGGAATCCAATCATTGCTAAACCTTTTTAAGATTTTATTCACCAATTCTGTTGAAACCTTGAACGAACAATTGCCAAGAGATTTAACAACTTCCCCTGGGGAGATGAAATTATATTTCAAAACCTTAGTGACTTCATCGACATCAGAGTCAGGAGTCTCTCGAGTCATAATCTTAACAATGGCATGATGATGTTCGATCTTCGAACTAGTTATCTTCTGCTCCGAACTCTCAATTTGAGTAGGGAGAACAAAATCATCATCCAATTCCAAACCATTAGATTGATCTCCCTTTGAGAATTTAAACCAATTTGGTAGCTCTGGAGACTCATTCTTGCTACAAAATCCATGAACAAAGTTCTTTTCGAATTGCAAAGAAGTAATAAAGACTCGGCGCAATCGAGACATTTCAAGAAAACCCCTAATGACACAATCCAATAGTAATAGCTGAATGCAGTGTTTGATGCACTGAAATGTCAGAAATCAATCAAGAAAAACATCACATGAGAATTTCGTCAAACAGCTGGTGTGCAGTCTAAAGAAAACCCAAGCATAGAAGATAGAGGATACCAAGAACTGGGATGGTGAATGAGAGGAAAAGGATACACCAACAGAAAGCAGAGTTTTAGTTAGATCCGTAAGGAATTTAATAGCCAAAGAGAAAATGCAAATTATTGGGAGACAGAAGGAGGAAATCCCTCAAGACCTTCAGATTTATGTGTTTAAAATTTGCTTTTCTCGTTCATGAACTTTGAAGTGTTTGCAGTTGGGCCAATTATCGGCCTGGCATAAGAAGGCCCATACTTAAAAAGGGGCCCACAATGATATTTGGTCTTTCTTGGCGAAAAGAAAACTAGGGCCTCAATACCGAAAATCATGTAGAGGGGAAGGAGATCAACGAGAAGTATATATTAGAGATTTAAAATTTGGTGATTGCATATATGCAATATCCTTCTTGCAATAAATAATATTGTTAATTGCACTGACAATTCTGCTTACATAGTTATTGATAATGTAACATGTGCTATAATCTTCTTCCTCCATACATGATTCCTTATAGAAGCCTTTTTTTATAGGACTTGCTTTGATCATTACTATAATGTCATGAGATGCAAATCTCGTATGTCAAGGTAGGATAAGAAAAATTAATTTGTACACCGTACTTGTTATATCCATATTTAAATCCGATGTTAACTAAGATTATCTTAATCCAGATAATTTTAGGACCTTCTACCCTAGAATCCATCAATTCTTTTTAAAGCTACCCTCCAAAACCTTCCTATTTGTTAGTTTACTATTCAAATCCACAATTGGACAAGTTACCTGTAAGTTTTTGCTAGGAAATATTTTTTTGTGTATTTACTTATATATTATTTTTAGTTATATTTTTAAAGCATAACTGAACTATACCAATATACTTATTAAACTAATCTATCCTCTTTCCAAGTTATGTGAGTGTGTTTACTTCAGATGTGAGACTAAATCTCATGTCATGAATATGTGAGATCAAAATCGCATTTGAACTGAATGAATTAGAGATGCTCCTAGAGGCCTCTGACTAGCGTACACTAGGCTGAGTTGGATCAAGATCACCTATAAATGTTTTAGACTCAAAAGAAGAGACAATCTTATGCTTCTCCATGAACCATGGGATGGTGGTCCATATTCTTCCAACTATAAGCAATTTATATTTACCTTGTCTTAATATGTTAGACAAAAATATATGGGATTAAATACAAAAGGCATGGCAACATACCTAGATCATACAAGTCGACAATATGTCATAAGGCATAATAGGCCAAAGGTACTTTGGAGGAATACACTACATACTTCTTTCTATGTGACGAAGAGATCTCTAGTTTGAGACAATGACATGGGAAAAGATCAAGTGGGGGGAGCAGAAGCCATCCCAATGTGTTGTTTTATTTGATAGCAAACTGTTAAAAAAGAACAAAGGGTAAACAAAAACATGCAAAGATTGATTGCAAGAAGGTTTTAAAGCTGAAAAAGTAAAAGAGGGGTGTTTATGCTTTGCCCAAAGGACAGGCCAGAGACTTCACTTTGACTACCCTTCAAGTTCTCCTATGGCTTGGTTTTCTGGACCAAAAGTGGATTGAGGTTGAAAGATGGACCCTCCTCATTTTCTTTTCTTTTTGTTTTATTTCATTTTATTACTTTGGTGAATATTGTAAAACTGAAAAAATATATTTCATTAAATTTTAGTCAATGATGTTTAATATTTTGCATTGAGTTAAATAAAAGCATCAATGCAGTAGTTTTTGTATTGCATCCATCCGAATACTCATCAACAAGCTACTCATAACTGTTATAGAAAGCGCAAACTATCACATATGAAGATTAAGACAAAAATAGAAGGCAATTGTAGACATACAACTTAACATGATTCAGAGGAAATCCTACGCCCTCAAACAACAGCAAATGGTCCTTCTATTATTTAGAAGAAACAAAGAACACAGATTAGAGAGAGAGAAGAGAGGAGATAATCGCAATCAAAAGAGATCCTAAACAATTGAAGATCTCCAAATTCTCTCAAAGTTATTCATAAACCCTCATCTCATTGATATTTATATAATTGTACACGGATGGAAAAATCCTTATTCTACTAGCATTAGTTTCCAAAAAGTTTCAGCATTCAAACAATTCACATTCAAACATGATTAATTTGACGTTTGAAATATTTGTCTAGATGATTATCTGAATTGCTCAAGAAAATAGCTATCAGATTTTTTCCAGAAATATCTTGGAGACGTATGTCCAGACATCTAGTGCATCTAGTTTAGTGTATTGAGGGGAAAACAAAGAGAGAGAAGAATCAAGAAAAAGCTCTTTCTCTAGTGTTTGATTGTAAGAATGAGTATCAATTTGTGCAACTAGTGATGCCATATAGTTTTCAAAAGCCGTCAACTGAGCTAAAGACCCAAGTGTGCCATGATGGAACTCTGGTGCACGGATTGATGGATTAGATGTTTGCAACATTCCTTAAAACAATTTGATCATTCATCGGACGGCTGAGATCGCATAAGGCCAACTAAAAGTTTGGTACTCGATAAGATCCACGTCATGGCTTGAGAGAATTTGAATCATGGAAATATTATGCCTTTGTTGAATCAAAGCCTATGTTGTTCCTTTAGATCCCATTAAATTTCCCATGGCGTGAGGATCACCAAAATTGCCACAGAAAAAAGACATTGGATAAGGTGTGAATCGTGTGATCTCCCATTTTCACGAGTGCATTTTCGAGGAGGTCCGAAAGATCTCTCTCAAACTGTTCCTACCTAAAATTTCCTCTGCAAGCATTGCTATATTTGTGCATGTCTAGTATATATACTGTTAAGAATGTCCCACATTCATTTAGTTATTGTGTGTTTGCTCTACTAAAAAGCATGAGATAACATTTAGTCTTACATTGATAGAAACATTTAGATGACTATATGATTCAACATGTTTGGATTAATAAATCACGTAATTGAGGTTAACTTTTTTGAGTCATGTTGGATCCAAGTAGATTAACCTAATCCATCTCATTTAATGGGCTTTTACAACCCAACAAATTACTATCTGAGCCCATGTTTTGATGGAATTTTTTTTTTTTGATTGAAAAGAAAATCAAAATACATCCAGTCTAGAAAAATAGAAACCCACGAGCATAACAAAGGAATTTGGATTAATGCCTCCCCTTATCAGACTATAGAACACCGTGTAAAAAAGGTGGAGGGTCTTCAAGCCATACCACGTAATCATCAAACTCCTTAGCTTTTCGCGCCACCACATGAGCCACTTCATTCCCTATTCGACGAATTACCTGAAAAACCCATTCCTCAAGCTGTGTACAATATCGCTACACATCATCCACAAAGTGCCCAAAAATCGAGTGTTGCTCCACTCCGATTTGAATATCTCTAATTACTAGCTCTGCATCTCCTTCAAAGATTACCCTCCCAAAACCAGCCTCAAGAGCAAATGTAATAGCTTCCCATACCGCCCGAAATTCAGCATGCTCAGCATTACCTTGTATAGGAATAATCTTTGACATGGCTGCATAGAACTCACCTGCATGGTTCCTCACAATTATACCCACCATCGTTCCCTTCTATGAGAATACCGCTCCGTCAAAATTCACCTTCCAATAGCCTAATGATGGAGGACTCCACACCATTGGTACTGCCATCATAGTCAAACTCGTATGCGGTTCTTGCACATTCAGAAAAAATAATCTATATTCTCTGGCCCGAAGCACAATTTCCTCTACCCCTCGAGGATGCCCTTAGTGTTTTATGTCATTTCAATTTTTCCATAGAAGCCAATATTACAATGACCAACTCGAAACTCTCTGAATCCAGCCTCTCCTCTAGATTATGCCACCAATGTCTCATACTACTACCCTTCACAATTTGACTCCAGATTTGCTTCAAGACTATGTTAGCATGATTATAGCCCATGCTAGAACTCGCATGATGTGTACATATCTGACATCTCTTAGTCCAGTGCATGTCGACGTTCCATTGGGTGCATGCTCTCACATTTGACTCCAGATGTGAATTTTTAGTCTATGTTTGGCAACTACAAAAGGAGACATGTTCAAGACTTGTTTTTTTTTTATCAAGACCAAAGTTAGTCCAAGCAGGTGGCCTAAAAAAACTTGTTTAAATGCTAAAATTTGAACTAAAAAAATTTATTTCATTTTGGCCCAATTATTGCCAAACTAAAAACTAGTTTTTGGACCAAAATTATACCCACTAAAAATAGTTTTCTAGAGTTGTCAAGCACACCCATATTGTCTATGAAGATTTTAAATTGAGACCTATCTATTAATTAATAATATGTACAGAACTCAAGCTATTAGAAACTGAAGCCAAGATAAAGATTTATTTGGAGTGTCTCACATCCATTATTCAGTTTAGATGTGGTTTCGCTCTAGCAAAAGGCATGAGATGCAATTTACTGCCACGTTGAAAAGTTATTAGATAGATACATAATCGCTGAGCCAAAAGAAACTAAATAGATACATGGTTAAGCATAATTGGACTCAATACTCAAATAGTATTAATCTTTTTGAGTAAATTTAAAATATAAACAGATTAGCTTAATCCAATCTCGGGAGCTTTGCAACCCAGCATGAACTTTGCCTAACCCATCCACTGACATTTGGAGCCCACATAAGGTCGGGACCTAGCTTTAAATCAAGAGGTGGTAAGGCAATTTTGTTCAAGGAATTCTAAGCCACACACTCATACTCTTTGCAATATGCATGAAGCCCATAATTCTACTATTTGCTTTTGGGAGCTTATATGTGGTTATCTGGCTTGTAGGGATTGATTAAATTGGTTGATTTGTCTAGCCACAACACTAATCAAGCTAGCCAATGCCCATTCATTGATTTCTTTTGTCCACTTGGCATGGAATAGACGTTAGGGAAACTCCATATCATCACAAGCTGGCATGATTTGAAAACAATATTGTAACTCAATAATTATATTTGATGTAAATTCAGATTAGATTCAAATATTAGTCTCATATTAACTTAAGCATATAACTTAGATTTTACATTTAGGCTGTCAGCCTACATCACGTTAGCAGACACTGGGTCAACAGATTACTTAACTTAATTTGAAAAGTATGGGAAACCTGCACTTTGCCATTAATTAGATCATGACCCTTGGACCTAGCGATAAGCCAGTATAAGGCAGTGAGAGCCCACGATATCGAACTTAGCTCAGTTTAGAAACCATGCCTCACCTCAAGCCGACCTAATTTTATAGTGGTTTGCCTAACTGAAGATGATTGATTAGAATATATCATATCCACATGATGCCATGTTAGGAGATATCAATCGAATAACCAATCTATTAGATTTTCAACTTCCATAACAACCCCAATTTAAACACGAACCTTCCTCCAACAATGAGGCATGACATGTGGGCTTTCATCAAGAGTCTTACTTTAGCACCTGAGGTGTGTTAGTGGATAACACACCATCAACAATCTGATGTTTTTTCTATTTTCTCGAGCAATCTCAAGAACAGGTCAACAACATAACTAAACGTAGATAAAATTAGTGATGCCTTAACTTTCTTTATTTCTGTATTAAAATGCATAATAAGAAGGCTCAAAATCGTCTCTTTGAACCAAGATATCACACACCTAATTTTTGATGAACTTGAAATATCACAAATTTGCAAATGTTCAATATATTCCCGATTGTGTTATGAGAGTACGGATCCTCTTAGAAATAGTTGTGTAGAGTTTTTATGCGGAACCATTAAGGAAATGCGAAGTGTCCACGTGAAACAAACCGAAATCGTCAAATGCGGAAAGAATTCCCAGCCCTTAAAAGCGTAATCAATTAATGTTAATCATAGATAATTATAATTATAACTCGTTCCACTAAATATTCCCTGTGAATAGCTAAATCTTTCAATCGCAAGGAAGGTGAAAGGCCTTTTAATTTAAAAAAACATTGTGCTCAAAAAAAAAAAAAAACATAAAAATTTTCTTTCTTTTGATAGTGCCACACCTAGAGTAAAATTCAAAGCTTAGAATGAAGTGTTCAGGATTATGATGAAATATTAAAAATTAAATTAAAGACTGGCCAAAAGGAATTTCTTATGTTATTTCACTAGTATAGTTGGACGCTTCATAGTAAATGCAGAGAGGAAAGTCCAATAACATAAAAACTTATGTGAAAAATAAAAAAGATTAACTACGAACATAACCTCAGTAGTATCAAGTAATTGCAAAGAGACCTCTATAGTTTTATTTGTTGCGAATAGACCCCCTATACTTCTACTTGTTGCAATAGACCACCTGAATGGATATTTTTGACTCTTAAAATTATTAAAAATATTCGAAGAGGCGGATAGACCCCCTATAGTTTTATTGGTAAGGATAAACACCTAATTGCTAAAAAATTACTGTTAAAGGGGTCGAAAGTGTTCACTAAGGGAGTGTATTCGCAATTGGGTCAATACTACGAGGAGTATATTCACAATAAATAGAAATACGAGTGTTTATTCACAACGAATAGAACTACATAGGGTCTCTTTGCAATTGAGTGATACTATACAGGGCTCTGTTTGCAATTAACTCAATAAAAAAGTGTATGTGAATCAAGGGATGCATTTCTATTTATGATCCTTCAATTAAGCAGATGCAAATAATTTAACTATAAACGATAAGTAACTGACAATTTTATGGTAACACAAACTTTAAACGGATGATGAGCGACTAAAGAAGATTATTAAGTTAATCTTATAAGTTCCTATTTTCTCAACAAAAACAAAAAAAAGAAGGAAAAAGAAAAAAAAAAGCGCTCCTAAACAAAACAAAAATAAAGATTTGAACTATCATCATTCAAGTTTTCAACAATATGCCCAAATAAGAATGGTGTGCTTCCTTGTTAATGGCTTGGTGTTTCACAAAGATTTGCTATTCACACAGACTTTTAATTGAACTAGTATAATGCATTTTAATTGAACTAGTATAGTGCGTGTGGGCATACTTGTTTTGTTTTATATTTTTAAATTTTTTTAGCTGCAAAATAATGAAATGACTTGTATAGCAATATAAATTCTGAACAATTATAATTTTATTTGAATGAATAACTTGTACTATAAAACTGTATAAAGAACTGTATGATTAGTTATTATAGTTTGGATAATTATTATAATTTATTAAAATAATGATAATATACTAAATAATTTCTTCTCTTTTAAATATAATAATATTATACATAGCATAATTATAATAGTATTAGTAACTATATATTAATTTAATAATTAGTTTATTACACTATTAGTAAATAATTTACTAAATTGTATAATTATTAAATTACAGTGTAATTTATTAATTTAAAAATACTATTAAAGTTATTATACTATTGATACTATTACAATTATAATAAACACAAATTATTTTTCATAATATTATCATACTTTTAAAAGGCTAATAAGTTGAAAGGTTAACAAGTAATCCTCCATAAGAGGTGCAACCCAAGCATGAGGCATAAGGCTAATGAATTTTTATTATTCTTAATTTTTCTAGAATTTTAAATATTATGTGAAGATAAATTAGGGATAAATTTTAAATTTTCTCTTAAATAACATAATTAAATAATAAAATAATAGTGTGACCAAAAGGTTTTGAAAAGTGAGGAAAATGCATAATTAATGAGAGGTTATATATAATTAGTGAATAATTAATTACAACTAATGACATATTTGAGAATTATCAAACTTAAAAGGGTAAAAATGGAAATCAAAAGTTTTAACAAGGCAATCCTCTTTTATATGTAGTATAGATATAGATAGAATATAATCAGTAGTTTTAATTTAATTACGCTTTGAGGTTCAAAATTCTTTCCGCGTTTGGTGATTTTTGTTTGCTTCACGTGGACACTTGGCATTCCCTTATTGGTTCCGCATAAAAACTCTATACAACCGATTCTGAGAGGATCTGGACTCGTGTTATGATACCTTAATCTGATATTGAAGATAGTACTAGATATAAAAAAATTGAAGATAGAACCATGCGATACTTGATCAAATAAAATTGGGTAAAAAGAAATTTCTCTTTTTAAATAAAGGAACGTGTAAGCAGTACCCCAAGCCAAGAAAGAATGTTGTATGTGGACTTTGGGAGTTCACTAAACAAGCATGTTTCTTACTTTATTATGTTCGGAATCTTGTTGATCTTGGTGATACATGATTACTGAACTATAAATTATCTTAATTAAAAATTATAGCACGGGGGATCAGACACAGCCTCCAATGGCAGTCAAGATTTTGAAGGAGGTAGTCTTGAAAAGTTGAAAGCTTAAGTTATATCTGAACTTTCTTTTAAAAACAAAGAGAGTGAGTCGAGAAAACCATTCTAATGTTCGAATTATCGGCACAAGTAGCAACTCAAGCTTCAAGTAGTGACTTAAGACTCTCATTCTTTATAACAACAAAGTCTTTATCTCAATTGTTTTGAGATGTGCTAAATAAATCTTATTCTTCTGTTTGTTTTTGTTAAGAGTTATCTCATCAGTTAAATTAAATATTATCATTGTTCTTAATTGATTCAAATCAAATTTTCTTACGCCTTACACGATATAGTGTTGAGAGTTATTTCTTTATGTTAGATAGGAATAGACCCCTTTTGTTTAGTCCCACATCGGATAGAGTAGAAGAATGAGACCACTCCTCTTGTATATATAGACCCTAATACTAATGAATAAAATTTCACATTTCTCTTAATTTGCCCTGTTTCTAACATGGTATCAGAGCCTCCAAAACCGTAGCCTCCAAAACCCTAGCCGCAAAAAAAAACCCACTGTTCATCGTCGCCGCTACTGTTCATCGCCGCCGTCACTTCGTCGTCTTCATCCTTTAGCGATTATTTCCTTCGTAAAATAATCCCCTTTGGCGATTATTTCCTTCGTGAAATAATCCCCTCTGGACTCGACCCCTATGGATCAAACCTTGCTTTGATCCTGAAAAGAGTGGTGATTTCGCTTGGTCGATTTCACTCACTTTGGCAATTATTTCCTTCGTGAAATAATCTCATTGATCGTGTAGCCCCCCCTCGTGTTGAGGAGATGAGATGAATGGGGGCAAGGTGGATGATGAGAAGAGGATGATGTTTGGAGACGAGGAAAGTTGAAGGCCGGGTGTAGGATCTAGATTTGTGGGATCGGTGTGAGGAAACCGAACACAAATTAGATCAATGGAGACCGACACAAACCCGATGGCGGAACTCATCAAGAAGTTGAACCCGGAGGATGTTTCAACTATGATGCAGTTCATGAGGATGACAATGAGAGGGCTCAACAAAGCCACCGCCCAAAAAGGTGGAGCTTCCACCTATCGACGTGAAGCTCAAATGGCCAGCGACATATCTGAGTTTATCGCGCCGGGAGAGATATACCCTTGCAGGGAGGAACCTAGAGGGATATCATACAGGAGAGAAGACTGAACCGGATGATAGCTCCGTAGGAAGAGATGAGTGGAAGTCCACTCATATGTTGGTGTATATCTGGCTTCTCAATTCTGTAGTCCAGCCAATTACAGCCACGATAGATGGCCTTGGAAAGGTGCAGGATGTCTGGGAGAAGCTGAGAAGGACCTATAATGGGGTGGGGAATAACCTGAGGGTATTCTAGATCGAAAAGGAGATCAGCGCTACAGTCCAGGGAGAGAGGACTGTACAAGAGTATGCCACGGAACTGGAGCGCTTGTGGCTGGATCACGATCACTTCTCGTCCCTAGCAAGTTGCAAGGACCCTGAGTGCAAGGAGCGCGAGGCCTCTTTGCAGAAGAGAACCATGCTATTCCTCCGAGACTTGGCTCCATCATTTGAGCAGAAGACGGTGATGCTACTAGTCCAGACGAAGATTCCATCTCTGAAAGAGACAGTCTTGGCCATGATACAGGAAGAGAGCCGTATCAGGCTACAGGCTGGGACAGGTGGACTTTCGGGGGAGAAGTCAGCATTGGTGGTCTCAAACCCAGGTAACACTGGATTCAGAGGGGAGACTAGACAGTGCTTTAACTACGGAGAGGTAGGGCATCTGAGACAGATGTGCTCTAAGGCATCTAAGGAGAGGAACTGGGGTGGGCGTGGACAGGCCAGAGGCCGTGGCCTCGGCCGTGAAGGCCGGCGAGGTGGAAGAGGAGGCCATCGGGCGAATCTATCGGTGGCAGAGGAGGAAGAAGCTGAGATGACTTTTACTGAGGAGGATCGAGCTCTCTTAGCGGCACCGAAGGAAACAGCGAAGCGACGACGGTCCGAGGGTGCATCTACCGCTCGAGGAGACTATGCTAGTTACGCTCTTCGTGCACACCTAAACAAAGGTATGAACGACACACATGCCCTTACATCCATGGCTGCCACTAGATCCACAGACTGGATAATGGATTCTGGAGCATCCAGACATGTAACTGGCAATGTCAGTGAGTTTTCGTCTTATACTCACCTGGCAGAGCCAGAGAGTATCCAGATTGCAGATGGTACAGCACAGGCTGTGGTCGGTAAGGGCACTATTAATTGTACAGATTCTGTAACACTATCTAATATTTTGCATGCTTCTTCATTTCCTGTTAGCCTGTTATCCATTAGTGCCATTATCCTTTAACTGAAATGTGTTGTTTCTTTCGATATTCCTAATGTGATCTTTCAGGAGAAGGGGACAGGATGAAGACTTGGGACTGGCACATAGCGTAGCGGGCTGTGGTACCTGGACCGTGAAGGGATGGACTCAACGCTAACATCTATGATTGAGAGGACGGGAGCAAGAGGAACTGAGGTGTGCGCAGAGGATGAGTTGATACTACATCATAAACGGATGGGACATCCTTCATTTAATATTCTGGGTAAAATGTATCCAATCTTATTTCAGAAAGCAAATCAACAGAAGCTTCAGTGTGATGCTTGTGAGTTTGGGAAGCTTACTAGAAGCTCTTATGTCAGTTCGGGTAATAGGAGTTCCTGTAGTTTTGAGGTGATACATTCTGACGTATGGGGACCGTGTCCAATAAATTCTATAAGTGGATGCAAGTATTTTGTTACATTTATTAATTATTTTTCTAGAGTCACTTGGATGTACCTGATGAAAAATAAGAATGATGTAGTTGGTTATTTCAAAGACTTTCATAGGCACATCCAGACTCAGTATGGTGCAGTGATAAAGGTGTTGAGGTCAGATAATGGGACAGAGTACACCAACAGAATATTTGGGGAGTATCTGTCAGCTCAAGTGATACAACACCAAACTACATGCACAAACACCCCAGCTCAGAATGGGGTAGCAGAGAGGAAAATAGACATCTCCTAGAAGTTGCTAGGAGTATGATGATGGCAATGAATGTCCCAAAAATATTGTGGGGACAAGCAGTTTTGACGGCTGCTCACTTAATCAATAGGATACTTTCGAATGTATTGAAATGAAAATCTCCGCGTGAGACACTGAAGGGAGACAACTGGGGGACCCTATCATTGAAGGTGTTTGGTTGTGTGTGTTTTGTGAAGGACAACAGACCATCTGTTGGGAAACTGGACCCCAGGACTATAAAGTGTATGTTCGTGGGATACTCTAGTACACAGAAAGGGTATGTCTGTTGGATCCCAGTGGAAAAAGACTATTTTTCAGTATGGATGTGCGGTTTCGAGAGCTCGATCCATACTACACATTGGGGGTAACTTCACCCTTTGGAGACTCACCGATATTGGAGGTATGAGGCGAGAGGAGGAGAATTGTGAGAGCTCAAGGGGGTCAATCTCAATTTCGGTCCCTTACTCAAAGGAGCAGAAGGATGAAGACGAAGGGTAGGAGGAGGAGACAAGGGGTGCTAAGCCTACAGCTCAGGGGGAGTTGCCTACAGCTCAGTGGGAGTTACATACATATAGAAGGAGGGGAAAGCAATCAGAAGTGCCTACAGTGCCGAGGTGCCTATAGTGCTAGTGCCCAGTCCCTCGTCCCGCTTTGCTCCAACTCTTGAGAAACCTACACCATCATCCACATTAGGTGATATCATTCCTTCTACTGCTACCCCTCTGTCCACACCAGTGTCTGTAAGGAGGACTACTCCCAGTAATGCGGGTAATCCTCCTAACATATATGGTTGGGATCTTGTTCAATTTATTTTCTATTCTAACATATCCCCTTCACATGGAGCATTCATTGCATCATTAGATTCTGTTACTATACCTAACAACTAGCAGGCTGCTAAGAAAGACCCAAAGTGGAAGGCAGCCATGCACGAGGAGCTGAGGGCTCTCGAGAAGAACCACACATGGGAGTTGGTGACACTGCCAGCAGGAAAAAGAGCAGTGAGATCTAAATGGGTGTTTACTGTGAAGCAGAATCCAGAAGGGCGGGTTGAACGCTACAAGGCACTACTGGTGGCAAAAGGATGCAGTCAGACATACGGCATTGACTACGATAAGACTTTTACACCAGTGGTGAAGATGAGTACTGTTCGAACACCGATCTCTCTCGTAACAAATAGTGGATGGAAACTACACCAACTAGACGTGAAGAATACGTTTCTTTATGGGGATCTAGTGGAGGAGGTGTATATGGAGATACCACCAAGATTTGCCACAGGACAGATAGTGGGTAAAGTCTGCAGGCTAAAGAAGTCTCTGTATGGGTTAAAGCAGTCTCCCCGAACATGGTTCGATAGGTTCAGGAGGGCTATGGTTGGTATGGGATACAAGCAGATCAATACCGACCATACTGTGTTCTTTCGAAGAAGTGGGGGCCACATCACTATGCTTACAGTGTATGTAGATTATATGATCATCACAGGAGATGATGAGGAAGAGATTGCCCAGCTCAAGGTGAGATTGAGCAAAGAATTTGAAGTGAAGGATCTGGGTCAGCTTCGATACTTTCTTGGAATAGAGTTAGCTCATGGAGTGGAGGGGATTGTTCTCTCCCAGAGAAAGTATACACTAGATCTTCTTGTAGAGACAGGAATGTTGGGGTGCAAACCTGCTACTACCCCGATCGATTAAAGGTTCAAGCTGATTGCTGAGGCAGGAGAACCAGTTAATCGTGAGAGATATCAGAGGCTGGTTGGTAAGTTGATCTATCTGAGTCACACACGTCCAGACATTTCATTTGCGGTGAGCGTGGTGAGCCGCTACATGTATGACCCGAGGAAGGATCATATGGATGCAGTATATCAGATCCTGAAGTATCTGAAGGGTGCCCCTGGCAAAGGGCTGATATTCAGGAGAAATGACCATGTGAACATTGAGGACTACTGTGACTCAGATTGGGCTAGCTGCGGAGATGATAGGAGGTCTACCTCAGGGTACTGCATATTTGTAGGAGGCAACTTAGTCTCTTGGAAAAGCAAGAAGCAATCTGTGGTGATAAGATCAACAGCTGAAGCAGAGTACAGAGCAATGGCCGTGAGGGTTGCGGAGTTGATGTAGCTGAAAACCATGCTGGTGGAGCTAAAGCTAGATCAAGGGGCCAATATTAGGTTGTGGTGTGACAACAAGTCAGCTATCAGTATTGCCAACAACCCAGTACACCATGACAGAACCAAGGATATCGAGATTGACAGGTTCTTCATCAAAGAAAAGCTGAACAGTGGGCTACTGGAGTTAGGCCATGTTCCAACTAAGGAGCAGGCTGCAGACTGCTTGACTAAAGGACTTAGCTCAGTAGACCTAGCTAGAGGGTGTGACAAGATGGGCTTCATAGATATCTTTCGCCCATCTTGAGGAGGAGTGTTGAGAGTTATTTTTTTATGTTAGATAGGAATAGACCCCTTTTGTTTAGTCCCACATCGGATAGAGTAGAAGAATGAGACCACTCCTCTTGTATATATAGACCCCAATACTAATGAATAAAATTGCACATTTCTCTTGATTTGCCCTGTTTCTAACATATAGTCCTCTTTTATTCATGAACTATAATCTAAATCTTGCTTACTAATCCGTGTATTGTTGCCCAAAAGTAAGCACAAAGAACAAGCTTTATCCTCTTAGTTAATATGATGCTTTCTTAAACCTTCTGGCATACTTTGGTACTAATAATAAAACCAAATTGTCTCCTCTTGGGTCAATTTCTTGTGGAATATTTCATATTTAAGAAAATGAATCAGATAGAAGCCTGTTTGATACTGAGAGAGTTTTTTGCCCCCTCTATCTTTCTGTCTTTTATTGAGCCAATGGAAAAACCTCTATAAAAATTAACTTTAAATTGTTCTTATCACTACCCTAACTTTTATTAGCATAGGCAATAAGTGTACCATATAGTACCATTGCAGCAAAGTCCAACGAACACATAGTTGGTACCAACTCAATGCCTCCAATGTGAGCCTTTATGTTCATTCAGCCTTGAGCCAAACCCTAACTGCCCACAATTCCATAAAAGGAAGTGTCTAATCTCCCATCAAAAACCTATATCTAACAGTAAATCACTCAAAAGGAATGCCCATGGTGCTCTAGTAGTCCTGAACACACAGACCCTAGGGAATTCTTTCCTTTCCCTAAATATTCTCCTCACTTTAACTAACTTATCATTCAACAAATCTAAGCACATATTGAAAATAATGAGGAAAAAAACATACTCTAAATTTTATCAAAAGAAAAGAGGAGACACGAAAAAGGAAACCAAAGCAAATCTCAGTCACACATACCCAAAAACAAGAAATGTTTTTTAAAGAAAGAGAGAATATATATATATCTCTCTCTCCCCCCTCCCTCCCCCCCCCCTTTATCTTTTTTCCTTTAACTGCTTTTTTTTTTTCCTTCTCTCATGTTCTACCCCATTGCAATATTAAAAAAATCTCCCATAGAAGGTCTTGTATCTTGGTGTACACCTACTCCAATCTGATACTAATTGTTTCATACTAATTAGCGTTCTATGCAGAAGTGTTGTCTGCGAAAGCGCCATCTAAACTCCCAATTAGATAACTTCTTTGTAGAGCAATAGATCAATTGGCGATTGGAAATTCCAAGAAACCTATGTTCGAACTAATGAGAAAAGCAAACCACAACAGAAAAGAGAACAAGAGCACAAAAATACGCGGTCCGGCAGTTGCCTATGAATAGAAAGTTGAGTCTTCTTTTACAAGAGATTATATAATATAAAACATTTCTTGCCTTCCTGAAGAATCCGCAATAAACTCTCTCTTAATCTCACCAAAAAGATCTATTACAATCTTAAATTCTCACGTTAGTTTCTCTATCTCTCTTTTACAATATGCAACTTTCCTCTCATCAACCCTAGATCTAAAAGGCTTGTATTTATAGGGTCCAAATTGGAAACAATACCATATAGGGCTCTTAATCCAGATAGAATTCTAAAATAAACAAATTAGCTCGACTCAATCTGACCAACCAGTCCAATCGACCGGTGTATCAGCAGTGGCACCCAACCGGTCAGACCAGCCACTATACTGCTTGTGCTTGTCATTTTTCTCCAATTGCTTCTTTTTTGACTCATCTAATATCTCCTGAGCTGAAATATAAGGCCATTTTCCAATACTATATAAAAAGTCATGTCACAAGAAATGAGACATGGGGGACGTATCCTTGTATAGATTTCAAGTTGTTTATACCGATATGATATTCTGAATGCCTTGATATATTATTACTGATTGTAATGATGTAATATTTTAATTGTATTGACATTATATCAATAAGTGTACTGATATAATATTCTGATTACACTGGAGAATTCATCTTGACATGTTTACCTGCTTACTCCCCATATTGATTTTCAATAGAAGACCATTGCGGTTCTTTGGCTAAATTCAAAAAACCAACCTAAACTTTGGGGCCTTTCTGATCTAACTGGCCTAGACTTCGTTTATACCATTAAACTCACTAAACTTTGGGGTATCCAACATAACCCTCTATATTTTCAATTTTTCCTCACTCCTCCCAGAACAACCACACCACACACACTTTGGGAGGAGAGACTCACTTTCCTACTAAATGAACATTAACTAAACTAGAGATATTTTCTGTCAAGACCATTTTAGTTATTTGATGTGTGGAAATGTCTTGGAGATGTAGATTTAGGATGGTTGACTAAATTATTTAATAAGAAAATTGAGACAAAGAAAATACCCGATGAGTGGAGGATTACCACTTTGATACCGATATATAAGAATAAAAGTGGTATACAAAGTTGTTCAAATTATCATGGTATTAAAAGTATGAGTTATACTATGAAACAGTGGGAGAAGGTAATTGAGCAAAAACTAAGAAAATGAGATAAGTATATCTAAAACCAATTTGGTTTTATAGGCTGGGAGGTCAACTATGAAACCTATTCATATTATTGAAACAGGTGATGGAGAGATATAGAGAGAAGAAAAATGATATACATATGGTCTTCATTGATCTAAAAAGTTTATGATAGAGTGCCTAGGGAAATAATGTGGTGGGTTTTAGAAAACAAACATGTATCTAGTATATATAAAAACATGTATCTATTATATATATTTATATGATTAAAGATATGTATAATAGAATAACAACTAGGATAAGACCAAATAAAAGAAAGACTAAATCATTTTCTATTACCGTATGCTTACATCAAGGAAAAATTCTATAGGGTGGTTATAACACCAACAATGCTTTATGGATCAGAATGCTATAATGGTTTTGAGGGCATGCACTAAAAGATAGTATAAGAAATAAGAACATTCGTAGTAAATTAGAGGTTGCTTTTATTGAGAATAAAATGAGAGAGATTCGACTATGGTGGTTTGGTCATGTACAATGGAGACCTCTTAGTGCACCGATTAGGAAAAGTGATAATATTACAGTTGATGGGATAAAGAAATCTAGAGGTAGATGTAAAAGAACTTGGTTGAGAGCAATTAATAAGGATATGATACTCGTTAACTTAACGGAGGAGATAATCCATAATAGATCAGAAAAAATATATAATTCATGTAGCCGACCCCAAATATTTAGAATAAATATTTTACTGTTGTTGTTGCAAGTGACACAATTTTAGTTGTATAAAGGGTTATGTGAGAATAAACAATGTTGATGGGGTTTTGTGGTAATGCGCCAAAGTCCCAGTGGGAAATGCGCCAAAGACCAGAGGGAAAGAGCTGAGGAGGGTACAACTATACAGCAAACTAATCAGCTGAGGCAGCTGGTTCAGGACTCAGGGGTAGTTAACTGCAGATTGTGCAATATGGTTGAGTACTGGCAGCTCTTGTCTTTTTCCACCCTTTCTTAAGTTTAAAATTAATTCTTGAGTTGGGTTTCTATAGCCAATGCCCTGTTTTGGCTTGGCCTAGGATTTGGGGTAAAAGTTAACCAAAATGAGGAGGAGACTTTATTCTTTTCAAATTGGACGATTTGATGTGCTACATAGAATGAGGTTTTGAAAGAGATACTACTCCCTCCTTCTCCTTCTCCTCCTCCTCCTCCTCCTCCTCCTCTCTCTCTCTCTCTCTCTCTCTCTCTCTCTCTCTCTCTGTCATTACTGCTAAGGTTGCTTAGCATAACTCAAAGCTATCCCAATTTATCAATTATAGGAGTTGGGTTTTTTCTCAAACCCAAAAACCCAATCGGGAAACGGAGCCGGGGAACCAACTTCCCCTGAACAAGTGAAAACTTTGGTTTTCTAAGGCAAAACCCATTAATTATTCAGGTCTATTCTTAGCTCCATCATGATTCAATTTCAATCCAAACAGTATTTAGATTCCTGAAGTGTTGTTGGGGAGAGGACTTGGAACAATGAGAGATGAGAGTTCAAAGAAAAGCAAGGTTTGCTGAGATAATTCATATTTATTTTTCGTACTTGCATTGCATTATGCTCATAATTTTTTATTCTTATGCTTCTAAATTTGCTGATTTTATCTCGTTTGTTTGAGAGAAGCTCTCATGGTCTAAGTCTCTAATTAGAAAATGGTTCAATATCAAGGGCAAAGCTCAAGATTTTCATTCAGATGATATTGTTGGCAGAGGTGAGCTTCGATCATATGCAATACTTTATTTTCACTTCTTTGTCTTGACTTTGTATATTGTACTGTTGGTTGGGCATCAAGTTCTTCTAAATTTTTTGCTTGCAATGTCTCCTTGTTAATAGGATCCTTATCTTTCCTCTCCAATCTTTGAAATTATGAGCCAGCTATTATACTTTCATGAAATATGTTTTTCCTCTCTTTTAGCAGTTATGATTTCCTTTTCTCTTGGTATTTAGGATGAAAATTTTAGCTCCTAGGTCCTGTAACAGAATCAGATAATGGTACATTGTATTCTACATTTGTACCTTCTTTCTTCTAAGAGTTCTGAATCTAATGCACATTAGTTTTGTTAACTTTCACAATTTATTTTGTGACCATTCAACTATTTGAATTCATACGCAAGTTTTAGCAAAAGAATTTCTTTTAACTTCCCTTTTCTTTCTTTTTTCTTTGAAATGCTTGCTCTTTTTCCAGGTGTTGATGGGGATTGGAGGAACAGCTTCTCAGAGAGAGAGGCATCCACAGTCAAGAAAAAGAAGACAGGTTATAGTCTCACATTCCTTTGGACCACTCTGAAACATGTCTTCTTCTTTCTTTCTTTTACCACTTCTTTTTAAACTTACTTCTTTCTCATTTCATTTACTTTTTCCATGTATTGGTCCCTCAGATAGATTGTTCAAGAACAACTCTGATCGAGCTCGACGAGGAAAGATTGATTGTGATGCAGCCCAAGTCACAAACACTCAAGAATATAGGTAATAAACTCTTGATACTCATATATATATATATATATATATATATATATATATATATATATATATATATATATATATATATATATATATATATCATTAATAAAAAATTATGTTGGGCTATTTTGTTTCAGGCTGGGATCCTTATTGACATTCTCCCACATGAAAAATTGTTTTCATTTATGTAATTTCTGTTAGATTTGGGGACATCCTTTTTTTTTTTTAATTACCTGCAGTTTCACTAAACTTTTCATAATAAATGTTTTTTGGGTGGGGGTGGGGGTGGGGGTTATATTTACCGTTTATTGTATAAAAAAAGCATATAAATATTGGTTTTTCTTCTATTTTTGGTGAGTAGGATCTTTGTTGCAACATGGAATGTAGGAGGCAAATGCCCTCCGAATCACTTGAATCTCGATGATTGGCTCCAAACGTCTCCTCCCGCTGATATATATGTATTGGGGTAAATTCTTTTTTATTGGAGCGAATTTTCTAAATCCCAACCAACTAATTACCCTTGAACAAGCTAGTTAAGCGAAAATCAATTCATTCCTGTGTTGTTTCAAACAGGTTTCAAGAGATAGTACCCTTGAATGCTGGCAATGTTCTTGGAGCCGAAGACAATGGCCCTGCAAAGAAATGGATATCCCTCGTAAGAAGAACACTCAACAATCTAGCAGGCTCTAGTGGCAATATTGGGAGCAACTACACGCCTTCACCCGCTCCCAATCCAGTTGTGGAGCTTGATGATGACTTTGAGGGTGCCTCATCATCGCACAAGAGGAACTCGTCTTTTTTCCACCGTCGCTCCTTTCAATCTCTAAACCGTAGCATGAGAATGGATGATGATGTCATTGCACCTCAACCAAGGCTTGAACGTAGATATAGTGTATGTGAACGAGTTATATATGGGAGTCGTCCTAGTGATTATGATGCAAATTATAGATGGGGCGGGTCATCTGACGATGAGAAAATTAGCGGGGATTCACCAAGCACTGTTTTTTTCTCACCAATGTCTTATGGTTATGGTGCTTCATCGATGGAAGAAAGAGCTAGATTATCAGGACTCTCACGGTACTCCCATAGGTGGCTTGTTTCATTATTTACATAAAGATTTTGCTTTGTCGAACAGTTCTTTAGTTCTTTAATATTGTATGATAGGTATTGTCTAGTTGCAAGTAAGCAAATGGTTGGGATATTTCTCACAATTTGGGCACGAAGTGAAATTAGAGATGATGTTAGGAACTTGAAGGTCTCTTGTGTTGGAAGAGGGTTGATGGGTTATCTTGGAAACAAGGTACTTTTCAAGATTTTATCGACACATGATTTTATCAAACATTTTCATTAGGTGAGTTTTATGCCAAGAATCAAGAGAAGCAACTTAATTTGTTTGTTTCAGGGTTCGATTTCAATTAGCATGTCTTTGCACCAAACAAGCTTCTGCTTCATCTGCAGCCATTTGACCTCAGGACAGAAGGACGGCGATGAGCTGAGGAGGAACTCTGATGTAATGGAGATACTGAGAAAGACCAGGTTTCCAAGGATTCATGGGCTAGGTGATGAGAGATCTCCTGAGACAATCCTTGATCATGAGTAAGAACCATTTTGTAGATTAATTTTGTTAAAACTTCTCTGGTAATTAATTTAGATAACTCTACTCGAAAAATTGGCTTTCTAGGCTTCTACCCTCTATGTTGTGGTAGTTTGTCTGGTGTAATTTGATGCAAAATCATAAAAATTTTATAATAAAAAAATTATCAGTTGATAAATGGTTGTTAATACTTTTGGTTATCCTTGTGTGAATCTTCTCAACTTATGCATCAAATGTCCTTTTATTAAAACGATCATACTTTTGACCACTCTGATGTACTTTCTTATCTTGTTTTTAGTCGAATAATTTGGCTGGGGGATTTGAACTACCGTATTGCTCTCTCTTATCGCTCTGCTAAAGCTCTTGTCGAAATGCATAATTGGAGGGCATTACTAGAAAAAGACCAGGTAATTTTCCTAGTCTCAACATACTTTCACTTGTTTTTCTTAACCTCCAAGTGTGCTATCTTGTGCTATAGATAATCCTTGCCTTCCTATCATGCTTTTCTTTCTCCGCTTTATCTCTTTGAGACTGGTGTCTTGTAGACTGAAAAAAGCAATGATTCTTTCTTCTTTACTTACCTAATGTCATAACATGGATCAACACCAAACTTCTTTAATTATGAACAGCTTCGAATAGAACAAAGGTGCGGTCGAGTCTTTGAGGGATGGAATGAAGGGAGGATTTATTTTCCGCCCACATATAAGTACTCAGACAATTCTGACAGATATGCTGGTGATGAATCAAACACAAAAGAGAAGCGTCGAACACCAGCTTGGTAATATATAATAACCATAAACACCAAATTTTATATAAGGGTTAATTGCACATAGATCCCCTGCAATATCATTTTTTTGAACGTACTACCCCCGTAGTTTCATTTTTATAGATAGACCCCCTTAGTTAAATTCTTTTGACACTTGTACCCTGGGAGAAATTTTGGAAGATATTGCGTACATGAAATTCGTGAGTCTATCTGTGGGAAAAAGAATAAAAAATAATTTCATTCATGGGGTCTACCTGCAAAAATAAAACTACTGGGATAGTAAGTTGAAAGCAGGGATACTTCAGGTGATTATGTGCAATTAACCCTTTTTGTAAAGACTCTAAAGAAGTTCACAAGTTATACTTACCTTTGACTCTATTTTCATGTTTAAAGGTGTGACAGGATATTATGGTATGGAAGGGGCCTAAACCAGTTATCTTATGTTCGTGGTGAATCAAAATTATCTGACCATAGACCGGTCTATAGTATTTTTATCGCGGAAGTTGAATCCATTGATCATAGTAAAATTAGGAACATGAGTTGCCCGAGCACTAGAATTGAGGTGGAGGAATTACTTCCATACTCTCATGGGTATACAGAGCTTAATTTCATCTAAAAAGGTGCGATATCTTCCTTTTGGTTGATTAGATTGTTTATTCTCTAATTATTGTTTACTATAAATCTTTTTTCCCTCTATTTCTATAGTAGCATTTTGTTTTTTTACTGGTAAGTTATCGATTGTTTGTATGAAGATATTTCCATCAGGAAACTGGCTTCAGGAGTTCATAAGCGTGCTGGGAGCTTGTTTACTACAATTATTTACCTCTTTATACTTGTATGTTGTTGAAGCTTTTATTCATGAGTTAGTAACTTAATTAATGTTAAACCTCTATTCCACTAAATAACTTATCTTCTTTATGGGAAAACCAGGAATCTCGAAGCATTGGAATCTTTTGGGAGAAAATCTACCTCTCTTGAGAATTTCAGATCTTGTTAATCTACAAATGAAACAGGTGATCATTCTTGTTCAGGTTGTTATATACTTGTATTCTTTGGCAATATTGTAATATGAGTAAAAATCTCGAGGCATTTGAGTTCAAAATTTTGCCTTGGTTGCCCCCAACCCCAACCCAAAAAAACAAAACAAAACCCCCTTCCCTTATGATTAAAACATTTTATTTCCCTTTATATGATGTCTCATTTGCACTCCTTAATGATCTAATTCATTGTCTTTTGGTAGATATCGGTGGAACTTCTTCAAATCTAGATGCTGCTCTTAATTCTTGATCCAGAAGAGGACCACCATAAATTTTGTGACTAACAGAGAGGAGCATACAAAAATAATTTGCTAACTACACCACCTTAAATTTTGAAGAGCTTTTAACAAATTACATCATATGCTACCGCATGAAGAATTTTTGAAGAGTTCATTTTGTCAGAGTGAAAGGAAAATTGATAGTGATTACTGCAAATTTAGTTGTAGGAACCGATTGATGTAATATAGTTCTTTCCTACTTTGCATAGTTGGAGAACAGAAGAGTGAAAAAGAGGTGTAAGCTATTATGCATGCTTATGATTTTTAAACTGTAAAAGGTCATTCTACTGATTGTAATGTGCAGAAGCCTGTGCTTTGTATTCCTTTATCTTTTGTTGAAGCAATTGTGAAAGGAAAGACTTGATAGATTGACATGGAACAAAACAAAGGACAACTATGCTTGTGAAAGCACAAAAAGCTTCTGCAATTGGGGGGTTTGAAAAAAAATTCATTTGAATATTCAAGTCAGACTTGAATATTTGAAGATCAATTGAGGGCTCCATAATGTGTTTCATTAGGCTATACATATTGCAACAGGCAACTTAAACATGTATTTTTCAGGTTGATAAAAGTTGTAGGTACTTTGTCGAACCAATTTTTGTGCATATTTTGATTCAACCTCTGTTGAGGAAACCTGCAGCTTGGTTGGTGGGTCTCTTTCTATGTTGATAATCATACTTTCATTCCTCACTCTAGCGGAATTAAAGACGATTAAAACAATGCGCAAGTCAGATAGATATGTCTAGAGGTACTAAAAAGGTCCTCGATAAGAAGTCGAATCCAAACTTGTCCCGAAAATGGGTGGCTAAAAGAAGAAGAACGATTTGTGATCAAAGAATTTGAAGTTCTAAAGAAGGAATTCATGAATTGAGGGGTGACCGTAGTCATTTAATTCCATGCAGGTGTTATCTATGTGAGCATTGGGGCTACTCCTACGAGTCTAATTATGATCCTAAAGCCAGATTTGCAAAGAAAAAGTCCTTAAAATGACAAGTGCATGTGAGGCAACTCAGAAGGTTGTGAGACGACCTATGGAACCAAGCTAGCCAAAGAGGTATAATCATCTGCATGGTCAATAGCTCAAAGAAGGTACAACTTGAGTTGGCAATACGATAAGCGAGCTGAGATACAACCAGGCAACTATACATATCAGAGTTCAAGACAACCCCATAACTTTCTCATCTATAAAATCTAACAAGAAATGGCTAAAAGACTAGTCATTACAGTCTTTTAAAGCCTCTAACCATTAGATCAAAACTCTCGAGTTGTAGTGAGGGTTGAGTTATATTTTTATATTATAACATGCCTTTGCAAATTGAGAGACCTATTTATGAGCAGAAACACCTAACAGATCAATTTCTTTAAAAATCGCTTTAAATTCATAGCCACCAAGATTTGATACCATCTTAATCATTCATTATAATAAAACTCCGAAGTTGTGGTGAATATTGAGGGTTATATTTTTATATTCTAACATAATCCAAGTTGATGAATCAACAAGATCATAATTAGCCTTCAATCCAATTACAACAAGGTATTCAGATGCTATAAAAATAACCATCACAAAGGTAAAACTGTCACCTCAAAGAAAGAAAGGTACAAACAAATTAAAATTTCAACAATCCATTTTCTTGACAAATAGACCTTCTGAGAGTAAAAGAGCAAGAAAAAATTCACTCAGGGGTCTTTCTGTAATTGGGCAATAGTACAGGAGGAGTATATGTAACCTTAGAACTAAGGGCGCTACAACAATTGGGGTATAGCATGGGGGTAAATCCACAATTAAACCCTTACCATGTTTTTCCAACAATCGACTTGACTGTTTACATGCATGTTTGGGTGAGCCATGAAAACATGCGAGATTCCAGTTCAACTCAAGTCAAAGGCTTTCAGCCTTCATTGGTCATGGAAATTAAAGTGTCAAGAGAATATTTTGATCTCCATAACATGACAAGAAATTAACACGGAACTTCATCATTATTTCCATCACTCACTGCTTAAAAGAAGTTGGCAATGATTGACAACATGGGTACGAGTGAATAAACTCAAACAAGCTCTTGATGCGTCATGTCTGAATAACCAAAAGATATATTTAAAGGATTGTAAGATACAAAAGAAATAGATCGATATGAGATAGATGGGAATGACTAATGAGAGAATCATCAAAACTATTTAGGGCTGGCGTTTCTATACCAAAAGTAGGGTGGGGTCTAAGAATCTAATCATATAAGAAAACATGGCGTAATAATGGTTATAAATTGTTTTATCAGAATTTATCAAGTTACTTGATGGTAAAACAAATATGTGCTGCGAATGGTTATAAATTGTTTTATCAGAATGGTATGGGTTTGATGTGATTTTACATGAACAAACAACCGGTAATGACTTTGTTTGTAAAATTTCATTAGGATAAATAATTAGATAATTTAGAAATTCTGATTGCACATTTTCATATTTTGCCAATGTTGGATTTTTTTTTGTTCAATGATTGCCAAGAGCTTTGGTGCTCTCAAAATAGATTTCAGAGTTCCAATAGCAGTTTTTGTAAATAGGATCCGTAATTTTCACTCTCTAGTTCCCTTTAAAAGGGCCGTGGTAGTTTTTTGATGTTCCATTGGCAGATTTGTTATTTTCTTCAAGTTTGAGGGTAGGTAATAAATAGGAGTTCATCCAGCCCTTCAATTCGGTAACTGCAATTCAACATTTGACGATGAATCTGACCTAGACCGACTCATCTACTGGAGAATCGGCGAAGAATCCAATGTCACGGTCATCTTCTCCTCTTTCCTCGCATCTCAATGACTTAAGTCTTTGAGTACAAACGGGTCATGGTGAAGGATTCGATGATATTGTCTCCATCAACCACTAATTTCCTGGTTGGTGACAATGGTTGGATTTTGTGGAAAAAATGAAAAAAACATTCGCTCCAAACATGTGAGGAAGAAGATAGATGAATTACCAATAATACCTTTTCATTTTAAATAAATAATTTTGTTGTACCCTAAAAATTACTAAGTATAATGAACCCCCATGAGGTGCCCACATGTCATGTTTAACTGGCTAACCTCTCTAGAATCTAATAGCCCGACCCGGGTATGCACATAGCCGACCAGTCTTCAGAGATACAAATTGAGACGAAAGGCGTCTTCAGGTCGGCTTCACGACCAAGACCCGGATGAAAAGCACCTTCAGGTCGGGATCTGTTCGAGGAGTATAAAATTCCGACACGAATGGCGTCTTTCACTTGACTTCCTGCAGAATGTCTCGAATGACGAATTGTCATATCAACTTCACTATACCTAGCTACATAACCTAGTCTCTATCGCATTTAATGCATAGCCATAGTCATTATGACTCCCCCCCCCTCGTCGGAGTTATAATGACTTCTCGGATGAAGCTAGCACTTCAGCCACCTTGTTGCTATCACATTAAATGCAATGATGACTCGCTTACTCAGTAGTCAACATGTGTAAAACACTATCTGATCAACTACCCTCACCGACCCGATCAAATTACCAAAAAGTCCTCCTTAGTTTCCTATAAATATGGATGATTTCTTCTGCATGAAAGTAAGAGCATTTTTATGCTTTAGCACATCCTGAAACTAAATTCACTATCTACATTACTCAATTTGTAACTCACTTGAGCATCGGAGAGCCCATCGGAGAACCCAACTCTGGTCCTCTAATGGTGTTACTATGCAGGAACTTCTAATTGCGGTTAATCAGCCATCAAAGAAGATCTAGGGACCTAAATTCCTCCAAAATCACAATTACTCTCCTAATTAATTGACTGACATCAACAGTTTGGCGCCTACCGTGGGGCCTCTTCTTCTTCTTTTGAGGAAATGACCGATCATGACCTATCCTCGATTCCAAACCTCAGAGAAGTTTCTAGCTCGGCTATATCATTCAACCCCAATTGGATGAGTCCGATCAACGGCTAGCCCAATCTCTCCAGCAGTAGTTTGCTTCACTTACAAATAAACTCTTCAGCCGTCTTCTTCGCCCTAGCCTCCTTCATCACCTGCTACTCCGCCCCATGATGAGCAGCACCGGTGATAGGAGTAGGAGGAGCGAGCTAGGGAAGTTACTCCCCTAACACATTGGCAACAGACTAATTTTGCTACCTATCCATAGCAGCCTTAGTATCACATGGAGGCAACTGGTGAGAGTTCGAGCCTCATCCCTATTCAGCCGCATGGGCGACTCACGAGGTGTGAGACCTACCTACACGATTCAAACCTTAGCATCAAGGGCCGATCTCTCCATGATTAATTTAGCTTTCGGATATGATCGGACGTTCAATGCAGTCATCGATGTCATTGGAGGAAACACTCCTCTCACTGATTGGATTATGAACGCTCCCTGCCCAAATTTCAAGATGTCACACATCGAGAAATACAAGGGCAAAGGCAATCAAGCTGAGCATGCATAAAACTTTTATGATTTAATGTGCAAGCAACAGGTGAGCGATCCCATCATCTGCCGAGCTTTCCACATCACTCTCAATGGTAGTGCAAAGATGTGGTGGAAGTCACTAGATAAGAAGTCCATCCATAGCTTCGGGCAACTAAGGCAGAAGTTTGTACATTATTTTCTGGCAGATACAAAGTAAAAGGCACTCACTGCTCTCCTACTACAAATTAGGCAGAGATTAGGGGAGACCTTAAGGGAGTATTTCAAGAGATTCCAAGAAAAACGCCTGGAAGTAGAGGACCCTGGCAACATGGTCGCCATGGCTATGATCATCACGGGTCTCGAGGATGAGAAGTTGTCTGATTCTCTCATCATGAACTAAGTGGCCGATTTTGACCAACTCATGGCCAGAGCCTGGTCACACATAGAGGCGGAGGATCGTCGTGCTCATAAGAAGGTGGTATGATTAGAAGTTACAGAGGCTGAGTCTTCTCAAAGCAAGAAAGCTGAAGACAACCAACCTAAGTCCAAGTCCTGACCCAGCCGGACCGACAGAAAAGACCAGAAGAAGGAGACAATGAGGAAACCAGTGCTCGCCCCCACCCCCACCCCCCTCAACACTCCTCTCTTACAGATGCTACATTTAATTCAGAAGGAGGGGCATCTCATTGAACCCCCACCTCGTATGAAGTCAAACCCTCAATCGAGGGATGTTCAACAATTCTATCATTCTCATTGGGACCATGGCCACAATACCAAAGATTGTAGAGTTCTGCAGAGAGATATTGAAGACCTCATTCAGAGAGGTCTGTTGAAGAAGTTCTTTGCCCCCTGGGGCAGAGAAGAACTAGCCCCAGGAAGATTAGAGAGGAGAAGATTCCAAATCGATATCACCTCATCTAAATTAACAGACTGACCAGGTGAAAGAAGCTAAAGATAAGGGCACCATTAACACTATCAGTGGTGGCCCAGTAGCAGGGGGAATGTAAAACAATGCTCGGAAGTGGTATGCCCAACGAGCATGGGAAGTGAACCTCTGTGAGAAAAAATCCAAGACAGATCAACCCATCTTTTTCAGCAATGATGATTTTAAAGGCGTACAGACACCCCATGATGATCCTATCATCATCTCGGTGCAAATCAATGGCTTCCAAGTCAAAAGAATCCTAATAGACACCAGAAGCTCCGCCGACATCCTGTTCATGGACGCCTTCAATCAGATAGGGGTTAACAAATCAGAACTACAACCTTACTCGAGTCCGCTCATAGGTTTTTCAGGGTACTCGGTTCGGCCTAAAGGGTCAATCACCCTGCCTATGATGGTTGGTGATTATCCTCGTCAATCCATGATCCAGGTTCAATTCACTATAATGGATGTTAAATCAGCCTATAATGTCATCCTAGGAAGGACTTCCTTGAACGACATGCAAGCTGTTACATTCACCTTCCACCAAATGATGAAGTTTCCGATACTGGAAGGAGTCAGTCTTGCACGGAGCAATCAACGAGAGGCTAGATCATGCTATTTACTCTCAATGAAGGGAAAAGGGATTTATGAGACCTTGTCAATCAAGAAGTCCCAGCTTATCTACTAAAGAATGAAGACCGGGAGCCGACTACTCCCGTAGAAGAGTTGGAGAAAATTTAGCTTGGTACCGATAAAACCAAAAAGATCAAGATCGGATTAGAGCTGGTCGAACCACAGTGAGGAGTCATCATTGAGTTCCTTCACTCTAATGTTGATGTCTTTGCCTGGGGACCTGAAGTTAAATCAAGGACCGTCCTAAAAGTAATCAACCATGAGTTGTCGGCCAACCAACACTGCAAGTCGGTTCGACAAAGAAGAGGCACCTTGGACCCGAGCAACAACAAACAGCCGCTGAAGAAGTAGACCGACTACTGAAAACTGGATTTATCCGAGAGGTCCAGTATCCTGAGTGGCTATCTAACATGGTACTAGTCAAGAAGTCCTGTGGCAAGTGGAGGATGTGTGTGGATTTTACCGACTTGAATAAAGCTTGCCCCAAAGACAGCTCTCCCTCGGATTGACCAGGTGGTCGACGAGAGTGCTAACCATGAAATGCTCAGCTTCATGGATGCATTCTCAGAATACAACCAGATCAAGATGGCGGAGTCTAATGAGGAGAAAACCTCTTTCATCACAGACCGAGGATCCTTTTGTTATAAGTGATGCCTTTTGGCCTCAAGAACGCCGAAGCTGCCTATCAAAGGTTGGTGAATAAGATATTCAAAGATCAGGCCAGTCGCAACATGGAAGTGTATCTGGATGACATCCTGGTAAAGTCCAAACAGACTATCTTCCACATCACAGATCTCGAAGAAACCTTTTCAGTCCTTTGCCACCACCAAATGGAGCTCAACCCCGCCGAGTGTGCCTTCGAGGTTTAATCGGGAAAATTCCTCAGTTGATAACCTAACGAGGAATTGAGGTCAATCCCAAAAAGATAGTTGCCATTGAAGGGATGTCCGAGCCTCGTACAGTAAGGGATATCTAAAAGTTAAATGAAAGAATAGCGGCTTTAAGCTGTTTCCTCTCCAAATCGATTAAAAGAAGCCTTCCTTTTTTCAAGGTCCTAAGAGGGAGTAAAGGACCCAAAGACCACATCAAGTGGACGGCTGAGTGCAGCAATGCCTTTATGGAGTTTATGAGGTATTTGACCTCCATGCCTTTGTTGAGTAGACCCATGGAAGGGGAACCACTCTACCTCTGCCTGGCTATCTCATCGAAGCTGTGAGCTCTGTCTTAGTCCGTGAAGAAATGAACATCCAGAAACCAGTGTACTATGTCAGCCACATTCTAAAAGTGGTCGAACTCAATTATATTCTAATTGAGAAAGCTTCTTTGCCCTCATCACCATAACCAAAAGTATCCGCTTGTACTTTTAGACTCACACAGTGATAGTACGAACCAATTTACCTTTGAAGAAAGCTCTTGGCAGCTCGACCACTTCCAGGTGGATGATCAACTAGTCCATCGAACTCATTGAGTATAACATTTAGTTCGAATCCCGAACGCCCACCAAAGCTCAGGTCCTGGCCAACTTCTTGATTGAATTGCGCAGCCCAGAGGACAACCCGCCATTTCAAGAACCGGCTCTTCTTTCAGACGCTTCATGCCCTGTTCTAAGGCCGGTCAAGAAGGCTCCATCCAGAAAGTACATTACTCCGAGTATGATTCACCTGAATTTTCATCATGGTGGTTGCTGAAAGTAGACGGATCATCGGGAGACAGTGGCAACGGTACGGGAGTAGTTCTGCGCAGTACTTATCGAAGGACTCGTCTCTACATACTCGATCACTTTTAACTTTCCTGCCTCCAAAAATGAAGCTAAATATGAAGCTCTCCTTGCCGGACTTAGAGCCGCTCTGGCAGCCAAAGCTAAGTCCATCTTCATTATAGCAGACTCCCAACTCATCGCTTATCAAGTACGGGGAGATTATGAAGCCAAAAACCCTAGGATGGTGAAGTACTAGGGGAAAGTCAAGGAATTGTTGGGGAAGTTGAAGGAATTTCACATTGTGCAAGTCCCCAGAGCCCACAACACTCGTGTGGACACCTTGTCCAAACTTGGCTCCTCAACCTCCAGTGCAAGCTGCGGACCAATATATACTGATATTCTCAAATGACCCAGCATCACCGAAACCACGACCGACTCGGTCATGCAGATAGAGCCTCCACCCGAACCTTGTTGGATGGACTTGCTCATCCAGTATCTGACGAAGGGGACTCTGCTCGAAAATCCGGCAGAGGCCAAAAGCCTTCGGATGAGCATCTTACGGTGTCTCATGATAGAAGACCAGCTCTATCCTCTTTTGTACACCAGCAGTAGTATGGGCCTTTACCTTCGGTGCCTCCGACCTTAGAAAGTGAATTATGTCCTGAGGGAGATCTATGAGGGAATATGTGGGAATCACATTGGGGCCAGAACCATGGCACAAAAAGTTATCAGACAAAATTATTACTAGCCAACCATTTTGATCAAATTCAAAAGCTTACAACCCACTGTAAAGCCTACCAACTCTTCTTCACCATCCCACGAGCTCCGACTACCGAGCTCACTCTTCTCATCAACCCGGTTCTATTTTCTCAATGCGGATTAGATCTCTTGTGACTGCTTCCAATAGCAACTAGATAGCAGAAATTTCTAATTGTGTCATCGACTACTTCACAAAAAGTGGATAGAAGCCAAGCCCTTGGCGAAAATCGGTGAAAGAAATATCCGCAATTTTGTGTGAAAATCCATGATCAATAGTTTGGGGGTACCAGTAGCACTCATCACAATAATGACACTCAATTTGATAATAAAGATTCTACAATTTCTATGAAGAATGGAAGATTCAACTCAAGTTCTCCTCGGTCGCACACCCCAAATGCAACAGCCTAGCTGAAGTAGCAAACAAGTGCCTACTCAAAGCTTTAAGGAAGAGGGTGGATGAAGCAGTGGGAGCCTAGGTTGAAGAACTCCCTGGTATTTTGTGGTCATACAGAATGACCCATAAAACTTCCATGGGAGAAACTCCATTCATGCTAACATATAGAGCGGAAGCGGTCATACCAGTAGAGGTCGGCATGCCTACTCTGCGCCTATGACACTTTGATAAAGAAGTTAATGGAGCAGGCTTCCGAAATGAACTTCACCTCGTCGATGAAGTCAAGAAGCGGGCGCTTCGATCGCAAGTGATCAATCAAAAACACATCTCTTGACATTACAATAGCTGAGTCCGACCCCGGAGGTTCAAAAGCGGAGACTTGGTCCTCCGAAAAGCTACTTTCAATAAGGACACTCGTCGTGGCAAGCTCACAACTAGCTAGGAGGGCCTTGCTCTGTTATCAAGGAGGCACATCCGGAACATACTGGTTACAGGGCCAAGACAGGAGGGTCTTGAAGCATCCTTGGAATGTAGAGCACCTCAGAAAATACTTCCAATGAATGTAAATGTAAACACCCTCTTTCAATAAAATGTTTGTTTGTTTCAACTAATTTGTCTATAGCCCTTGTGACTCGGTTATCACCGACTCATCCAAGGCACAAGACCTTGTTGATTTTTCAGTGTAAAACCAAGACACAAAGGAAGTCCTTGCGACTTGGTCATCATCGACTCATCCACGAGACCTTGGTGATTTTTCAGTGTAAAACCAAGACACAAAGGAAGTCCTTGCGACTTGGTCATCATCGACTCATCCAAGGCACAAGACCTTGTTGATTTTTCGATGTAAAACCAAGACACAAAGGAAGTCCTTGCGACTTGGTCATCATCGACTCATCCAAGGCACATAAGACCTTAGTGACTTCTCGTGTAAAACAAAGGCACGAAGCGGGCTCCCACAACTCGACCCTAGCCAACTCAACACAATCTCTGCTGACATCACCTTGTCACATCACAGCTATGGTCCAAAAAGACTACCCGGATCTCCTAAATGACAAAGAGCTAAAGCAGTTCTATTTCTGTAGAACTCTTCTCCCCAAGTCCAAGTGAAAGGGGCTAGTGTTGTACCCTAAAAATTACTAAGTATAATGAACCCCCATGAAGCGGCCACGTGTCATGTCTAATTGACTAACCTCCCTGAAACCTAATAACCCGACCCGAGTATGCACATAGTTGACCAGTCTTTAGAGATACAGATCCGTACAAAAGGCATCTTCAGGTCGGCTTCACGACCCGGACTCCGGATGAAAATCGCCTTCAGGTTGAGATCTGTTCGAGGAGTCAAAAATTCCAAGACAAATGGCGTCTTTCACTCGACTTCAGTGCAGAATGTCTCGAACGACGAATTGACCTATCAGCTTCACTATACCTAGCTACGTAACCTAGTCTCAATTGCATTTAATGCATGGCCGTAGTCATTATGATCCCCCTAGAGTCATAATGAATCCTCGGGCGAACCCAATACTTTAGCCACCCTGTCGCTGTCACATTAAATGCAAGGATGACTCGCTTACTCAGTGGCCGACATGTGTAAAGCACTATCTGATTTTCGCCCTCACCGACCCGGTCAAATTACCAAAAGTCCTCCTCAACTTCTTATAAATATGGTGGATTTCTTCTGCATGAAGGTAAGAGCATTTTTCTGCTACAGTACATCCTAAAACTAAGTTCAATATCTACATTACTCAATTAGTAATTGACTTGAGCGTCGAAGGGCCCATCGGAGAACACAACTATGGTCCTCTAACGGTGTTACTTTGTGCAAGAACTTCTGATTGCGATTAATCAGCCATCAAAGAAGATCAATGTATTATAAACTCTTCTAAAACCACAATTGTTCTCCTAATTAATTCACTGGCATCAAAATTTTTTTTATATAAAATCCTTTTTTGGGAGCAGCGAAAATCGGTTCAGAATTTTGACCTCTAACATATTGCTATAGGTGTATTGCTATACGTGACCTCTAACATATTGCTATACGTGTCAGCTAATTACCCTAGAGGTGGAGCTCATAAAAATGAGAAATATTAGCAGGAAGGTGTATACTGTCACGCCCCTAGCCTGCAAGTCCCATAATCTAAAGAGTACAATACATGGTTTGACTCAATCTATGCAAAAATTGACTAGTCAATGTTTCACTTGACTCTCAAGACCCATCATTTAAGCCCTCTTAAAATCTGTCAGTTTCCCAATGAGAAACTATTGTGGGCCATCACAATCACCCCCACCTTCAATTCGTGATGTTCTCTTCACGGTATTGACAACTAGCACATCCCAATATCATTGTCAGGTGATATGGACTCTTGAGGCAACTTCCACCGCACTCACGTAATGTAGCAATTAATCCTGGCACTTAGTTCCACACTTTCGACTAGCTAACTGCTCTGATACCATTTGTCACACCCCAGGCTTACACCTTGCTAATGGGCTTGTGGACCCGGGATGTGACATATACAACTAAATCCTCAAAGATCTTATTCTTTAAGGTGGTGTTATTTGTTCCGGATTGTTGATTTGGACTCGAACAATTATTCATGAATCCGACATTCTTGGATTGGAACCTAGACTCGGATTTTATGGTTAAGAGCCCCAGATTCTTAGATTGGATTTTGATTTTTGTGAGTAGAATTCTTGAACTTTTGACTTGGATTTTTGAACTTTTGCTTTGGATTCATAGACTGAGGGTCGAATTCTCGGACTAAATTTTAGATTTGTGGAATATTTGCATTAGGAGTTTCAAATTAAATTATTATATTGAATAATAATAATTAACAAAAAAAATTAATTTAAAAAACCACTCTGATTTCGATTAACGGATGACAACAACAAAACTAAATATATCATGTAATTCATTTAAACAGTTCAAACGAAATGTATGTAATAGAGTATTAAATATTTGAAATATTTGTATATTTAAGAAATGTTAAATAATGAACATATCTAAGTTAATATTAAATATATTAAGTGATTATATGTAGTATTAAATATATTTCATTTTAAATGAATTAAATAAATTTGATTAAAAATATTTTAAAATTAAATACATTCAATGTTAGTATAAACATATGGAATATTGTAAAATTAAATATATTTAATTTTAAATATATTAAATATTTAAATAAGTAAAGAGAAAGGAGAGAGGAAATGCACATGGTAACATCGAATCCATCAATTTTAACTTGGACTTTCTATTAAAATTTTTCATTAAAAACTATAGAGTTGGAATGGAGTGTGGATTTTAAAATCCTAGTCCTAATAACAATCCTAGACAACCAATAACACATTAAATTCAAATCCAAATCCTAATCCTAAACCAATAACACATTAAATTCAAATCCGAATCCTAGTACTAAACCAATAACACCTTAAATTTAAATCTAAATTTTAGTCCGAAACGAATAACACCCTAAATTGAAATCCAACAAAAAGTTCGAGTCCAAGTCAACAATCCTCAACCAATAACCCCCCTTAAGAGATCGATTTAAGCATAGGACAGAAGACGTTGGGCAATTAAAAGACTAAGAACTAAATTATATTAATTAAGCCAAAGTTTAAATTTATTAGATATTTTTCCTAACTTTATGTTTGCATCACTCTGCCTAATTTATGCAACATGGAACGGTATATACATGCTCAACTGACTTGCTCTCATTTGGCAACCATGGAGTAGCGATGCGAGTATCTTCCATCAACTGCGAGTTATCCAAACTTTAGCGATATTCTGGCTTCAGATAGCATCCATAAGCTTCCAGTTAACCTGAATTTGATCCTAACCAATTACAAGATACAAGACATGACTCTGAATATCCTAAAATTTTTCACTGTAAACTAATCAAACCATACACATTCTAAAAATCGAAGTAACATTCTTTGTAATTTGTAGGATGGACAGGCTCAAAAATATCAACAGAAAACAAGGACAAATTAACTAGTAGTCTACTGAAAAAATTCAGGGAACGAAAAAAACAAAGAAAAGAAACGAGAAACGGGAGTGATATCAAATCAAATCTTATAATGGGAGATGAGACACTGCATGCATCATTTTTGTAGTCTCCCGTGAGAAATCACATCCCCCTTTCTCTGTTTCCTTTTCCCAGGGATCAAACTCAGATGAGGACAGCAAATCGATTATTTAAGCGCTGGTACAATTTCTAGATTTCCTGGCTAAAGAGGAAAGGGCACATATTTACTCATTAGCTTTTGAAACGAAGCTGATCTTTTTTTTTTTTACTTCCTCCCATCCATAGAGATACAACTGAGCTTGTTTATAAAACATAGCTGGACTTTCAAAACCTATGTTACCCAAGTACTTCTATCATGAAGCCATACCCGTATCCGAACCGTACCCGATACGTCCCACCAAGTACTTCTATCATGAAGCCATACCCGTATCCGAACCGTATCCGATACGTCGCCGCACCCAAACTTTTGGACACTCCTTGGATATATGTATACATCGATTCAAACATGTACTCAATAATATCATATATGTTTTGCTTTAAAACACTTGTCATACACTTCTCAGACGCATAGACTACATTTCACATCAATTTCTTAAAACTCGTTAGACATGCATCGTTTGCTTCAGCCCATCCCTAGTTGAAAATTATGATTTTAAAAGGTCCTTTGGGTGTCCAGTTCGAAAAAGAGGACTTTCCAATTTATAATAATCAATATGATAAAGAAACTTAACAATGTGATCGGAATTCTAATTTTAGTAACACATGAACTGAAAAATAATAACGATTCATGTAAATTTTTAACTTCAATACACATATGTGTATATATAGAGCCATGTCCCCGTACCATATAATTTATAAATTTGTCATGTCCTGTACCTACACCTGCACCCATACCAGTACCCATATCCGTTTCATGCAACTTAACCCAATATGAACAAGCATGAGAAAATACCTGCCATGAGCACATCTTGGTCAAGAAGATTGTCACAGAAAACCATATGGAGACTCATGGGAAGATACACAGCCTAGGGCCTAGGCTATGAAACACCTGGAAGACTGTTCAAGCCAAATATCCTAACATATATAGATAGTCAAAATAGTACAAAAACTCTCTGAAGGAACCTACCTATATCAAGATAAACTACTATCCTAAAGCATAATTTCTTCCTAATATTTTTCGGCAGCATCTCAGGTTATCATTTTGAAATTGCTTAACATCACGATAATAACCCCCACATTCTCAGTTGATTAACTGATTTGAGATTCCTCGACAAGTCAACATCACAATAATAACCCCAACCCATACTTCGCATTCGCTGAGCAGCACATATATGGAACCATGCAATGGTCCTAAATTAACCACATATGTAGGAGGCACCTCTTTCATGCATTCTTTGCAAAAGAATGAGGTTGATCAGAAACTGGTATAAGGATTTCTCATACATGCTTATGCTCCATTTTGGTGAAAGAACACAAACTAAAAACTCAGGCAGAAGTTTCTTTATATCATTATTTCATGATAAGCAACTGTTGGACTTTCATGTAACTAATCAATCTAAAAAGTACTAATTTCAGGGTTGAGAGCGTTTCTTATCATTGGATAACAGAGATGAACAAAATATTGTCAAGACCAACAGAATACCCTAATAACCTTCTTTTTTTCCCCCCTTCTTTTTGCCTCAGAGCAAACATCCACTTATGTTCCCAATGTCAGAGTGCATTTAAAATGCTAACAAAGAAAACTAGAAATTTGGTAGTATGAGAAGTTAAAAGTATATATTACGGTTACCTTAGGAACTGCCAATATCAAACATGAAGAAGCAAAGTTGGATCGAACACTCCAAACTAAGGAACAACCTAACAAGAAGATAATAAGCAATGATGTTAATGTTTCAGGCACAAATTATTGCAGATACACAAGAAAAGGTTTTCAAGATCTTATTTTCTTTTATTTGTTTTCCTTCACTATTGCTCTTGGCCATTTACCCTACTTTTCTTCTATTTCAACTGTCTTCAGGAAGTAACATAATTATGCAGTGGTATATGAGAAAAAGAGAAGTTCAGCTTGCAAAATAAAGAAAATTGTCATGACCATAATCATCATTAGGCCTTTTTCTAATCAAATGAAGTCTGTCACAGGGTCACTGAGAAGACTAATAAAATTAGACAAACTACAACCAGCTTCTTTGCGTAATGTCAACAAACCTGTCATAAACCTGCCAACCTGGTAAATCAAATATCACTTAAGAGAACGTAGGGCTTCCTATGTTGTTCTAGGTCATGGTGTTAAGAAGAGTCTAAAAGAGACGGGAATATAGTAGGATAAGGAATTGCATGAATCCAATGTCAGATATTATCTCTAGCATACATCTCCTTCCTCCTCGTACCCCACACTTACTAGTTATCTTTCTCCTCTTCTTTCCTCAATCTCTTTGACTGCCACCGCTGATTTCCATAATTCTGTTAGATGTTTTTATTAACTAAATTTTTTTTTTATCGCCACCATTTAGGCTCTTGTTTCACTCTTGACTCTGCCTATGAAAAAAGACAAAAATTATTTAACTCAATAAGAAAAATAACACTAATGGGGAACATAGGCACAATATCAAGTCTTATACCATCTTTATGCATCATTAAATAGTACTCTCCAATAAACTACCGATTGACATTCTCCTTTTATTCATTTATTTTTGACGTTTTATTACAGGGAGTGTTCAGTTATGTATTTTGCTGGTGGCTGTAGGCTATTGTGGAGACAGAAAGATTTTTAAATTTCAAAAGATACAAATGGTTGACCAGGATGAATGATATAATGTTTTCTAGGCTTCATCAATCAAAATTATGATCTGTTTCACTGGAACAATAAAAAATGTTTCATACAGTACAAGGTTGATGTGAAACTGGCATTATTAGTGTTCATATAAAGGCAGCTACAATGCCGAGGAATCAGTAGCTTTTCAAGGCTGGCATCAAAAGGAATCAATACATGGCTACTTTGACAAAGATATGCCATCATAAACCTTGAAGATTTCATTTGTGCTGCTCTATGAGAATTTTTTCATGAATCGCCAGTTAAGAGCAGACAAATTAAAACAGTAGCCCTACTCCTGTTATAAGAGAGAATCAGAGTCAAAAGAAACAACATTTATACTTTTTCATCATTTTAGTGAACAAGCAAAAAGTTATAAGAGTACAATGTGAACTCAACCAAAATATATACACACGAATTTAAGGAAAATTGAAAGAACGATAAACAGCACAAGCATCACAGATTTTTTTAAGGATTCATAAATAATAAAAATTGGATATAGCATACAAGATTGCATAACAAAATCCATTAGAATTTTCAATAACATCCTGAATCTTCACAAACATCTTTATCCTTGTTATTGAAGAAGATTAGCCTTTACAGACTATTAAACCTTGATCAGCAATAAAATTCAGTTTTTAATAGGAATGAATATTTTATGTATTAAAAGTTTCCGATCATTCTTCTATTAAGGAATATTTAAAATTACAAATCAATTAACATCCTAATCTATAACTTGCTTTTACAGATGCCTCAAAAAAAAATCTATTAGACACAAAATTAAAACATCACTTTTCATGGTTCCCATAGCTACTATAGTAGCCTTTCTCATTTTTTTAATCTATTTCTTTGAGACCTTCCAAATGAAAGTTGTTCTACACTAGAGCCGCTTTGGTTAGCGAAAACTAAACCACAAGTTTGAAATTGGTTTTGGTATTTGTAACAATCAAAGGGAAAAGAAAGGAGATTTGAGCTGTTTGTAAGTTGTAACTAGAGTTTCACAACGAGGATTGCATCAAATGATCCAAAGAAATCATAATCTTCATAACTATATCCGTAGTCCATCCTTTTACGTAGAAAAACCAGTATTATAGATTAAAAAAACTTGAACACAAAGAAATCTACTTCTGACATTACTAAATGGAATATCTTCATATAGTTAAGCCACAGTTACACAACATACGGTATGTGGTGGGTCGTGGTATGAATTCAGGTATGCAATTCGCCATGTAGAAAATTTGGATTCGAGGGAGGGGGTAGCTTGCTTTGGTTCGTAATTCAGTAAGTGGTACATAGTAAATTTTTTTGGGTGCGCTTACAATTTTCCAAACTGTATACTAGAAAATTAAAAACTAGAAAGCTAAATATGCATTTCAATATTTATGCATACAAAATACTTAACTACATGGTTTTTATGGAGTTTGATTTTTTGTTCTATTTTTCTTTACATAGTTTTTGTTGGGATCATGATTCCATTTCACGTTTATTAACATAGGTACTTAGTTAGTATAAAGTCATTGACTCATATATTTTATTGTGCGCCTCCCTCCACTCAATTGTGCACTTGCATTGAGTCTTGTGCATATGCACTGGGACACTGTGCCCGCATACTTGTAAGCGATATGTTAATTTTGGGGGAAACAATCCATGTATCGGAGGGAATCGGTTCGCAAATGTATCGGGAATTGATTCACAGGAATTATATGACGATGGGGGGGGGGTGTCCAAGGAATCATGCAACTATGAGTTAAGCTATGAACGGTCCAAAATCAACTAAAATGTCGAAGCAATTAAAATTCTACGTAAACTAATGGTCTGTTTCGATTGGGGTGAACAAGGGAGAAGGGAAGGTAAGGGGACATGCTGGATAGCTTTTATGGAGTGAATAGTTCCCCTTAGTTCACCTTAGTTCACCCCCAATAACAAAAATATTATCCCCCCCCCCCCTCCCCCAAATTAGGGTGTAATGGAGGGGAAGAGAATTTCTTTATCTTGACTTGTTTTCTCTTCTCTCCCCTATTTTCCCTTACCTTCTCTTATCCCAATGAAATCCAAACAAGCTGTAAGTAAACTTTTTTTTTTTATAGATAAAGGCTATAAGAAAAATCTCCATTATAATTAAATTCGAGAATATCGTTTTCTGTCATCACTGCAGTCGCTAGAACTATTTTTCTTATCTTTTTTTAATTCAACTATTCCTTTGCATCTTCCAAATAAAAGCCATTCCACATTAAATGCCTTCTTACAGTGTAACAACTTTGAAGCAGCTTGATTAACAATCTACATAACATTGACCCCACAGCTTTGGATGCACAAACAGGGCTCCTTGTGCAGAAAGAAAAATGAATATTTTACATTAGTTCAAAAAAGTATATTTTCCATACACATCATCATCAGAAAATATAATTCATATACTCAAAATTTACCTATTTATAATAGATTATATTTTTGAATTCTCAGTTCTAGTAATTGCTAGTTTCCAATGTACATCAGACACACTTTTAACATTTCGGTCTTTTTTACCAAGTTTTCTCATTTTCAATAAAAGTCACAAATTACCTGGAACCAAGATCTTCTAACAATCTAAGACCGTCACTTAACACAGAATCTAAAGTATGACGTCCCTAGAAAATTATAGGAGCCAATATACGAAGGAAATGACATCATGGAGACCACACTGAACTCTATGCAATACAAACTCACGGGTTATACATATAAGAACTTCGCAACTGATTGATTTATGACAAAATTAACAAAAAAAAGTGATAAATTTCAATAACACACCTGTCTATTGAAATCGCACATGCCTATGAAGCTACTAAAAATTAATAATTTTGTTAGACTTACATAGACACTTCAATTTACCAGAAAAATCTAGATAGTATTGATGCTTGTTAGTCTGGTGGCATTGGAACATTCCAGATGGGACTAATTATGTTTTGTTTCACTGCACTGGTTGGTTACGATGAGTTTGCTTGATGTACAGTTTGGAGTCTTTGGAGTTAAAAAGGGCCAACACAGAGTAACATTCTCTGCTGCATCAGAAATTATGATTACTTAAAATTATCACATCAGAAGACAGTGTGTCTAAGAAAGAAACAGAGGAAAGTAAAGAACATGCAAACTATCAAAGCCACAAGATGAAGCTCTCTCTTCCACAGGATAAAGAAAATATGAAGTGCATTTGCATGCAAAAAATAGAATTGAAAACCAATACTTAAAAGCCTAGTTTGGCTATAATTATTTTGACCTCATATCCAACATGAAAACAAAAGCAACAACAACGGATTCATTCAATATCATGCATAAATATGCATAATGATTTGAATCCGACTCTCAATGCCACGAATCAGAAACCATAAAGCTAAATCTTGTTATCACCTAAGGAGGCTATCCAATACCCTGACTTCCATCTAGATCATCAGATTTTTAAGCTATGTACAATCCCTTTCGATACACACGAAAGCTAATCAGGTAAAACTTCTATATTTAGAAAATAGTTGTGATATGAGCATGGATCTAACATGCAGAACCTTTTATATGGGAGTCACGCTGATTGAGTTTGCCTTACTCTAATACACCATCCATCTCCATTTGCTTCTCCCGGCAAGTGGTTGTACAGAAAGCTAGCAGACTCCTGCAGAACAAGACCAGAATCTAGTGAAAACTAAAATTAAAAGTTTCTAATAATAAAAGATATAATTTTTTAAAGAAAGAAGAAGTGTCTGGGTATCAATGGGGCACCCTGAATCAAAATTTTTTGAACCTGAACAAAATGCTTCAATCTTAAATTTTTCAGAAAAAAATAAAAACTTGTCATAAAATACCGTAATTTTGTATATTCAAGTTATTCTAGATTCAAAATAATGCTAGAGGAGCCCACTAATCCTCCAATTCCGCACACTCCTGATTTCAGTGAGTTTGCAGTGGACTATGATGCCTTGGGACTGGGTGTAGGCAGCTATTACATCGTCTGTATAAGGAAAGAGTTGAAGAGTGGGCTATTGGTGCTCTCCACACATGAAATGGAGGTATTAGCTATATTCACGTCCATCAAGGAGTGGAAACAATACCACATCGAGAAGCAATTTTCATAAAACTGATCATAAGAACATTAAATGCATTTTGAGCCAAAGTTTGGGAATGGATGCTCAGAAATATATAACTCTGAAAGCTTATGGAGTTTAAAAATGGGACTGGATACAGGCAGGCTCAGATAACGGCTTAGTTGATATGTCGAATATGAGGGCATTACCAAGATGATTCCTAAGGTTATTGGGCAATTTAAGGCAGAGGGAGTGGACAATAGTTACTAGCATACTATGATACTATCATGAGGTACGCAGAGCCTTTAGCGCAAAGCTATACTGTCCAAAAGAAGGCTTTGGTTCTACGAGGCCGAATTCTCCTCAGTCTGTCATCTCCATTGTACAAAATTTATAAACAGACTGTAGCTCTGCCCTCAATAGCTGATGGTAAGATCACCACACGTTATAAATAAAAGCTTTCAAAGCTAAAAGTTTCAATTTTGTATCAAAACAAGCCTTCAAAATAAAAGCTTTAAAAGCTTAGAGTTTCTAGTTTGCATCAGAACAAGATCCTTAGATGCAAAACCTGTAGAAAGAGGGAAAAAAAAGGGGGAGAGATAATTACCGATACATGTAGACCTGTTTCCTTCCCTCAATCGGTTTCTTGCAGTAGAAACAAACCCTCAAGAACTCCCCAAACCCCACCACTCTCTCCTCCTCTTCAGGTTCCGGATCCAATTTCCCTGACCCGATAGTGAACTCAACGGGTCTCGATCCTGATCCGGATCCAGGCGCAATGTTAAGATCGAACCCAATCCGATCCTTGAACGGCGTAGAGTTCAGCATTGTGCTCGAGGATCTCACTCGGCGTGATCTCTTCCCCATGATCGAAGAACTTAGGGGTAAAGTTAGGATTTTTAGGGTTTGGGAGTGATGAGAGAGAGAGCGAGAGAGTTGTGTGAGAAATGGGGAAATTTCCCTCGCTGTGATGTTTGCCATTTAAAGAAGGGGGGAAGAGGGGATTGGCTTTCTAAATTTGAAAGGGCTAATTGACGAAAATGCCCTTGAACGTGCGGCTTAGTATGGCAAGGTTGCTGGCGGAGTTTAGAGTGCATTTTTGGAATTATACGGCCAGGTTGTTCCCTGTGGGGAATGGGGAGTATATTGCTTCCCATACTAAACAATTTCTTGTTCTTTGACTATCGAAAATGCACTTTACAAATTAACATTTTATTTGTATTTGAGTGGTCATGATTCATTCACCATATAATATAACTATTATGAATTTCTTCGTGTTTTCATTTATTCTCACTTTATCATAATGGAAAATTATTGTCTCTCTATTGTCTATCTCCCTATCTTAATATATATTCGATTGCAATTTTTTATTTTATAATTTATTAGCTTGATCAATCTACCCAAGGAGTAAAGAAAAATAGTTTGACTCGGGTATTCTTTATTGCCGTTAAGATCTTCTAAATACTGTGTAGAGAATTAAACAAGAAATCAATTATATGGCTCTAATTTTGAAGTATTGTTTACCAAAGCTCCCTGAAAAATGAATACGCATCCTCTCTCAAAACATATCGCTCAAAGAAACATTCTCTTTGCTTCATTATCTACATCTGTCGGACTTAGAGAATCTTGCTTGTATGCAGGGTTGTTCCATTATGAATTACTAAAGCCCCCTAATTCGTATACCTAGCTCTTGTAGTTCTTGTTTTAAGGGTTGATTTGAAATAACTTATACATAATTATGGAACCTAATAACAAGTTGAATGATTTGAGAATCTAATTTCAAAGTAAGCAGGTTTAAAAATGTGAAAGCACATAAAACTAGAGGGGTAGTAAATATCAAAATAACAATATTACAGGAGGTATATCCACAATCAATCTTTGTCGCCCTTGAACAATCAAGGCTCTCTTATGAGTTCAGCTGTATCGGTGTCATTGTCAGAAGAGATAAAAACCAGATTCCTATTGAATGATTCCTTCAGCTGATAAACGCAAATGGTTCGGTAAATAATTAAAATGAAAAAAAGAAAAATTACAATTAATAATTAGCTATATATACCTTTGTTCCTTGAGGCCAAGCTCACCAAGTTTCGATTAGAAAAGCTCATCACAGTATGTCATTCAGCTTATTAGCTTGTAAGAATCAATCTGATCAGAGATTGCCCACTATAATGTCTTCACGTTAATCCGATCCATCTTTTAAAAGCTAATGCCGCCGCCCTTCTCTTCACTTGAGCCTCAGTCTGAACTTTTGGTGGCTTTCCCTTATACATCGTCCTATGATACTTCAACCAAAGAGACCGATACTTGTACTTATCAACAAACATCTTTCCCTTCTCCATCATCTCAATCACTTCAATTGCTCGAAGAAAAAACCCGCCTCTAACAAAACAATACAATAACGAATCCAGAAGCTCCTGATCAAACTTCAATGAACTTGAGCTTGAAAGTGTTTTCATTTCACCCCACAAGTCAGTGACTTCCACATACCTCCCCCCTATTGAAGCATACCCTGTGACCAAAGAATGGAAGGTTTGAGCATTAGGAATGTGCCCTAAAGCCCTCATCTTGTTCAATGCCTTTTGAGCATCACTCATCATTTTTTTCTTGCAGAAGAAATGTATCACACTGTTCCAATCATGAACTCCTGAATCCACCTTTTGAGTGTATTTGATTTCTTCTAAGAGTTTGGACATCAAATTAGCTTCATCATTTTTTGCGCACCCTTCAACTAACCTGTCAAAATCTTGATGACCAGATCTTGAAACTCCCGAATCTTTCATCTCCCTGAAAATGTGGAGAGCTTTATTTGAGTCATTACCGTGTACATGAGATTCAATCAAGGCTTCATAGCAACTTGCATCGAGTTGTATACCGGCCTTTTGAGCATCCTTCAGAAGAGATTCAACTTCTCCTCGACGATTTCCTTTGCAATATGCTTTTAGAAGTGAGGAATAGATGGAAGATCCAACTCTGACCCCTGAAAATCTCATCTCATCTAAAAGGTCGTGAGCTTGGTCCAGCAAATTTAAAGAGATACAAGCATGTATCACTTGGACAGCAAAGGAGTTTTCGATGGAAACAGGAGATTCTTCTTTACTTGCTTTAATTAGAAACCCAGCCAAATCATTTACCCTATTGGCCTCCAAGAAACCTCTAACGAGTTTGGCGTAAATTTTCTCCGTTGGATGGAGAATCCCACGTTGAGATCGAACGAGTTCCATTTGAGTTTGCAACTTATCTGATAACAATAGAAGCGACTCCTTTGCCTCGGCCTCAAGCCTTGAGAAATTTCTGTCCATGGCAAAATCAGAATAAGATGGAGCTCGCCCTTTGATCAGTTTAAACTTATCAACAACATCTGTTTGTTTAATTTTAGAGCTCTCTTTACCAGTGTCAACAGCTTCCAGTACTGATTTTGCTGCAGCCAAAGACCTCTTTGCTTCATTAGCTTTTCTTAGCATGTCCAAGATCATATCGGTAGCTGCATCCAAGTCACCAAATTTCAAATGGCAAGAAAGCAAACAATCATAGAACAATCGGAATTCCAAATCACTAAGGCCACAAGCTTCATCAACATGCCGTTTCAATTTATTGATCTCATCTCTCCGGCCATTTTTTTCATAGACACGAGCCATCACGATCAGTAACTCAGCACTGGGCTTCACTCCAATCCGAGGCATCAGCTCGAGAAGCTGCTCAGCTTTTCTTGTAGTCCCAAACAAGAGACATCCTGTTAAAGCTATGTTGAAGACAAAAGAATCAGGCTTCATAGATAGCAAAGGCCTATTGCTCTTCTTTCGAGGATCAACCCTGTTGTCCTTAAAGAGATAACCTATTTCCATTACGAGCTCTGCAGCGAGGAGAGCACCGGTAGAGGATTGAGCCATGTGGCCTATAATTGCTGACCATGCTTTCAATGGAGGGAATGCCTCCATATGAACCAACTCTCTCACTATATTAGAAGCAAGCATAGGGAGCTCACACCTTGCGAGGATGAAAGAGAGGAAGATGAGAGAGTCTCTTTCCAAGAGCTCAAGTTTTTTTGATTCAAAGGCTAATTCCACCGAACTATAGGCTCTATCGAGCCAGTGAGCATCAAGACTCTCAGCAAGGCCAATGATTAGCTTGTTTAGGTCCGATTTTCTCAGGAGGCCATCCATATGCAAGTGCTTCTCATAAGCCTTCCAGGCATCCCCGTATCTCTGCTCATTGACGGCATTTACCAACTCTAGTGCAATTCGCGAGGGGTCGCGAGCTTGGACAAGGATTGGCTCGGCCACGGTGCAAAATGGACATCCAGTTTGTTGGGATTTCGCAGTGATTACCGTTTGTGCCTTTGTCAGGGAGGGAGAATGTATAAAATGCCGACTAGATTCATAGTTAGTAGCATCAGTCCTATTGGCAGCTTTGCAGTGGTGATGCAGAAACAGGGGAAGGAGCGCAAATGTAGCACAAGGAGAAATTTGGGAGCTCAACTTTCTCAGGGAAAGCATCTTTAATCATAAAACAGCGACTAGAGTGAAGTTGTTGTTGAAGTGTTTAATTCTGGATTTTATATCGAATTCCGGGTCCTCATGTTACAGAAGGCGGTAGGCGGACTAGGCGTTTGAGCCAGCGCCCAGCGCCTAGGCGTTTGGCAGGAGGGGCGTCGACTCGAAGCGGCGGCGGCTACAAAGAGGAGGATGCGGCGAAGAGGAGGAGATAATGAGGCGGCGGCGACGAAGAAGAGGAGGCGGTGACGAAGAAGATGAGGCCGAGAAGAGGAGGAGATAATGAAGGGGCGGCGACGAAGAAGAGAAGGCGGCGGCGGCGGCAAAGAGGACTTGGCGGCGGCGAAGTGTATGAGGCGGCGTCGCGGCGAACGGGATTTGAGGATTTTGGGAAAGACCGAAGAGATCGGGAGGAGATCTAGGGCTTTGATCAGGGATTCTGGGTTTTAGTTGTTAGCGGGTCGGGTTTGGGTTTGTTGATCGGGTTTTGTTTCAAAATCTTTTTTTTTTTTTTTTTCAAGTTTCAATTACGAATTGGGTTGGGCTGGGCCAGTTTTAATTGATTTCCTACGCGGATCCTCCACCTAGCAGGGCCGCTCAGGCCAAAATTAGGTGGCCTGAGTTCCACCTACAGCTAGGCGTCCACCTAGACTGCTTTCTGTAACGCTGCAATGTACCAATCAACATATTGTTCTATGAGTTTCAAGAAAGTGATTAAACATAGAAGTAGATTGTATTAAGGGGAAAAAAGAATTACAGGTCAAATTGGTAAAAAGAAAATTTGAGAAATAGGTATCTTTGAAAGAGTACTTCTCCCCAGTAAGATCACTTCTTCTATGTCAATTTAAATCACACAGAAAAACAAGGAGGAAAATAAAACATATATAGTAAATTCTGTCATCTATCACAATACAGAAAGAATAAGACCACAATACAGAATGATATGTCAATTTAGAGGAATTAAGTTGGGGTGAGAACTTCAATCCAAAAGAAAAATAATTGGAATTTAAAACGCACAAAAACAAGTGCATACTGGAAAATTCAAGATTGAAGCCAAATCACAACCACAATGTTCAATATTATATCATTATGCAGGTATCTAAGATACATGAAAGGAGGTGCACATAGAATAATTCAACATTGAATGACAGATCAACTTAATAGGAATCTAAGACGTATTGAATGACAGCATCAATTTCATAAAACATTAATAAAAAAATTGTATCTGTTGTTTCTGAAGTTGCTCTAAGTTCAATATGAAAAAAATTGAAAGGTAAGCTAACTTATTCTTGGCTACACACAAAGTAACTATTAACTCCAAGTAGAAAATAACAAGGTAACAATCCATTGCTTACGATAAACAAATTTACGTGTAACTTGAAATCAAACTGTATCCACTTCCCACTTCTAAGATAGATTATGGGGTTGAGGAGCGTCGAACAAGAAATTGCGAAACTATAGTGAGCAATTAGCCTAGTCGGTATCAGATCCTTAAAGGAAACGAACTTATATCCTTAACCGGTGTAGAACAGAATAATATCTAAATTATCTCTATACTCACTCTACAAAATATCTCGAAAATTTATTCCTATTTTGACAACATACACTCTGTTACAGATTTCGTCAGGTAGAAATACTTCTAAACAATGATATCCATCATGCAAGATACAACAACAACAAAACCCTTAATCCAAAATTTTTGGGGTTCTCTACATGATTCAAATTATTTCATTCAGTGACGCTTAAGGACATCTCTTCCATTAACTTAAATATTACCATATCCCTTAATTGCTTCCATGTATTCCTTTACATCAACAGCTCAGCAATGTAAGCAAATTCATAACAAATAATTTATGGAAAAGGAATAACCAAATTCCATGTTTTCAAACAAAAACAACCTAACAAAGACCAAAACGTCAAAACTTAAAACATGGTCTAAAGAACAACTGTACATTCATCGCGCACACATACGCTCAAAATTACGATTCTAACTATAAAAATTCCTATCAAGTTCTATAAAAACTTTAGATTACCAATAAATAAAAAAAAGTAGGAAGAATCAAATAAGGAAACATCTATCTTGATCTCTCAAGCAACGGAGACAATTGTTGAGGTTAATTTAATGAAAGTCAGAAAAAACGATACTATTGAGGACCAGTTCACGAGTTAGAAACGATGAGATGATAGAGAAAGAGAGAGCGGGTACCTATACAAAGACGCCGCCGCCTCCGCCGCTGTTGCTGCCGCCGCCGGGAAGTGAGAAGAGGCGGTGAAAAGTTTTTGGGGAAGGGGGAAAACTTTCTTGGACTGTTACTTGACTCATGGCCCGTAACAGGCCCAAAGTCATTTTGGGCCAACACGAACTTCGAGCATTGTAACGGCTTTTTACCTTAATTGTAGCTAAATGGGCTGATGGCAGTTAAATACTACAAAGTTTCTCTATTCCCGACTGGGTTATTTTAAAAAAACGCTGCACCACGAGATATGAACAATACAAGCAAACATTTTCCCAAGCAAAACATTGTTAATTTGCTTGTAATTTTCTGCTGCAAATTAGAAATTTATGCATTTGAGAAATTGTTTAGTGAATTGCTTTTTGAAACTAGAGGCACTGTCTAGTGTAGTTAGCCTATGCTCGACGTAAAGTATGTGTTTTATAAATAGTGATAAAATCCATGTGAGAAATATTAAAATATTAGTTGGCATTCAAATATTTCATCTCATATAGTTGCTTAATATGCGTCATCGTGCGATGCACGAGTTGCATACTGGTGTTGCTAAAAAATTTCAAGCTTCCTCTTTTCCACTTTTTATTTCGAGATTAGTCCCTCGGCTCTTTAATATTTTGATATTAGTCCCACAAATCATTGAAATTGCTATCAGATCTCTCACATATTATCTTTAATAAGTTTAGTCCCCCAAATCAGTGATATTGCTATTAGGTTCCTCAAACCTTATAATTAATTATTTTGAAATTAATAACAAAAGCATACAACTTTGACCATAAGTATATCTATGTTTATTACTTGTATGCAATTGATTACAAAATCAAAATAGACTTGCTGCGTCATTTATCTCTAATTTATATATTTTTTACAAATGGATTTTGAGTCGATGAGTAAATGGTTCACTTGGCAATAACATGTCTTGGATCTCAATAAGTAACAGGAGATAAAATCTCATTTCACCTTGTCAGCTTTATCGATGCTTCTCTCCACATAGAGTTTCACATTTCAGATGCTCATCTTACGCGCTTCTTCTATAAAACAATTAATGTATGTACACTGGACATTAGAGATATGTTGCTATACAAGGATTAATAGACACAGTTTTCTTTTTTAAGAATATATAAATCCAAATGTAAAAGGCAAATAAGTCTATTTTAGATATAGCCTTCCTCTTCTACAGTTCTTGTAACACTTTTGTTTAAAACTCCATGTACAAACAAATAGCTACATAAAATCTGGTGCAACAACTACATGGAACCTGCACGTGCATTGCATGTGACTTTCTCACTAGTGGTTAAAAAAAAATTCTCACAAACCATCTTCATCCCAAATATACATGGCTTCTTCAACATTTGATGACAACAAAAAGACAAAAAAAATTACAATGAAAAACACCTAAAACAAGCTTAAAACTCAATTTACTTCATGTTTTTTAACCTTCAACTCTTCTTCTTTTTCCTCCCTCAAATGAGCCTCGAATTTTCTCAAATCTCTTTCTCTATCTCTAATAACGTTCTCATTCTCAATTAATTAATTTTTATTCTCTTCCCTTCAATATCATCTTCTTTTCTCTCATGCAATTTCATGATTTTCAATTTCTCCATATCATCATTGTCCACTCCTTTTCTTAGAATTTTTTTCCCCATATAATAACTTCTTAATCAGCATTTGACTCTAGGGAGGGAAGGGCTTATCTTTCATTCAAAAATTTAGGATAAAAGTGAGTGAATTTGGGAGTTAGGTTCCAAATTAAATGATGGAATTTTTAAATTGATTGGGGTTTGGTCGAAATTGTAATTATTAGCCAATGGGGTTAAAGAGGATTAAAAATTTTCATGTGACATATGTGACTAATAGAATGTATCAACGTGCCATATTTGTGTAACTTAAGATATTTAATTGTTGTAAAACCAATTCATGATATCTAAGTACCAAAACAGAGAACTGTGTGGTATTTAAGTACCATTTATATCCCTTAAATATATCATAATTTGTAAAATTACTTTCAATTCTGACTATTTCTCATTTCCTCTTCAACTCTCTGCGATTGATTTAAGAGTTAATTTCATTATACAAAAAGCTGATGTTGGGAATTTTGCACATAACCCCCCAAAATTTTTCTATCTCACAAAACTGCCTAAACTTTGGGTGTCTCACAAAACTTCTCTGAAGTTTTAATTTTTTCAACATGGCTCCTACATATAAAAGTGGCAAATAACTAAAACGTCCTTGAGAGTAAAAACCTCAAGTGGGAAGAGGGGTTTGGTTAACTGTAACAAGTAGCAATTGTATAAATCGTAGAAATTAGTACATAACAATAAGCAAACTTTATTAATTATTTGACAAGTGCACACAACCATAGAAAGGCAAAGCCTATTTCATCACCACATGACAAAATAAAGAAAAAGAAAAAGGGAATATTAATAGGACGTGATTATTCTTTACTGTATGAGCGCATGCAGTTTATTATTGCCCATATTCGGCTATAATAGTGGAAATTCCATGGTCATAGTTACTTATGCAGGCTTTTCATTCATCCTCAAAGAGAGGACGACCTTATAAATGGCAGGATACATGTCGATCTCCGCAAGTGCTTCGCATATTTTCCATTCGTAAAACATTTTGGCGCTGGCCTCCTCAGTTTTTGGTTTGATGGTGTTCCATACTTCTTCCCCTTGAAAGTGTCCGGCTTCCCACTACCACGTAATGGGGTCTATGGGGACGGTTTAGAACCGTCCCTCTAGACAACAAAACCGTCACCATAGATCTATGGGAACGGTTGCACATCCGATATCATTGCTGCCGTAGTCATTGGTCTAAGGGAACGGTTCACGACCCAAGTAGGGCGGTTCGTGAACCGTACGTTTGTATAACCTAGTTGGACGGTTTAACTATAGGGACGGTTCATATTTTAGCCTATTGTTACGCATATGAGGCAAAGGGAACGGTTCTAGTTTTAAGCTATTGCGACGGTTATATACCAATGGAGACGGTTTTAGGTGTGATCTATGCAAACGCTTATATATCAAAGGGGACGGTTTTAGGTGTTATCTATGCAAACGCTTATATACGAAAGGGGACGGTTTTAAGTTTCATCTATGCAAACGGTTATTTACCAATGGGGACGGTTTTATGCTTTTCAAAAATGGTAACAGTTATTTAGCAATGGGGGCGGTTTTCAATTTTTACCAACAGTTTTTGCACCTGCAGATTTCCAATAACACAAAAACAAATACAAAAATTCCATAATTTTACACCTGCTCTTTTAATATCACAAACAAAGAAATCAAACTCCAAATTTTACAAACAAACAACCAAAAAATAAGGAATAGTTCATTACAAGTTAGAACAAGCTACAACAAAAATAATTGAAGTCAATACAAGTTTTTTCTTTGTCCAAGTACATGACTAAAATAAAAAAGTGTCCACTACTTAACTGAAAGGTCTCCATTGATACAGTTAATTTCTAAACTGTCAATACAACACTAATCTCTCAAGAGTTTAAAGCGCCAAGACGGATTAACTCATTGCGACCACCATCAATTTTCCTGCATAAATTGAGATAAAAAAGATAAAGTGAGATTATATTCATTACAAGATTCTCCCACTTGAATAAATACAAAATATATGAATGTATATTAATGTATTCAATAATCTTCTTGTTGAAGCATCGTTGCTTCTAATTTCTTTATATCGATATTTACATCTTTATAATTTTGCAGGTTGAGTATTATTTCAGTGATGAAAATCTACCTACAGACAAGTTCATGTTGAAGCACGTGAAGAAGGACAAACAAGGATTCGGTAATTGCTATCAACCACCTATACTGATCCAATTTTATCTGATAATAACTGATGCTTATGTAGCTGTTAGTCCAAACCTCACTTTCGGCTAACAGATATTGAAGCACATTTGGTCATCATGTTATCTCATGGATACAAAATACACATACTAATCAAGCAGTATCTATTTTTCTCTGCTACCGAGTTGCATAGCTATCTTGTACACTTTTTTAAAGCAAATCAACACAACAAACACCTCACCCACAACCCTCTTACCCACTTCCAAACAACAAAATGGAAAAGGATTGAAGGGTAGAAGGAAAAGAAATCACAGGGCACAAAAAAGAAAAAGAAATATATAACAATAGAAAAAACTACCTCATGTCGTGGATGATGACTGCTTCTAGATGAGCGAGGACGATCATGATTTCGAGTACTATTAGCTTCCTCAGGTGATCTTGTGCGTGCAACAAGTCTTGCAATAGCCACCGGATCAATTGTTTGCCCAAATGTTTCCGTCAAGAGCTCGACGAAACCTTGAACCAAATCTTTCTTCTGTGCTTCAAACTTTTTTGTCAACTCTTGCTCAACTTTTTGTGATATACTTTGAACAACAGATTCTGGAACTTGCTCATAGGGATCCACGATCTTTTTATTTTTATTCTGGAGCATGGTTTTAGTGACACCCATCCCCATAAGATGTACACGTCTAGGATGTTCGTCTTTCTTGACTAAATCCCATGCATCATCAACTCCATCTTGAGATTTGAGTTCTTCTAAAGCACCCTACATTAGCAAAATTTATAGTTAGTTGATATATGCATGTTATATGAAAATTTGGATATAAAAAGCAATATATGAAAATTTATATTTAGTTGATATGGCAGATAATTACTATCAAATTGATTGTTTTCTCTTCTTGTGGTGTTGTCTTCTTTTTACGGGTCTCAATGAACATTTCAGCTTCACTTGGAGGTCTTCCCAACTCCTTTTCCTATAATAAAGACATGATTATTAAAATATTAATAAATACAATAACAGTGAACAAAAAGAAAGGATGCAGTTAATAAATAATATTAAACAAAACCATTGAAATACCACTCTTTTGCGGATCCTGGCAAAACTTATTGACCCCATAGTGTGTTTGTATTCTTGACCATCACGATTTACTTTGTTGGTCTCACTTGTTGTCTACACAATCAGAATAGAGAGTACCAAAAAATATCAGACTTGAAGGAGCTGCTGGAGATATGGTGGAGAGATAAATGCAACTTGGACTGAAATGTAAAGCATTGCGAGCCAAAGCTTTGATTGTTCGGTTATGTTCTGGCCCTTATATTGGTTCATTTTGGACTAGTCGTTTGTTACATGAGCAGCAATCCGGTTTCAGTATGCTTAGTTGGTATCCAAATTGTTTACTCAAAAATAATGAAAAAAGCCAAAAGGCATTGAGAATTTAGTGAAACAGAAAACGGTAATCCAAAAGGTCATCCATATCCACATACAAGCATAATTATGAATGGGGAAAACAAACATGCATATTAATTAATGTGTAACTGTATGAAGGGTTTTGAGCTTTTGGTTGGTGTTTGACCCTCCTCAACTTTGCTTTAGGAGATTTGTCATTTTCAGATTGGAATCACTCTTTCAGTATCAGCATCATAATAGACTTTAAACTAAAAGTGGAAATACTAAATTGGAACCATTGGACATGATTTATCTCGTGAAACGATGATGTTCCAGTGAAATCTTTCCCAACATGATAGCATTTTGTACCTTAAGTCCGAACTTCATGCACGCATACAAAGAGAAAAAGAGGAGAGAATGCACACATAAACACAAGCTTCCTAAACAAGCCCAAACTGCTGAGTGCACACAAAGATAAGGTCACCCAAGAGGGAAACAAGCACGTTAGGCATGCGCATAAGTGCCCTATAGATAGAGAAAATGGCACATGGATACGCGCAAGGTGCAGTCATAGGTACACATAGGAATGCACACAGAGATAGGGGCAGGAATACAGATAGAGGCAGATGCCAGGCGCACACCTGCAGTGATGCAGGTATACACTGGAGTCTGGAAATATATATTTAACTAGGATTAACTTCTTCTTTTTGCTAACCCCATGTTGACAGACTTCGGTTAGTTTCCTCATGATTATAATTTTTAAAGATATGTAGTTTGGGATTTATTTGCGGTTGAAAGATGAAAGAGATGCAATAGCTCAAAAGCTTGAGTATTACTTGTTGAAGGATATGTATCTCAAATAAATAGAAAGCACCTAATTTGAAAGTCTAATCTCATCTCATTTACCTTTGATTGTTCGGTGTTCCAGAATTTGAGCAAGGCTTTAAATTCTGTTTCAGGTACAGTATCTGGCCATGTCTTCATTCTTTGTTTGTCATTTTTAAACCCGTCAAAGCACTTCTTCTTCAAGAAAGATTTCCAGCACCTCCATGCACAATTGACAGTTTCTAGGGTCCATTTTTTTCCTTCCTCCGGAATGTCATATTTTTCCTACATTGACATAATTTGATAATGAAAAATTTTGATCATAAAAACTTGATATAAATAAGAGGGAAAGAATAAAAATAAATTAGCAATTAAAAATGAAAATCGTACCTTAACATAATCCCATATTTTTTCTTTATCTTTTTCCTCAAATTTGTGCCAATTTTCCTTATCCGGAGGTGCAAAACTTGAGGTCCTTCCAAGTGTGCATAAGAAACTGCAAAGTTTACTGCATGCCTTATCTGACGGTCCGATAGGTTGTCCACTTTCATTTATAAAAATAACATGTCGATCAGCTTCACTTCTTGCATGAACTTTTTCACATTTAGTTGGCCCTCAATACTTTTTGGGTTTCTCTACTACTTTATTGGCTACCTCTCTTGCTGGTTGTCCCCTTAAGTCCTCATCGCCTTCAGACTCATCTATAAAATCCTCCCCAATATCTTCCTCTTCATCTTGCTCATCATGTTCCCTACCATCTCCTTCAGCATCCTCTATGAAACCCTCTCTTAATCTTCCTCTTCATCTTCTAAGTTGGCTACGTGTTCACCTCTTGCTATCACTTTTATTTGTGCATGATTCTGAAGTTGTTGTCGTGCCTTACCAGATTGTCCCTTTTGCTCTATGAATTTTTTCCGAACATCTCACTCCGCATTTTCTATTTCATCCAACATTTTCTCTTCTCTTGATTGCCTCATACGGATCATTATCTTCTTGGTCCGCTCCTCTAACTCTTTTCTTTGTATTGCAATATTTCTAGGAGGCTGTTCACATATATTAGGCACATGCTTTCTCAACCTATCCACATTATGGACCCGATTATGTTTTTTTGTGGAACTTGGGGACACTTCGTCGCCAAATTTGTATTCTGTTCAAAAGGATGAAAGACCCTGTTTTGCTTCTTTTTGTCACCACACCCACATTTTGTGCTCATTACCTACACACAAGAAAAAGTGAAAAAGAAAAACAAATTAATACATTAAGAAAGGAACTTAAAATATACAATATTACTTCAACTAAACTTACCTCAAATGATCTCTTCTGTTTTGAAGAGGTTGACAAAGAATTTTTTTCAACTTCGATGTTTTTGTTTGCTCCCTGGTCATTTCAAGGAAGGAACACATGAGATTTACATTTCAAGGGAAATTTCCAAGGACAAAAGATACATCAGAATGCATATAACTCAGGGCAAAAATGAAGCATCATATATATATATATATATACATATATAAAACTTGTATAAGTTATGCATAATGCATGGAAGATGGAAAATCACCAAATTCAATTAACAATCAGAATTATATGGCATGAGAACAATGAGAAAAGGCATACGGAGGGAATATCAACAGTTTCATTAGAAGCAAGACTATCACAGGCAAATAAAGAAAACATGGTTCAAATGCGGCTACCGATTATCACTGTACGAAGTGACCAAAAGGCAGTTTGCGCACCAAAACAACGAACTCGTCCAACTTAGTACATGTTCAAGTAAACGTATGCACAAAGTCAAGGAGTGTCCAAGGAGTGCGTCCGATATGGGTATGATAGAGGATAGAAGTGTCCAAAGAGTCCATTATGTGTCAGTGTATGGTGCGTGTCGGGTATGGGTACAACAACATGTTAGAAGTACCCAAGTAACATAGATCTGATCCTTGTTCTTCCCAGGCAATGCTAGCATAAATTCATGGTATAACAGATTTATTGCAAGAACATACATCTAAACATGGAACTTTCTCACTAGAACGGGTTAACTGAGATAACTTACAAATTAAAGCATGCAAAAAGAAGGAACTGGATGTCTGACTAAAAGCCAAACAACTGAAGAGGAAAAGCATTTATCAAAGTCTAAATATGTCTAAACAGGTTATACAAAACTGACCTCATGATTTCAATATAAGGTTATGGTTCTGAAGCAAATTTTGGTCACCACACCACGATATTACCACTAGGGCATTAAATATTTGCAGTCATAAGAGTCAATCCATACAAACCAACTCTTTCTTTATTATTATATTATTTTGGGAAATTTAACCAACTCCAAATGCTTTTCTATGCAATAGCGGTTCAGATAACTTCAGATGAAACTTCTACAAACCCCTATACTTTAGAAACACCCACTCCACGATGCATCAGGATAATCATAGCATTAAACCAAATTTGATATAAAGCATTCAATTTGCCTAATTTCAAGAAGATAACAGCAAGAACCCTAATCGCTGGAATGAAATGAGAAACAAAACATCTTACCTCCAAATCGATCCTTATTCTTCTTCGAATCACCGCCATCATCGCCCTCATTTAAAATACTCATCATACGCTTCTTGGACATTTATACTACACTTGCCGAAACTTGTTGGACAGGTTCAGTTTAGTCATATTTAGACTTTGATAAATGCTTTTCCTCTTCAGAACTATGATATTGAACTCAGGGCAGAAATGAATGGAGAAGAATAACTACAGTGTTTTGCAACTTAATCGGAACATCTATCCAACTTAACATAAATGTCATTGTGCACAAGACTAACAAGTTCAAAAGGAATCGCCAAGTCCCAAAAAGAAATATGCCTCCTATCTTGTTAGATCATTTTGGTATATCATGCTCTTGCATATACTATATTATGTTTTGGTTATGGCAATCATGCACATAATACAGTTAATAAACTACCTAAGTGCACAAGAGAAGATGCAATCAGACAACAGCAAACAAGGAAAGGCATTTCTCCATGCGTATTCGATTAAAAATAGACATAAGCGGGAAGATATTGAGGAAGCATACAAAGGAAGACATGCCCTTTGATCTAATTATTTATAAGAAGGAAGAATGTTAATGAAATTAACTTTTAATATTAGACAGAGACATGGATCAAATACGAAAAGGAAAGGAAGAAAAACTGGATAAATCTGTTATTGCTACATTACAGATGTTATTAGCTAAGACGGTTCAATTTCCACATACAGGAATAGCCATGTCACCAGATAAACCAAGGGAAAAAAAAAGCACCAATGATTATGCACGAAAGTTTCAGAGTATCAGAGAGAATATCAAGTTGGATAAATCTTACCATAAATGACCTCTTCTGTTTTGAAGAGGCTGATCCACAAAATTTTCCATCTTCCATGTCCTTGTTTGGTTCATGTTCATTTAAAAAAATTTGTACATAAACTTGGGAATAACTAAATATAGAAAGAAGGTAAGCAATTAACAATATAGAAGTTTAGTTTACAAAAGGCTTTTGTCATCAACTATTTGCCTATAACATGATATGAAATTTGGATGCAATAGATATGCCATTAAACATGTTGTACCTCTAAATTGGTAAGCTCATTTCTATATTCAAAGCTTGGAGAAAAATGATACTACTTATATAACCAAACAACACATTTCGTTCTTTAAAAACAATTATACTCAAAACATAAAGAAAATGACAAATTACACTCAAAAGTTCTAAGTTCATTTCTTTCAAGAAAACAGTTAGTGTTTTTCTTTACTCCATCTAATCCCAGTCTATTTCATCAAAGTCACTGTCTTCATCACCTTCCAATACATTATCTGAATCAACATATATATTTGGAGGATTGTCAACAGTGGACCTCGGCACATCATCTCTACACCAGCCCACATTATCTGTGCCATCATCGGTGGTTGGGATTAAATCACTGACAATGTCACTACTTTTAACCTAATAGTCACCTCCATGCGTAGCACCAATATCACTGTCAATATCATAAATGTGACTGGGAAGCTTCTTTAAAACATAATGCCAATTCTTGTTTGCCTCTTCAACAGGATCCTTCACATAGAAAACTTGATGAACTTGGCATGCCATGACAAAATGGTCATTTATATGGCATTTGTTATTAAAATTGACGCGAGTAAGCCCATATTCATTTTTTTCCGAATGAAACCAGTCACATTTGAATAGCACAACACTAAATTTAACCCAATAGTCTATTTCAATAATATCTAGTATGACGCCATAAAAAGCAACATCTCCAATTTTAGGATTATGGTCCTTGGAACTTGCATAACTATCTACCTGACTAGTTATAGACACACCACTATTCTGAGTTTTGCATGTTTCGTCACGTGCCTTGATGTGGAAAATACAACCATTCACATAATAGCCTCTGTATCTTTTTGCTACAAAATTAGGACCCATGAATAACCATTTTAGATAATTTGGCGCTGATTCCAACTCAGATACTCTAGTTTTAAACCAGTCAATGAAGTCTTTGCTATGCTTTTGAGCTCCCGTCCATTTATTTTTTCTGCCTCTTTTTTTGACTGAGTCTCAACCAAAAGTTTATGTTCACTGCAAAATAATACAAAATACATAGGCTTATAAGGTGAAATATGGACAACAACATCAAATAAAAAGTAATAATTAAGTAAATGAAGCATACCTAATATAATTATCAACTTCATTATTATCACAATTGTATAAGGCATATCGATGTGCATTAACCCAGTCAACATTGTCTAATGTAAACGCTTTGCCCTTTCTTTTCCTCTTTCCTCCCAAAGGATGACCAAGCTTAGGAAAAATTGGCGATGTCTCTTCTGTAACATCAACTCTCTCATACCTACTTGTGTATCTATTAAATCTTGTCTTCACACCATCATGCATATATAATGAGCAAAAAGTTAGAGACTCTTCAGCCAAATATCCTTCTGCTATGGAACCTTTAGGAGCACTTCTATTATGCACATATGACTTTAATCTACAAAGATATCTCTCTGTTGGATACATCCAGAAGTAATTGACTGGCCCACAATCTAAAATTTGCTGAACTAAATGAATGGGAAGATGAACCATGATGTCAAAGAAACTAGGTGGAAAGATTTTCTCAAGCTGACAAAGTATCTCTACAATCTTTGCATGCAAGGATTTAAGTTCAACTGGCTTGAAAACTTTGCTGCATAAACCTTTGAAGAAAGCTACTAATATGATAAGAGGAACAGCAACAATCTTAGGCAAATTTCTCCTCAATGCAACTTGAAGTAAATATTGCATGGGAAAATGCGCATCATGAGTCTTATACCCAGATATTTTCTTCTCCCTCATATTTACACATCTTGATATATTTGATGCACAACCATGAGGCACTTTTGCATCCCTCAACACTTTGCAAAATATTTCTTTCTCCTGTGTTGTCATAGAAAAACAAACTTTCACAAATGTAACACATTGACCGTCAGCCGACTTCGCTGGGTGAAGATCTCGTCTTATGCCCATTTGTTGTAAGTCAAAGCGAGCATTAACATGATCCTTTGTCTTTCCTAAAATATCTAACAATGTGCCAACAATATTGTCACACACATTCTTCTCAATATGCATTAAATCTAGCATGTACCGACATCTATTATGCTCCCAACAAGGCAAATAAAAAAATGCTAATGTTTTCTTCCACGGACAATTCTTATCTGCTCTTTTCTTCCGCTTCTTTCCAAATTCATTGACAAAACTAGATAACTCATCCATAATTTTAGTCCCAGACAATTATGTTGGTTCTTTTCCAAGCTCAATGTCACCATTAAACGATCTTTTATTAAATCGCCATGGGTGATCGTCTTTTAAAACCTACGATGGCCCATGTAACACATCTTCTTGCTATATTTTAAATACTCAGAGCATGTAATGTAATTGCAATAAGGACAAGCCAACCTGCCTTTAGTACTCCATCCTGACAACATTGCGTATCCTGAAAAGTCACTAACTGTCCAAAGCTAAGCTACACGCAATTGAAATGATTGTTTGATAGAAGCATCATATGTAAGCAATCCAACTTCCCATAACTCTTTCAATTCATCAATCAGTGGCTGTAAGTATATGTCAATGTTATTGCCAGGGAATTGAGGATTGAAATAAGAAGAGATAACATGAAATACTCTGCTTTCAATCACACCCATGGCGGTAAATTATAGTTGATTAAAATAACTGGCCATGTACTATGTGCAATACTCATTGTTCGAAAGGGATTAAATCCATCACTAGCCAGCCCTAATCTCACATTATGAGAGTCTAATGCAAACTCTGGATGCTTTTCATCAAAGTCTTTCCAAGCTTTGTCATCAGCCGGGTGCCTTAGAATTCCATCCTGGATGCGCTCCTTTGAATGCCAGCTTATACATTTAGCAGTTTGAGAACGCATGAATAGTCTTTGAACTCTAGATTTTAGAGGAAAGTACCTCAAAACCTTTACTGGAACATTATGCACCTTTTTGGATGGTTGACTGGAATCATTTGCTATATCATCCTTCTTTGGCTTCCACCAAGAAGCACCACAACTACTACACTCATTCAGCTTCGCATTTACATTTCCATAGAATAGCATGCAATCATTAGGGCAAGCATATATTTTTTCATAATCAAGACCCAAGTCCTTCACAATTCTTTTGGCTTCATAAAAAGACTTTGGTAGATTTATGTCTAGAATTGCTTCCCTCCACAGGGTCAGAGAATCATCAAATGCCTCATTGCTTAATCCATGTATGCACTTATGCAGATATAATTGAATTATAAAAGAGAGTTTGGAAAAAGTTTTGCATCCTGGGAATAACTCTTGTTGACCTTCTTCAACTAACTTGTAAAATTTTTTAGCATCCTCGGTCAATTCCTCTGCGCCTTCCTTTATGCCTTCTTCTTCGTCATCTGGAAACTCTTCTATTGTGCCCCTAAAAATATCATGTAGTAATCCGCCTACATCATCATGAGCGTGTGCATCATCATCATCACTCTCGCTATGGACGTTCAATCTTGATGGCAAATCCTCACCATGGAAAACCCATTTGTAATAATTATCTATATCAAGTGATCGTAGACAGTATTTCGTTGATGCCAACAATGATTACAACAACCACGACAAGGACAACATATTTCATTCCCTTTAGCTGCTCTTGCAAATGCTTTATCAAGAAAGTCATTCACTTTTTCAATGTAGTCGGTACTTACACGAGAAGTATTATACATCCAACCTCTATTTCTATCCATAACTTGTATCCGCTAGAGAAAAATAAATATATTGAGATATTAATAATATATATCCTCTTACTAATCTTGTATAAGAATCAATCAAATGAAGAGTTTGAAAGTTATTTTATATGACTAGCCTCTCTCAAGCATAACTATTTATTTAATATTAATTCATACGAACAATGTCAAATCCAAGCATTTTAAGGAGATTAAAAAAAAGAACTACAATCATTTTAAGAGGCAACTTTATGTTAACTTCACAGGAATACAAAATTATAAAAAGCATTTCAAAAGCACACAATCATTTACTTCTAGAATTTTCTATTGCAATCGGCTTCTGCTTAAAATTGGCTTATGCACATTAATTTAAATGAAGGTGAGCTTTATTTGCCAAAACCAAAAAATAAACAAAATTTGGACAATTTGGGAGTTAGGTGCAGTAAGTTCTAGCAGTTCAATAAATGCTACATAATGTTGACAAACTATGGCATAATGCGATGTCACATGCTTCAGCTTGACAATAGATTATATTATGTCCTTAAAAAAATAAATTTCACGAAACCCTGTATTGGATGGAAGAAAAGGAATTATTAGAGAACCATTCAAATAAAACTAACAAGTCTAACATGCATTAACAGTTTTTAACCAGTCCATAGACTTCATAGTTTTTCCCTACCTAAACCTGTCAAAAGTCACTATATTAAAATGATTTCAATTTAATTTGATGTAGAAAATTTCATATCAAATCAGGGATAAAATACAAATGCTATCAAATTAGAGAGAAAAAGTAACATAGAGAAAACAAGAATAAGCACAATAAAAAATTGTTCTGTTAAATATTTCAATAGCGTTCACTAGATCAAGGGTGCTTAGCATGCTCATTATACAGTTCCAACATGTTAAGAACAAGATTAAAAATGATTCAAGAGTTATACCAATTTTTAGGGTCGGCTATATGAATCCTATTCTTCAATTTAGTTTTACTAAAGGTTATCTCCTTCATAAGCTAACCACTATTATATCCTTCTTAATCGCTTCCAAACAAATTCCATAAGTCTACCGTTAGTCCTTTTTGCCATTACTTATAATATTATCACTTGTCCTTATCGGTGCATTTGTTACAAGTAAAAGTAACACAAATTTCTGTATAGCCCTCAATTCACGAGACTGTATAGTCATAGACAACGATCTAAAAGGATCAGGCTCATAGTGAATAACAATTCATTTTCTCTCACATATAGCTATTAAGTTTCTTCAATGAATACCACCCTCTACATTGTTGCTATAACCTATGAAAGAGAAGTTATGAAAAGTACGACAAGGACAACAAAAGAAAAAGAAAAGGAAACAAGTGGGAGTTCCAAATGCATAGAATATTTTCATAAGCTTATTGATAAGGTTTTTTTAATATTAATTCATAAAAACAATGTCAAATCCAAGCATGTTAATACTACATTATCAATAAAAAAGAAGCAGATAATATTTAGAATAAATATACGCCTACTACCGTCGGGTGATATAGTAATAATGTAATATTTGGGACATCCCAAATATTACCATATTACTATACCACCCGACAGTGATAGGGTTTTTTTTCCATAACCAAACAAGTTGATAGCGATGATGGACAAAAGTACCCTTTTTGGCACAAAAAAAGGTGATATACATTATTGGTACATTCTGAAGCAAAAGCACTAGGAAACATGTATACGCGTTTCGATATTTATAGATATGTTCAGGCATTCAGCACATGCATTTGTAATACAACCAAGTGAGTTTTTGCTCGAGTGATTAAAAGAGGACAATAAAGGTAATAAATCATATACTATGAATACCCACGAATGCACACAAAACAAACATTACATCTGATGCATATCGTTATACTAAGCAAAAAAATAAGGACACCAAGTGGGTCGCAGCGGTGATAACACGAAGCCTTACCACGAGGACTTCTTTAAAGAATAAACACCAAAAACTTTCTTCAAGAGAAATTTATTTTAATTCTAAAAGATAACGGCTAATACCAAATTACAAAGTATTTAAAGGCTAACCCTAAAACCCTATAAATGTTTTTAAACAAAATTACTAAATTACCCAACGTAAAATAAATAACAATAAATCACCATTTTGAGGCCCTAAACGATCTCGGATGCCCAAAAACATCGAACGTCATGGCAAAGCGATGAGTTTTGCTCGTTAGACCGTTTCACATGAGCTGTGCGAATTTCGGCCCACTCGGAAACTTTAATTTTTCGATCCTACATAGCTCTTTTTGTCTTATTGTCATACATCAAAGTGGCTAGAGCAAAACATTTTGACCCCAAATTGACATGTACATGGTGTTTGACACTACCAGACGTATAAGCATGTTACAGTTTTCGTAATTTGAGTGACAAAATTCAATTTTAGGGGTAAAAAACTTTTACTCCATTGTTCTATAAGGGCAGTTTGCCACTTTTCAAACATGATATTGACAACTGAGCATGATGATGTAGCCAATTTATCATCCAAAATTATAAAAATTTTAAAATTATAAATTATTAAAACACAACATATGTCAAGCATGATGATGAAGATATAAGATGCATTCTGAAATTGGAGCTCACCAGATTAAAAGCACTCGATTTAAATTAAGAGAATAAGTTGAAAAAGAAAATAAACTAATATAAACAAAAATTAAGAAAATAAACTAATTTAAATTTGAGGATTTACCTTGGTAAAGATGTAGAATTTTCAACCACTTCCAAAGATCAACCGAGACAACAATGCCCTAATCTGTAAAATTAAATAAAAATTTTGTTAAATAGAGAAAAAAGGAAAATTTGAAAACCTAGATTTGATGAAGGACAAAGATCAATACCCCCAATCACAGGATGCTAGAGAGGGGATGACCTCGAAATCGACGAACAAGAGGAAAGGAAAAGGCAAGGGAATCGGCAGAAGGAGAAACGCGTGGTCAGCGAATATGGGACAAGAAAGGAAGTGAAAGGAAGCAATGAACTCGTCGAGGAAACCGTGGTGTGAGACATGGGAGAAGTGGATTCGTTGATCCAGGGGACCGAGGACAAACAGAGCTCAGCGAAAGGTTCTGGCGAGTTAGAGTTGTGATCGGGTGAGCGGTTAGAATTAGTATATATGAGACAAAAAAAATTATTATAGTTTTGTTAAAGTTTGGTCGCGAACATAAAGCCCATATAAAACCATCCCTTTAGCCTATTACAGATTTTTTTTTGCAAGCCTATTTCAAGCCCAACGTTTTATTTTGAAGCGTTGTCTTAGACCGACTAGTGATGGTTGGAACCGTCTCACAACCGTTCCCTTAGGCAACAAAGGGGATGGTTTTAAACCGTCCCCAAAGAACCATCTTCATAGACCTATTTTGTGGTAGTGTTCGCCATCTCAATATATGCCTGCATAAAGATTTTATTTTCATAACACAATCTAGTGATTCCTATTTCACATAACTATCATGAATTAATTTTAATTGAGATGTTTGGCAAAAAATTACCGTTACTAATTTTTTATTGGAAAAATACCATGAATGTTTTTGTCGAAATCATTATATATATCTGACAAAAGTTAGAGTAGTGTATGGATGTTTGGTACTTACTATCTTTAAAGTTTCATTGTTGTAAACAGACCCTCAATTAATTTTGACAGATATTGCCCCAGGATGGAATTAATGATTCTACCAAACAGTAAAAGAGTCTAAAAATGTGACCCAAGGGGTATATGTGTAACAAAGAAACTGTAGACTAACTTCAGAACAACGATACTACAAGGCATCTATATGCAATTAAAACTAAAAAAAATCATGATAAGTTTCTCGCAGAACCTGCTAATGTTACCTTATGAATGACTTCTTTCGGCAAGAGTCCGTAGTACCAAGAAAACATCCCGTCATTCTCGTCACCGCCAACTGTATTCTTGGCATGATAGACGACTACAGCGAACATAGATGAATGCTCAAAAATAGCCCACTGGCCATTCTCAATCTTTTTTGGGAATTTGGGACCCATAAGCTTTCCATGCCAGTTTTTATCAGTAACGAAATAGATGGGGTTTCTAGTGGCATTATTACCATGCATATCTTCTTCATCTTGTATACAGAGCCAAGAACTTCATCTTTCTGGTTGAGAGCCTCGGTTGCACTTGTTGGATCTGAGATGCAAGTCTAGAGGGGTGAACGCTACCGTTTTTCATTTAGAGACAATATATGCAGTGGAATATAGCAAATAAAAGCGATAAATGATATAAAGCAATATAAAATCAGAAACACAATCAACCAATGAACACACGAGATTTTACAGTTGTTTGGTTAAACAATCCTACGTCCACACTTCCTTCTCACAAAGGGACTCCATCACTATGAAAAGAGTTTACCTGAATCATAAACCAGATTCTATAGGCTTACAAAACGCAACCTGGTATTTACCTGAAACCAATCGTCTAACCTAACTACCATAATGAGTAACTAACCCTAACTAGTCCCAACTCTCAATTCAACCGGCTTAAGTACACCATAAAAAAGTTTAAAAAAATACAAAATAAAATATCAATTAAGTTCAGAATTAAAACAATCTTACAATCCTTTTGATAGAACAAATCGTCATTCAAAAGATATAAGCGAAGATTGATGAAGAACGGTGATGAAGATCAATCCAAGGCAACTATCCTCGCTATGGAATGATCCAATGATTTTGAACGTGACAAGTAAGAATTTGACGAGGCTCTAGGGGATCGAAAAGCTCTTCAAGATTTCAAGAATCAAAACCCTAGAACTCCTCTCTCTCTCTCTCTAAGTTTTTATTTCACAATTAGGTCAGGAAAGAGATATGTGAAACATGGTAGAGGATAGAAATCATATGAACAACAAACAGCTATAATTGAATCATCAAAATATAAATCAGCTGACTATACCATCGATGGTTGCTCTCGACCATCGATGGTGTCGACCATCAATGGTGTCGAGAGATCATTGATGGTCGATGAGCACCATCGATGATTTTGATGTCTCTACACATTTGCACCATCGATGACTTTTTGAACGATCGATGGTCACCAAGCACCATCGATGGTCAAAGGCCACCATTGATGGTCAAGACCCTGAAATCAGCTTTGAGCTGATTTTCACGTTGTTTTGCCTCGTATATATTCTATACATGTATTTACCTATATTAAATCATTTCAAGCCAATATTCTTATCAAATGAGAGTTTGTTTTACTCAAATATGAGATATTGCATGGACAACGTCCTAACAATCTCCCCTTTTGATAATAACAAATGTGAAATTTAAAATCTTGCAAGATATACATGTTTGTGATATATAGATAGGAAATTGAACACAAATACACTTTCATGCAATTAGAAATGATATGAAATTCTCCCCTATATTTATGCATTCATGAAAAGTGAAATAAAGCAATAGGCATTGTAAAGCTCCTCTAAAATAATGCATCGAGTTTTCAAAAGATATTGAGAAAAATAAAAACTCAAGCATAAAACATGATACCACTTATTTAAAAACTCTTTAGCATCAAATTTCACCAAAATTCTCCCTCTTTTGTTATTAGTGAAAGTAAGAAAATTATCCGAAAATGTGTACATGAGAGAAATGCACACATGGTCACATAGAAAATTTTGATAGAAAATAGCACATGAGATCAAAAACAACCACAGAACACAAGAAAATGAGGAAAAAACACGTTAATATGCACATACGAAAAGATTAAATATCATTGTAAAGTGTGTGAAATAGATAGTGAAGAAACTTATACTAGTTCATAAAACAAATTAAGGTATAGCTGTGGATGGTTAAAGTATATTCTATCTAGGCCAATGTTCAGCTTGGGTCCAAGAAGTGAACACCCATGGGCTAAACACTTCAAATGGTCCCAAAGTCAAGCCCACGACATGTTATAGTGAAGCTCGCTCAAACAAGAACGCAAACATTGCCATTGGGCCACGAGTCAGTTTATGCGAAGCTCGCCATTCGATTTTAGCGAGCTTCGCCCGCAGCGCTCCACGTGGGCCACGTCACCCACGATCCGAAGAATAAGGCCCACCCATGATCAAGTGGACCTCATCTCAGCTCTTTTAGCGAACTTCACCGCACGCAGTCATCGGTGAACTTCGCTTGGGCCTTTTGGTGAGCCGTAACCGCTCCCCCACTCTGTCCTAAATTAAAGGCCACTTACTCCACTTATGGAGAGACCATTAACTCTCTCTCTCTCTCTTAAAGAGGAGGAGCATAACGTTCATTCAAGGGGATTACCCACTTAGAGATTCGGACTATCCATATTACACACTCGAGCATCAGACTCTATACACTCCTCACAGATCGGCGATCTTTGAATTAGGATCCAAAAGAAGACTGAGCTATCTTCCAAGAGATCATCTCAAAGACCAACAGCAAAAGATTCATTGTCTTAGTCGGATCGTCAACGGAATACAAGATCGATGCTCCATCGGCACATGGAAAAGAACCCAGTTAATATAATTTTTCTTATTTCTTATAGTTTTTTTTTGAATTGTAATATGAGTTAATTGTAATTTCTAAAGACCGAAACAGGATGACGACTCTGCTGCGGACTACTTTCTCCTTTGACGAGAAAATTATGTCGCAGTCCAACACCAAGACCCTTGGGTCTTTTGATGAATCGCTGGTCATTGAATTAATTGACCAAGCGAAGTACGAGGAATACATTTCCTCCAACCAATCGTCAACGGAAACTATGAGGAGTTGCTGCAAAATTCACCGCAGTGTGATTTTTGCCATCTTTATATGATGCTATTTTGCCTATTTACTAATTTTTTTTTAATAATCATTGTTCTCAATTTTATTTTCAATATTGTTCTTTAAATTTATGTGTTTAATCATTAATTTCAGTCCCTATTCATTAATATCACTATTGCTTTCTCACAAAATTACAGTCTCTAATTTGTTTTCAATATCTAAGTGTTTACTTGAAATAAATTGTAGTATTCTTATTATACGAATTTATATTACTTAAATACCAAAACCAAAATATTATAAAGTATATAATCAAATCCGAATAAATATTATCGGTTATTTTAAAAATCCAAAATATTTAAAATGTTGTGGGTTATAAATTTTTTAATAAAGTAAATGGATTTTATATGATTTTGATTGATTACTTAACATAAACATGTTAAAAGATAATGATAAGTATTGTAATCTGAAAATAATATTTTTCTAAACACTTATAGATCTTCTAATCAATTATCTTTAGATCACAAATTTTTAAAAATATATATCAATATAAGATAATGTCCAATTATACCGAATTTATATTCCTTAAACACTAAAAATGAATTATTTTAAATTATAATAAATAAGATCTTTAATTCTAATTAAATTATCTTATCAATAAAATCTATTAAAAATACATTCTTGTATTCGAAAATTCAAAATTGTTAACATACCAAAAATTAAAAATAAACAACGAATTGAAAAATTCTTTCGAATTTATAATTGTGGTTTTGCTAATATTTTAGCAAAAATGTTAAGATTTTATTAAATTTAACACCAAAATTATTGATGTATAGAATCACAGTCACTAATCTCGGTGTGAGCTTAGCTTGGGGTTGAAGATGACAGGGATCCGCTCTCTCCCCCGAATACCTGGCTCTGAGTTGGGCTCTTCTTCCCTGCCTGCACAGGTAGAAACCCGTGAGAGGACGGGGCTTGTTTCCCCCCGTTGTACCTCCGACGATCAAGTCAGTAAGTGAGCTTGAGTGGAGAAGAAAATGAACAGTAATTTGTTCTTGTGTGCCTAGTGAAAGGGGAGAAAAATGGCTTACCTTTGTATTGAGAATAGTTCCTTTCTTTGTAGGAATGAGAGAGGGCAGTTTGGTCATTTCAGCACTAGTTTTACACGTGTCAACTTTTGTGTGGAGAGAGTCACCGCTGATTTGATATGGGTGAGGCATGGGTAATGGCTGTCAAGGCCATGTGGCAAGCACAGTGTCATTAATTATGATGGTGACTTGTTGTTGGCGCGGGGCTTAAGGTCTGCCATTGCAGAGGTAGGTACGGTAGCTGTCGGTTACTGTAGCAGGCAAGCCGGCCTACTATAGCAGGACGACTAACATTTAGTTTCGGGGTCGCTCATGACACTGTAGAAGTCGGTATTATAGCAGCCGGTAGAGTCATATGTGACGGCCCGGCCACACGCCTTCGGCGTCGGCGGAAATCTTATGTGACGGTATTGTAGCAAGCCCCGAAAATGTGAGGCAGACGAAGTCGGCCTACTACAATAGACGACCGGCAAGACTTTCATGGCCGCCGAAAGCATCAGAATACGGCATCCGTAGCAATGCGATGAGCATCAGAAAGCGCACAGCACTATAGCGCGGCCGAAGTTATCAGAGCATACGAAGTGGCCTACCGTAGCGTAACGATCGACACCGCTTCTGGCCTACCGAGTATTGTAGCAAAGCAGATCAGAAATGATCGAAGCATCGCGGGTAGATGGATAGATAGGGAGTCGAAGATCGTAGGTGGTCGATTGGGACCGCGTTTCGGGTCCTGAATTTGCTTGTCTTGGCGTGAGGTGGGACTCTTGTCGATTTTCATATAGGGATTAATAAAAATCTTTTGGGGTACCAACAAAATTAATAAGTCATTTTTATAATATTATTGTATTAAATTGTTTTATATGGCTTACCTTATAGTTTGAGTTAAATTATTAACCACAATTAAACTATTCATAAAAATTTGTTTAAGATATTGAAGACTACCTAATTTAATTGAAATAAACAAAATATAATAGATAAAATAATGATACACATAATTCAAATTGACTAATTTAAATCTTCTCACATCTCCAATTCAAATACTACACTAATGCAAAAAATAGATTTTATACAATAGACGATTAAATTTACATATTAAAGATGAATTAAAATGAGTGATTAATCAAGTCAGATTAATTTTTCTGATTTTTAATATTTAATTAATTATTTAATATATTACTATGTATTGGAATTCATATTAATAAATCTTCACTGTTTTATTATATGTTCTCTAATTAATATTGATTTTTCAAACTTTTATAGAATTTATATGTTCAATTATTTCTTATTTGTTTACATAATCTATATACAAAAATGTTTAATATTGGAAGATTATTAATATATTTATTCTATTATTTATTTAAATAACATTGAAAATTTTATTTCTGCTAAGTTAATATAAAAACATTTAATAATTATATAAAATAAATGTTTGTTAAAATAAATAGAAAATATTACTTGAAATGTATTATTGATGCTCCATAATTAACTGTTATGAGTTATATTCTATTTAGAGAATACTAAATTTATTATTTAAACTGAATTTCAATAAATTAAATTGTCTTTGAAACCGAAAATTATATTAACCCGAAATTCTAATATTAACCAAAATATTATTAAACGACAACTTTTGAATATGTAATATTAATTTATGGTTTTATTATTATTTCAGTAATTTTTATTACGAAATATTTCTTTCTTTTATTAATATGAATTTTTTATCATTGTAGTGATTGGTTTATGATATTTACTAATTATAATGTTTAATATAATTTTTAAATTTTATTTAGTGAAAATTTTAAATTGACAATATAAAATTTTGATTCATATAGTTGTATAATCTAAATTATATTGGTAATAAATTATTTTTCTAATATTTTTTCAGGATGTCAACACATAATAATAAAACTTCAACATACATGCCCTTACATGATCTTCAAGTTGATGAAAATGATGTCATACTGAAATGAAGAATCACTCAAACATGGGAAGGACAAAACACAAACACAGGCATCTCCTCTGGGGTTAACTTTATTCTTCTTTATAACGAGGTAAATTCTAATTTCTTAAATATAGTGATTATAATTTTTTTGTTTGAATAACACAAGTTTTATTTAATTAGTGATAAATTTAATTTTTATTTTTTTTATAGAACACTCATGTCCATGGTTTTTGCCGTAAGTGTTAAATATAGAATGGATAGCCCTTTTGTTTAGTCCTACATCGGGCAGAATAGAAGAATGATGCTACACATATTGTATATATAGACTACAATACCAATGAATACAAATATTCTTTCCCTTGATTTGCTCTGTTTCTAACATGGTATTAGAGTCATTCAATCAATCCCCTCCTCAAATCCCAACCCCACAAATCTACACCGCACTACTGTGCATCAGATCTGCACCAACGTGCACCAGATCTACACTATCGTGCATCAGATCTGCACCACCATGCACCAAATCTGCATGACGTGCACCAAATCTACACCAAAGCTCGACTAACAGAGCCAAAACCGCAACACGTGCACCAGATCTACACTAGCGGTCGAACAACTACGCCATTCATTTGGCTTACAATCAAGATCTTCATAGATCTTACACCAATCATTTGGCTTATCAACTAGATCTTCATAGATCTTGCGCCAATCATTTGGCCTACCAATCAAATCTTCATAGATCTCATCAATCATTAGATCTTTATAGATCTTCAGCTAATCACTTAGCTTTATCAATTAGATCTCCATAGATCTTAAGCTAATTCCATAGCTTCCTCTTCCAACCAATCGTTCAGATAAGCGATAAGTTGTTATGATGATGTCGGAAATGCACTTCCATCAACAATCCATTGATGTAAAACTCGATGGTGACAATTGTCATCTCTGGTCCTACTCCCTACGAGTCATCCTCCATAGTCGTGGAATTTGGGGACACATTGATGGCACTTCAAAACCTCCAACTCAACCACTTCCTACCGGTGATCTCACCAAGGATACGGCTGACCTCCCTTCTTACGAGTCAACTCTTATGACTTGGAATCTTGCTGAAGATCGCGCCATCACCACAATCGTACAATCCATCTCACCCTCCAAGCGACTTCAGCTCGCACGATTTGACACTGCCATATCCCTCTGGGAATACCCCCAACGCCTTTACACACAGTCAGATGACGCTCGAGAGTTTTAACTATACCAGAAGACATCCATGGTTACACAGGGCGATCGCTCAATCCGCGAGTTATATACCCACATCTTTGATATCTAGGAACAACTCGCAGCCCTTGAAACACCCCTTACTAACCCGACTTCTAGGACCATTCACCACAACAACAGAGATAGGCAACATCTCTTTTAGTTCCTGATAAAGCTCCGACCAGAGTTTGAATCTGTTCGCAGCCAACTCATCCACCGTTCACCTAGGCCCACTCTTGAAACAACTGTCACAGAGTTACAGGCTGAAGAGACACGTCTTCACCTCAACACTCTTTCCATCAGTTCGAGCTCCGTCCACGCCACCTCACGCTCAACTGCTCACCGTGGTTCTCCCTATCATCAGTACACCTCATCGACTAGACAGCAACAACCAAGCTCTACCTCCGCACGCAAACAATGGTGTGATATTCATAAACTCTACGGACATTCTATAGATAAGTGTCGCGCAAGGCTAGCCAAGACATTATCCCCAACACCACCGTCCCTAATGACCCAGGAGACCATCGCTAAAACTCCATCAACATCTACACCATCGCCCTACACTGATCTTCTACAGGTGCTACATCCATCCGCTCCCTCATCTAACACAGGTTCGACTGCTACTTCATATGCCACACAATCAGGTACAAAGACTAACTCATGGATTTTAGATTCGGGTGCTATACATCATCTTACATCATCACAAATACACCTCCACAACCAAACACCCCTACCTCCTACAGCCATGGTGCACAGCCGATGGCACACCACTACCCATGACCTCTGTAGGTCACCTACATATTAAGCCTCAATTCTCGATCCCCAACGTACACCATGTACCTAATGTCACAATGAACTTACTTTCAGTCTCACAAATCACCTCACATAACTATACTGCTACCTTCACAGCTTCATCTTGCCTTATACAGGATTCTCACACGGGATAAATGATTGGGACTGGCCGTAATATCGGTGGCCTATACTACATGGACAAACTCATCCTCCCCACTCCCACTGCATCTGTCATTTGACTCCTTAACTCTAAACCAACCACCTGCGACCTCTAGCATCGTCGCCTTGGTCATTTATCTTTACCTTGTCTTTGTACTCTTTCCACAACTGGTAAACTAGGAAATTTTTCTACTGATGCTTTGTCACCCTGTACTGGTTGCAAGTTAGCAAAACGCTTGGCCAAACATTTTAAATAAACAATCAAATCACTTCCGCACCTTTCGACCTCATTCATACTGATATCTGGGGACCATCCCTACATTCATCTCATGGTAACAATCGTTACTACATAACATTCATTGAAGATCACTCCCGCTTTACATGGGTCTACCTGATGAAACATAAATCAGATGCATATGACATTTATAAAAACTTTGCCACCATGATCGTCACCCAATTCTCCTCCCACATCAACTCAGGGGGGGAATATACATCTTGTCGCTTTACAGAATACCTTACCTCTCAGGGAACCCTCTCTCAATTCTCCTACTCATATGCTCATCAACAAAATGGTGTAGCCAAAAGGCGTCACCGACACATCCTCTAAACCACCATATCACTTTTACTATCTGCATCTGTACCCATTCAGTTCTGGGCAGAAGCTCTCCTTACGAGTGTTTATCTCATCAATCGCACTCCCTCTACTACTCTGAAAGGACTCACACCCTTTCAACAACTATATCAAATATCACCAAACTACTCTCATCTTCGAGTTTTTGGCTGCACATGCTTCGTCCAACTCCCACCTTCAGAACACAACAAACTCTCACCCCGATCCGCCATGTGCATATTCCTTGGATACAATCTTCGTCAAAAGGCTATCGCTTCTATGACCCTCATTCTGATCGCCTCCGCATCTCTCCTCATGTCACATTCTTTGAACATCTTCCATACTACGCTTTACCCTCCCCACCTGTACCTTCACCACCATCAACACCCACATATCTCATATTTCTTAAACTTGACACACCCTACTCTCCGGCACCACAAACCACTCCAGAGCTAAGTCCAGAACTAGTCCTCCCACCGAGCAAGTGGCTAGTCCTGACCCACCTCCTGCTGCACCGGATCAATCAACCCCTCCATAAATTTCAACTGAACCTGAACCATTCACTACTGACATCCCACTTGCGCCAAGATACCCCCCCGGAGATTGCCAACCACCAGCCAAATACCGCGACCCCAACTTCACCTCCATTGCTTTTCACATAGCCAATATGATGACGTCAGATTATGTGGAACCCCATTCTTACCATGATGCAGTTAAACACCCCGAGTGGCAACAGGCAATGCAGGATGAACTTGCAGCTCTCCAGAAAACTCATACATAGGATCTCACCACCCTTCCTCCGGGAAAGAGCCCCATCAGCTGTAAATGGACCTACAAGGTCAAGACTAGAGTAGACGGAACCATCGAGCGTCACAAGGCTCGGTTAGTTGCTTGAGGTTTTACAAAACATTATGGGGTGGACTATGAGGAGACCTTTGCACCAGTTGCTAAATGACTACTATTCGAACATTGCTCGCCGTTACCGCTTCTCAATAATGGCCATTATATCAAATGAATATCAAAAATGCCTTTCTTCATGGCAACATTACTGAGGATATCTATATGACTCCACCACCTGGACTCCCTCACTCCAGAGGTCTCGTCTGTCACCTTCGCCAAGCTCTCTATGGCCTCAAACAAGCACCCCGTGTATGGTTCGCCCGATTCACACAGGCTATGCAACCAACTGGCTTTCTTCCTAGTAAAAATGATCCATCAATGTTCATCTCTTCCTCAAACGGCCAACGCACCATCCTCCTCCTCTATGTTGACGACATGATCATTACCGGTGACAATCCATCGACCATCAACCATATCAAATCTCACCTCCAATGAGAGTTTAAAATGAAAGACCTAGGCAACCTACATTACTTCCTCGGATTGGAGATCACTCAAACACCACGTGGCTACCATCTATCTCAACAGAAATTTCCCACCAACATCATCCATCTTGCAGGTCTAAGAGATTCCAAACCAGCTCAGACGCCCCTCGAACTGAATATCAAACTCAACGCCACCGATGGTGATCCTCTACCTGATGCAACTAAATATCGACATCTTGTAGGAAGCTTGGTCTACCTAACCATCACCAGACCTGACATCTCTCATGTAGTTCATGTCCTCAGTTAATTTATCGATGTGCCTCAATCTCCTCATCAATCAGCACAACTTCGTGTTCTAGACTACATTTGTGAGACACCATGCAGATCATTATTCTTCTCAGCGTCATCATCATTCATCCTCCGTGGCTACAGTGATGCTGACTGGGTAGGTGACACTACAGATCGCCGATCTATCACCGGCTATTGTATCTTCCTACGTGACTCTCATATCTTGGAAATCTAAGAAACAAGATGTTGTCTCTCGCTCCAGTGCTATAATATCCCAACTAATCAAAAGCGGAAGATATGATATTTGGACTTAGTACATGGAAGTGAGTTACTTCTATTTAATTTCTCAAGAAGTTGATTTCCTTCATCATAATTTATTGAATCTAACTTAGAGGTGTTTAGTATAATAGCTAATAATTTAGTTAATATCATACTCCCTTTAAAAGCACGAGTTCGGGAAAATCTTTGGTAGACAAAATACCCTTAACCCTTTTGGGTATTACATTTTAATTATATATAATCTATCCTAATTAGCGTGAACTTTAAAGTTTGAACTATCCTAATCCTAATATTGTATTTAACTATAGATAAGACCACATGTTCTATCTATAAGAAGTCTATGTATATTCCAAATAAGAACACTATCCGACGGAACTCGTATTCAATATAAGAACACTATCCGTTTTTAAACTAATTATACATTTTAATGACAGATTTGAACATGTTATAGATTTGAACTCAATATGCATATGTTATATCAAAAGTGACTTTACATGTGATAGGATAAAAATTTTTAAATATCATAACAGGAGGGCATGAGCGTGGTATAGCGTGTGGGACCCACATTCAAAGTTCATCTACGGACTATTTCATGCGATAATATTATCCTACTACATTCAATTTGCAATCTTTATACAAAGAGAATTCTAATTGTAATTGTTATCTTATCACACACAACCGTCATGCTTATATATAAACTAAGAAATTACACAATTTTCATAGTAACCGTCTCCTTCAACATGCATGTTCCTTTTTATCTTCATGATTATTCTTTAGTAATATTGTGTATTTGATTCAATGGTGATACTTGTCAATTGTTTATAGCGATTTTTCCTCTTATTTCAAAACTTCTTTTGTTAGTGTCTTCTTTAATAGGTATGTCCTATTGTTGCCTTCATTGTTTTTCTTTAGTAATATTGTGTATTTGATTTAATGGTGATATTTGTTATTTACTAGCTTGTATTTGCTTAATTTCTTTTATCTTGGAAATCTAAGAAACAAGATGTTGTCTCTCGCTCGGTGCTATAATATCCCAACTAATCAAAAGCGGAAGATATGATATTTGGACTTAGTACATGGAAGTGAGTTACTTCTATTTAATTTCTCAAGAAGTTGATTTCCTTCATCATAATTTATTGAATCTAACTTAGAGGTGTTTAGTATAATAGCTAATAATTTAGTTAATATTAATTCAAATAAGTGTGTGTTGAATAGCATTTCTAAAGTGGGGCAACGGGTTGTAACTATCAAGGAGTGTAAATGCAAAACAATTGTATTAGTTTGGAACTATAACATATTATATTTAGCTATTGAGTATCTGATGCAGAGAGAGAGAGAGAGAGAGAGAGAGAGAGAGAGAGAGAGCTCTAAATTTAAGCCACATACGTATGCAAGCAATTGAACAGTCGGTTCAGACAAAATAATTATCTAAAGATGGTTGTATAAGTTGATACATGGATAAGGATCCATCCGAAGTCGGTTCAAGTGGTGAGGTGGCATTACGAGTTTTATTATGTGGTCCACTTCATTGATTTTCCTTAGGCCCTAAGCTTCTCCACCGCCCATCTCTCTAGTAAAAAGAGTCATCTACGCATTAAAGCTGAGTTCTATTTAGTGTTATTTACTTATGGACGAGAGGGTTGCCTCTAGATCCTTATATATATATATATATATATATATATATATATATATATATATATATCCTTTTATATATAGAGCAAAGCTCTATGAATTTAAGTTCATAATGAATAGTGGTGCACCAACTTTTTTATCCACTCATCTTGCCTTGAGATTTGTGATGCACAAATCTCAAAGTGGCTTTTATATCTTCACAGATCCCAAAGCAAGATGTGTGGTTAGAAAAGCTGATACATCACTATTCATTATGAACTTAAGTTCATAGGAGCCTTGCTATATATATATATATATATATATATATATATATATATATAAGGATATATATATATATATATATATATATATATATATATATATATATATATATATATATATATATATATATAAAAGGATCTAGAGGCTATATATATATGATCTAGAGGCTATATATGTTAGAAATGATTGACCAAATCAACCAAATAATCCACATGTCTAATGGGTGATAATTGGCTATTAATGGAGAATTAATGGGTCATTATAAGAATTTGAATTAGGGTGATAAATGGCCTTTAATTGTATTTATTTGGAGGTGATTTTGGGGTAGAGATGATTGGGTGAAAAGCCTCTATAAATTGAAATGATTTCTCTCAAGAAAAACACACGAAACAAGAGAGAAAGAATACCCTCTTACGAGCCCCAAAATCAAATATTCTTCCCTCCTCCTCTAAAATCTTCATAGGTATCGAGCCGGTGACTTCTCCACCTAGCGCCATCTTTCAGCAGAGAAGAACTTGACCACCATTGTTTTTCTTCAACGGAGAAGAAGAACTCCAGCCCTTATTTTTTAGCCACAAGCAGTGTCCCTCTCTCACCTACTCTCTTCCCAAGAAAAGAAAAGTTTGAGTTACTTCCAAACCTTTCCCGTGAAAGCATCTTGTTCTTATTTTATATTATTGTTTGTACTAATTGTTTCCTTCAAAGACTTCTCATAAAGCCAAGTCTCGCCATATTTTTTTCATTTCATGGGACTGTGACTTCCCCACATCCACAAGATTAGATCACTTCTCCATTTTTTAAAATTACACAAAGGAAAATTATTTTCGGACCCTCCATTATTTTTCAAGTTCGTGAGCCATTTCAAGCTTGAGGAAAAATTTACCTCGGCCCCTTACACAACTTCGGCATCCGTTTTCTACAATTTTAAAACTTTAAGGGTTTTGTCAATTTTAAATTTATAGGGGTTCTTTGAAAATTTCAGTTTCATGTGTTATATGTAGGTTTTGAAATTTCAGGGTGATTTTTGTAATTTTAAACTCTAATGGTATTTTTTAATTTTAAAATTTTGAGGGTGTTTTTTCAATTTTAAAACTTTAAGGGTTTTGTCAATTTTAAATTTATAGGGGTTCTTTGAAAATTTCAGTTTCATGTGTTATATGTAGGTTTTGAAATTTCAGGGTGATTTTTGTAATTTTAAACCATTGAGGGTGTTTTAGCATTTTTAAAACTTTAAGGGTATTTTTGCAATTTTTAAACTTTGATGGTGTTTTTGCAATTTTTAAACTTTGATGGTGTTTTTGCAATTTTTAAACTTTGATGGTGTTTTTGCAATTTTTAAACTTTGATGGTGTTTTTGCAATTTTTAAACTTTGATGGTGTTTTTGCAATTTTTAAACTTTGATGGTGTTTTTGCAATTTTTAAACTTTGATGGTGTTTTTGCAATTTTTAAACTTTGATGGTGTTTTTGCAATTTTTAAACTTTGATGGTGTTTTTGCAATTTTTAAACTTTGATGGTGTTTTTGCAATTTTTAAACTTTGATGGTGTTTTTGCAATTTTTAAACTTTGATGGTGTTTTTGCAATTTTTAAACTTTGATGGTGTTTTTGCAATTTTTAAACTTTGATGGTGTTTTTGCAATTTTTAAACTTTGATGGTGTTTTTGCAATTTTTAAACTTTGATGGTGTTTTTGCAATTTTTAAACTTTGATGGTGTTTTTGCAATTTTTAAACTTTGATGGTGTTTTTGCAATTTTTAAACTTTGATGGTGTTTTTGCAATTTTTAAACTTTGATGGTGTTTTTGCAATTTTTAAACTTTGATGGTGTTTTTGCAATTTTTAAACTTTGATGGTGTTTTTGCAATTTTTAAACTTTGATGGTGTTTTTGCAATTTTTAAACTTTGATGGTGTTTTTGCAATTTTTAAACTTTGATGGTGTTTTTGCAATTTTTAAACTTTGATGGTGTTTTTGCAATTTTTAAACTTTGATGGTGTTTTTGCAATTTTTAAACTTTGATGGTGTTTTTGCAATTTTTAAACTTTGATGGTGTTTTTGCAATTTTTAAACTTTGATGGTGTTTTTGCAATTTTTAAACTTTGATGGTGTTTTTGCAATTTTTAAACTTTGATGGTGTTTTTGCAATTTTTAAACTTTGATGGTGTTTTTGCAAATCTCTAAATTTCAACCGAATTTCTTGGGAATTTTCAGATTTTATATGTGTTGGTTATTAGTTTTTTAGGTGTTTTATGTAATTTTAAAATTTTAAAAGTATATTTTGCAATTGTTAAAACTTTGAAGTTGTTTTGGAAAGAATACATATCTAAATTTTTTATTAAAAAATTTAGTTTTAGTTCTCTACCAAATGGCTAGTAAATTAGTTCTAAGTGAATTGGCAAATATCGAAAAATTTAATGGTAGTAATTATGATATGTGGCATAGAAAAATATAATATTAACAAATCCAATAAATAGTTTTGATTTCGAGCGCTCAAGCCGACAATAGACCTCGCTAGGAAGTAGGAGCGATTAGAGTATAGGATCTATGAAAATCACAAAAATAGGTCCGAACCTATGAACGGGAATAGTCGAGGTAACAATGTTAGCTAGGTGGTAAATTAAAACCCTTAAAGCGTGAAAAGGTCGGGGATATGTGAAATTTTACCTTAAAATTATTAGAACTGCTTTCATTTGAATGCACATGATTTTCAAGGGCATAGTCGGATGTAACAATTTAACTAGCGGGTTATTTGATCAAAATTAAGTGAAATTAAGTGACATTTACAAAGTTTAAGGAGATTATCTCGAAATCGACTAATTTTAAGGGGCTTTTATGAAATTTAACAAAATAATTTTAGTAATTAATTAGAGAAAATAGATAAAAGCAGCAAGAACTCTAATACGGTCCTCTCTCGATGAACTGAATTTAGCAATAAATTTAACAAGCATCTTTTGCGTGTAGTGTTCCATAAATTTTAAACTTGGGGTGTTTTCTACAATTTTAAAACTTTAAGGGTATTTTTGCAATTTTAAAGTGGGCTTGCTAAAATTTTCCAGATTTCACGCCATTTAACTTTAGAGGTTTTTATAATTTTGAACTCTTGAGGTGTTTTTTCAATTTTAAAACTTTAAGGGTTTTTGTCAATTTTAAATTTATAGGGGTTCTTTGAAAATTCCAGATTTCATGTGTTATATGTAGGTTTTGAAATTTCAGGTGATTTTTGTAATTTTAAACCATTGAGGGTGTTTTCGCAATTCTTTAAAACTTTGAGGGTATTTTTAAAAAATTTAACTTTATAGGGGTCACGAAATTTCTAGATTTTTATTATTTGAAAGTTTATAAATTCGAGAGCTTTTTGTAAATTTGAACTCTTGAGGGTGTTTTTGCAATTTTTAAACTTTGATGGTGTTTTTGCAAATCTAAAACTTTTAAGGTCACTGGTACTTTTAGATTTCATGTGTCATTTGTATGTTGTGAAATTTTAGGATATTTTACTAATTTTAAACTATTGAGGGTGTTTTTCGTGATTTTTAAAACTTTAAGGGTGTTATTTGCACATTTTAAATGTATTGGAGGCTGCTGAAATTTCCATATTTTATGTGTATTTGTCGGTTTATAAATCGGAGTTTTTGTAATTTTAAACTCTAATGGTATTTTTTAATTTTAAATTTTGAGGGTGTTTTTGCAAATCTCTAAATTTCAACCCTTCTGGAATTTTCAGATTTTATATGTGTTGGTTATTAGTTTTTTAGGTGTTTTATGTAATTTTAAAATTTTAAAAGTATATTTTGCAATTGTTAAAACTTTGAAGTTGTTTTGGAAAGAATACATATCTAAATGGGCAAATGGGCGGGTAATAGCCCACCCATTTATGACCCATCAACGCTCTTTATAAATGCAAAAGAAATTCAAATTAGTGATATTATACACACATCACAGAATTTGATACAAGTATAATATTAGAAAGTTATTCTTATTAAGACAGTTAAACCTAACTAAAATTTGCCAATATACAGACAAGCTATTGCACATTTAAGACAAAGATAGCTACCATTCTAAATAGACTCGAGCCATGGTTCTATGCTTGCAAAGGTTACAACAAGAAGGTACATAAAGATATTAATAAAGAGTATCTGAATGATAAATGCCGCAGAATCGCTGCTGACTCAGTACCAATATTAATTAATATAACTTTTTTTATGACATGAACATATTAAAATACAATACTAACACATGCCTAGAAATCAACAATGAAAACTATATGCATGTAGTTAAGATTCTCATAGAACATGGCATGGACAATGTAAGGGTTACACTGTTTGATGCAGCAGAAACTCTTATTGGATGCATAGCTGAAGAATTCATTGCAGAGAAAGAAGAGGTAATTCCTAACTCTTTTCAAGTAATAAATTAGAAAATCAAAAAAAATTTCATATATATTAAATTAACCTTTGTTCTCATTGAAATAGAAAAATAATCATAGTCTATTTTTTCAGAAATTTGTGTTGAATATCGGAAAGACATTCAAATTTTTGGTGAAGTTAGATGAGAAGACAAAAGATGAACGAGACGAAGGAAATATAATAGCACAAGAAATCCAACTCCAGCCTGATATCACAATCGACATAGATGATGAAGGCGCCACTCTAGAATTACCCAGGAAAAAGATAAAGGTGGAGAAAGATTGATCTCGGCCCAATTAAAATATAAAACAAAAAGAATAAATGATAATATTGTTTGAACATTTTATATTATAACTTATTTTTGAGTAGAGTTAGGAATTTTTATAAGGTATTTTCATGCAAAATTTTTAGTAGTTTTGTATGCTTATGTGATTGCTTTTATCATATAAATTATACTATAGTTACCATTAATCTTTAGTTTTTGTCTTTTATTATTTTAAGTCTATCAAATGATGTAGGTCGAGATCTTATATATATATATATATATATATATAGAGTAAGGCTCTATGAACTTAAGTTCATAATGAATAGTGGTGCACCAACTTTTCTAACCACTCATCTTGCTTTGGGATCAGTGAAGATATAAAGCCCACTTTGAGATTTGTGCATCACAAATCTCAAGACAAGATGAGTGGATAAAAAGTTGGTGCACCACTATTCATTATGAACTTAAGTTCATAGGAGCCTTGCTATATATATATATATATATATATATATATATATATATATATAGTAAGGCTCACATGAACTTAAGTTCATAATGAATAGTACTTAACTTTTTTATCCACTCATCTTGCCTTGAGATTTGTGACGCACAAATCTCAAAGTGTCTTTATATCTTTCACGGATCCCAAAGCAAAATGAGTGGTTAGAAAAGTTGGTGCACCACTATTCATTATGAACTTAAGTTCATAAAGGCTCTTATATATATATATATATATATATATATATATATATATATATATATATATATATATATATATATAGAGCAAGGCTCTATGAACTTAAGTTCATAATGAATAGTGGTGCACCAACTTTTCTAACCACTCATCTTGCTTTGGGATCAGTGAAGATATAAAAGCAACTTTGAGATTTGTGCATCACAAATCTCAAGGCAAGATGAGTGGATAAAAAGTTGGTGCACCACTATTCATTATGAACTTAAGTTCATAGGAGCCTTACTACTATATATATATATATATATATATATATATATATATATATATATATATATATATATATATATAGAGCAAGACTCTATGAACTTAAGTTCATAATGAATAGTGGTGCACCAACTTTTCTAACCACTCATCTTGCTTTGGGATCCGTGAAAGATATAAAGCCCACTTTGAGATTTGTGCATCACAAATCTCAAGACAAATGAGTGGATAAAAAGTTGGTGCACCACTATTCATTATGAACTTAAGTTCATAGGAGCCTTGCTATATATATATATATATATATATATATATATATATATATATATATATATATATATATATATATAGAGCAAGGCTCTATGAACTTAAGTTCATAATGAATAGTGGTGCACCAATTTTTCTAACCACTCATCTTGCTGGGATCCGTGAAAGATATAAAGGCAACTTTGAGATTTGTGCATCACAAATCTCAAGACAAGATGAGTGGATAAAAAGTTGGTGCACCACTATTCATTATGAACTTAAGTTCATAGGAGCCTTACTACTATATATATATATATATATATATATATATATATATATATATATATATATATATATATATAGAGCAAGGCTCTATGAACTTAAGTTCATAATGAATAGTGGTGCACCAATTTTTCTAACCACTCATCTTGCTTTGGGATCCGTGAAAGATATAAAGGCAACTTTGAGATTTGTGCATCACAAATCTCAAGACAAGATGAGTGGATAAAAAGTTGGTGCACCACTATTCATTATGAACTTAAGTTCATAGGAGCCTTGCTATATATATATATATATATATATATATATATATATATATATATATATATATATATATATATATATATCATGTTTGTCGTACTTCTTTTTTTATGTTTGCTTTTAGATTGTTTATTATAAAACATGAGCTTATAATTTCGGAAGTCAGCGTAATTACATTTTTAATGCAATCGAAATGTGGTTTTTAATTACTAGAACTATAGTTTATGATGATATTATTATTCATGCTTGACTCCATATTATAGCTTGGGATTAGTAGAGTTTGGAATATGACATGTAGCATTAATTTAATTTATTTTCTTTTACTATTCGCTTGAATATATTATTGTGTCAATGAAATTTTTTCTTAGGAATCAATTAAGATATCCCAATTAAGTATATTAATCGATTAAGTACACAAAAATCCATTACATCGATTTTTATAATGTTTAAATAAAAATTATAGCAAATCTAATAATCTAATTTCTGATTTGAACTCAAAATGAATTTGACTTATTTATAGTAATGAAATAAATAAGAAATTAAATTATTTTGATATTTAACCATGCATTGCACGCATAAAACTAGTTAATTCAAATAAGTGTGTGTTGAATAGCATTTCTAAAGTGGGGCAACGGGTTGTAACTATCAAGGAGTGTAAATGCAAAACAATTGTATTGGTTTGGAACTATAACATATTATATTTAGCTATTGAGTATCTGATGCAGAGAGAGAGAGAGAGAGAGAGAGAGAGAGAGCTCTAAATTTAAGCCACATACGTATGCAAGCAATTGAACAGTCGGTTCAGACAAAATAATTATCTAAAGATGGTTGTATAAGTTGATACATGGATAAGGATCCATCCGAAGTCGGTTCAAGTGGTGAGGTGGCATTACGAGTTTTATTATGTGGTCCACTTCATTGATTTTCCTTAGGCCCTAAGCTTCTCCACCACCCATCTCTCTAGTAAAAAGAGTCATCTACGCATTAGAGCTGAGTTCTATTTAGTGTTATTTACTTATGGACGAGAGGGTTGCCTCTAGATCCTTTTATATATATATATATATATATATATATATATATATATATATATATATATATAGATCCTTTTATATCCTTTTATATATATAGATCCTTATGGACGAGAGGGTTGCCTCTAGTAAAAGACTCATCTTGCTTGAGATTTGTGATGCACAAATCTCAAAGTGGCTTTTATATCTTTCACGGATCCCAAAACAAGATGAGTGGTTAGGAAAGTTGGTGCTTGTATCATTTATGAGCTTAAGTTCATAGGAGCGCTCTCTATATAGAGCAAGGCTCTATGAACTTAGTTCATAATAATGATGGTCTTGTATTATCCATTCAATCTTGCTTGAGATTTGTGATGCACAAATCTCAAAGTGGCCTTTATATCTTTCACGGATCCCAAAACAAGATGAGTGGTTAGGAAAGTTGGTGCACCACTATTCATTATGAACTTAAGTTCATAGGAGCCTTGCTATATATATATATATAGAGCAAGGCTCTATGAACTTAAGTTCATAATGAATAGTGGTGCACCAATTTTTCTAACCACTCATCTTGCTTTGGGATCCGTGAAAGATATAAAGGCAACTTTGAGATTTGTGATGCACAAATCTCAAAGTGGCCTTTATATCTTTCACGGATCCCAAAACAAGATGAGTGGTTAGGAAAGTTGGTGCACCACTATTCATTATGAACTTAAGTTCATAGGAGCCTTGCTATATATATATATATATATATATATATATATATATATATATATATATATATATAGAGCAAGGCTCTATGAACTTAAGTTCATAATGAATAGTGGTGCACCAATTTTTCTAACCACTCATCTTGCTTTGGGATCCGTGAAAGATATAAAGGCAACTTTGAGATTTGTGATGCACAAATCTCAAAGTGGCCTTTATATCTTTCACGGATCCCAAAACAAGATGAGTGGTTAGGAAAGTTGGTGCACCACTATTCATTATGAACTTAATTCATAGGAGTGCTACTCACATATATGAAGCATTTCACTGTAACAAGTTCATAATAGTGAATGCCTGCTTTATCACTTCATCTTTGAATTTGTGATGCACAAATCTCAAAGTGGCCTTTATATGTTTCACTGATCCCAAAGCAAGATGAGTGGTTAGGAAAGTTGGTGCACCACTATTCATTATGAACTTAAGTTCATAGGAGCCTATATATATATATATATATATATATATATATATATATATATATATATATATATATGAAGCAAGCTCCTATAAACAAGTTGATAGGAATAGTATACACCAACTTTTGTATTCGTGATGTTGCCTTGGGATCCGTGAAATCAAGAGATGCACAAATCTCAAAGTGGGCTTTATATCTTTCACGGATCCCAGGCAACATCAATGGATAGAAAAGTTGGTGTATGACTATTCTCTATACACTTAAGTTTATAGGAGCCTTGCTATATATATATATATATATATATAAGGATCTAGAGACTATATATATATGATCTAGAGGCTATATATATATATATATATATATATATATATATATATATAGAGAAGACTCCTATGAACTTAAGTTCATAATGAATAGTGGTGCACCAACTTTATCCTCATCTTGTCTTGAGATTTGTGATGCACAAATCTCAAAGTGGGCTTTATATCTTTCACGGATCCCAAAGCAAGATGAGTGGTTAGAAAAGTTGGTCTTGTATTCATTATGAACTTAAGTTCATAGGAGCCTATATATATATATATATATATATATATATATATATATATATATATATATATATATATATATATATATATATATATATATATATATATATATATATAAAAGGATCTAGAGGCTATATATATATATATATATATATATATATATATATATAGAAATGAGACTCACTGTACTTAAAGTTCATAATGAATAGTGGTGCACCAACTTTTTATCCACTCATCTTGTCTTGAGATTTGTGATGCACAAATCTCAAAGTGGGCTTTATATCTTTCACGGATCCCAAAGCAAGATGAGTGGTTAGAAAAGTTGGTGCACCACTATTCATTATGAACTTAAGTTCATAGGAGCCTATATATATATATATATATATATATATATATATATATATATATATATATATATATATATATATATATATATATATATATATATATATATATATAAAAGGATCTAGAGGCTATATATATATATATATATATATATATATATATATATATATATATATATATATATATATATATATATATATATATATATGTGTGTGTGTGTGTGTGTGTGTGTGTGTGTGTGTGTGTGTGGGGAAGAGCTATTGACATCTGAGAGGTATAATCTTTGTTTGGACAATTGAGTCATTCTTAAATATATATTCTTCTTAGATAGAATGCTTCAAATGATGGTTGAGCAGTGTGAAAGAAATGAAGAAATAAAGAGTACAAATAGTATAGAAGCAAAGTACAGTTTCAGAGATGTGTTTTGCTTATAAAGAGAAAAGAGCGGCACATGTAGTAAGTATTCCTTCCCTTCCGAATTCTAGAGTAACTTTAATTGTTTGACAGTTTTCAATTTGTTAGAAGGACCTATTGATATTTATTGTGATAATCAAGCAACATTAGCTTGATCAATAGTGGAGCTAATAGTTCCAAAGGAAAACACATTGAGATCCAAGATCACTATATTCTAGATATTATAGAAAAGGAGAAGTTAAAGTGACTTACATCCCTACTACAGATATGATTGCTGATCCTTTAACAAAAGGAATACCAGCCGAATTCTTTATCAAACATGTAAGTTTGATGGGACTTAGAAATAAATAAGTCCAAGTAAATTTCATGAATAATGAATGTGAGTTACTCTTCATGAATAGTGGGAGTAATGATAAGAATAAGATATCTAATCTCACGGATAGTGGGAGGTATATCATTTGGTTAATTTGGCCAAGTGGGAGATGTTAGAAATGATTGACCAAATCAACCAAATAATCCACATGTCTAATGGGTGATAATTGGCCATTAATGGAGAATTAATGGGTCATTATAAGAATTTGAATTAGGGTGATAAATGGCCTTTAATTGTATTTATTTGGAGGTGATTTTGGGGTAGAGATGATTGGGTGAAAAGCCTCTATAAATTGAAATGATTTCTCTCAAGAAAACACACGTAAACAAGAGAGAAAGAATACCCTCTTACCGGAGCCCCAAAATCAAATATTCTTCCCTCCTCCTCTAAAATCTTCACTCTCCTTTTTTTTTTTTTTTTTTAGGTATACCCCAGTGGTTCGGCCTCAGGTCCCTTGGAGAGGGTCGGCAAGGGGGCCTCAACAAATTCCCGACTCTAGACCCCAACCCCAAGGAACCCAAGTTGAGCCTACATCCACTGTTCGTGCCGTAGAGGGTTTATGGTATTAAGCACTAGCCCGAAAGAATTTGTGGGCAAGGGGACTCGAACACGAGATCCCGCCTTGTCCCTCCCACAACACACCCCTCTAACCAGGTGTGCCATCCTTTCGGGTTATATATATATATATATATATATATATATATATATATATATATATATATATATATATATATATATATATATATATATATATATATGTGTGTGTGTGTGTGTGTGTGTGTGTGTGTGTGTGTGGGGAAGAGCTATTGACATCTGAGAGGTATAATCTTTGTTTGGACAATTGAGTCATTCTTAAATATATATTCTTCTTAGATAGAATGCTTCAAATGATGGTTGAGCAGTGTGAAAGAAATGAAGAAATAAAGAGTACAAATAGTATAGAAGCAAAGTACAGTTTCAGAGATGTGTTTTGCTTGTATAAAGAGAAGAAGAGCGGCACATGTAGTAAGTATTCCTTCCTTCCGAATTCTAGAGTAACTTTAATTGTTTAACAGTTTTCAATTATTGAAAGAGCTTATGTTGATTTTAAGTAACCAAGAAAATTTAGAGAAAATGAAAACAAGTATTAGACTGCAGTATACGATATTTAATTGTATGATTATCTTACCGCCTTATATGAGATAAGTCCTGTTCTTCTCACGAAGAATGTTTGAATTAATTAGTGGTTGTTCACTATTTCTAAATAATGGATGTTTCATAAAGGATCAATGTTTTAATGAGGCATGACTGGAGATCAGGATTTTCATTAGTAAGAATATTCAAGACTACCATTTGCTAACTAGTGTTCTATTTGATGTTTTCATATAGAATAAACATGGCGTTCTCTATTATTTTTGAAAGATTTCTATTGGTATTATTTAATCTAAAGATTTTTATAAAGAAGACTAATAATAATTTTAATGAATTTAAAGGATTTTATTAAAAGATCAATTGTAAGATAAAGCCTCTAGCCATTGGGAATTACTGTTACTATTACTGGACTCACCGGTGTGGTTATACTGATTGAGAAGCTTTGCCAAGTAAAGATTACTGAACCCCTGAGTTATTACTGAACCACTCAAAGACGTTCGAATGGTATTTTACTGACTCCTTGGAGACGTTCAAGGAGGTTTTATGGCTCCTTTGGAGACGTCCGTGGAGATTACTAGACTCATGGAGATTACTGAATGATTACTATACTGTACTGTTACTGTACCTGTTGGGTAATACCATAAGGGATTACTGAACCCTTGGCTATATGGCAGAACATAAGAATAACTATGAAAAGAAGTGACCGGAAAGGGTGAAATTTTTACATGATTTACTAAGAATCCAACATTGACTTTTAACTGAACTATTTTGGATTATTGGTTAGAGATTTCAAAGCCGCTTTACTGTATACTGATTGTAACCTCCAAGCGAACTATTTTGATCATTAATTGTAGAAGTTGAGACTGAATTATAATATTGATAAATGTCTTTGAATGAGAATTCTGCCGTTATTTTTGAATCATATTGTATGCAAATTTTCTAAAACAAAATGGTTTTAATGCTCTTTATGACTATAGTTTTTGCAAACCTAGAATTTATGGAGTGGGTTGGTTACTTACTGAGTCGTCGTGCTCATTCCATTCCTAATATAAATTTTCCAGCATGAGTTTGATAGATCGTGCGCCTTGGAAGAACTAGAATTTTGATGGTGAAGTTTGCTTGAGAGGTAATGGAGTAAAGTCCTATGTTTGCATTTGTAGGTACTTGCATACTGATTAAAAGGGTTGAGTTATATTTGAATCAAAGATATGTGCAGTATTTCCTAGTACAAGTATGTTATAGAATTTATGATACTAGTATTTGAGAAATAAATTTGAAGAGCATGAATATTGGACTTTATATTGATTTGATGACAGATTGAACTAAACAGTAGCGCACCTGGGGTCCAAATAATGGCTGGATTTTAGGTGCGTTACAAGTATGGTATCAGAGCAAAAGGTTTATGTTTAAGATCCTCAGATTTCATACTCTCTTGAATATCACATTTCAGGAAAATTATATATGAAGATGATTATTTGACAATAGGTCCAGTCTATTGGATAATTTGAACTTATGGATTGATGTCCAGAATATGAAGATGAAAGAATTTTAAGACTTGATCTATAATGTAGTATGAGGATAAGATAGCGGATTGTTTCCAGAGTATGCATCTTTAAATTTCCAGTGAAATTAGACATTGATAAACTTTTGGTATATGGTGTATATGTAGCTGGTCAATTTTGGATTTATGAATAACCAATACTTGATTGGAAGATGATCGCTAGAATGACATTCATTGAACTTAGAAGAGGTAAAGGAACAATTATATGTAATTTTTGGGTAAAAGTTTTATCATCATGAGTCGTATATGATGCTTCAGTATTGTTTGTGACCAAAAAGAAAAAAAAAAAAAAAAAAGAGCAAAAGATTACTCACTAAAGACAAGTATAGATTATAAGTGGTTGAATAAAGTTGTTACAAAGGGTAACTACTCACTATTAGAAAACCGATGATTTATCAATCAATTACAAGGAAAATAAGTGCTCTCGAAGAGTTACTTGCGGATAAGATATAAAATTTAAAATTGAAGGAAAAGAAATTCTTAAAAATAGCCTTTCAAACTTGATATGATTACTTCAACTTCAGGTGATGTATTTTGAATAAACAAAATGTAGCGGTGAATTTTATGGTTCTATGATAAGATGTTTTCTTTCTGGGTCATTTATGGTGCGATAGATCGTGGGCCTTGGAAGAACCAAAATTTTGATGGTGAAGTTTGCTTGAGAGGTAATGGAGTAAAGTCCTATGTTTGCATTTGTAGGTACTTGCATACTGATTAAAAGGGTTGAGTTATATTTGAATCAAAGATATGTGCAGTATTTCCTAGTACAAGTATGTTATAGAATTTATGATACTAGTATTTGAGAAATAAATTTGAAGAGCATGAATATTGGACTTTATATTGATTTGATGACAGATTGAACTAAACAAAGAGCACTGGGTCCAAATAATGGCTGGATTTTAGGTGCGTTACAAGTATGGTATCAGAGCAAAAGGTTTATGTTTAAGATCCTCAGATTTCATACTCTCTTGAATATCACATTTCAGGAAAATTATATATGAAGATGATTATTTGACAATAGGTCCAGTCTATTGGATAATTTGAACTTATGGATTGATGTCCAGAATATGAAGATGAAAGAATTTTAAGACTTGATCTATAATGTAGTATGAGGATAAGATAGAGGATTGTTTCCAGAGTATGCATCTTTAAATTTCCAGTGAAATTAGACATTGATAAACTTTTGGTATATGGTGTATATGTAGCTGGTCAATTTTGGATTTATGAATAACCAATACTTGATTGGAAGATGATCGCTAGAATGACATTCATTGAACTTAGAAGAGGTAAAGGAACAATTATATGTAATTTTTGGGTAAAAGTTTTATCATCATGAGTCGTATATGATGCTTCAGTATTGTTTGTGACCAAAAAGAAAAAAAAAGAAAAAAAAAGAGCAAAAGATTGCTCACTAAAGACAAGTATAGATTATAAGTGGTTGAATAAAGTTGTTACAAAGGGTAACTACTCACTATTAGAAAACCGATGATTTATCAATCAATTACAAGGAAAATAAGTGCTCTCGAAGAGTTACTTGCGGATAAGATATAAAAATTTAAAATTGAAGGAAAAGAAATTCTTAAAAATAGCCTTTCAAACTTGATATGATTACTTCAACTTCAGGTGATGTATTTTGAATAAACAAAATGTAGCGGTGAATTTTATGGTTCTATGATAAGATGTTTTCTTACTGGGTCATTTATGGTGCGATAGATCGTGCGCCTTGGAAGAACCAGAATTTTGACTTTGACGGTGAAGTTTGCTTGAGAGGTAATGGAGTAAAGTCCTATGTTTGCATTTGTAGGTACTTGCATACTTGTTATGGTCATAACCGCTAATACATGATCAGAGGAAACAACCTCATACGATTAAGTAAGATGAACACTCTGTCCCATTGGCTTGAGAGAACTCACGCCCTATTGCCGAGTCAAGCGGATCCCTCACGTCTTCCATGTGAACCTGATCATGATTGGTCGACCGCCTTCATTACAAAGAAGCGAACTAGTCGTCCCCTTGGACGACTACTCCCCTGGACGACGTGAAAGGCGGTACAAGTCATCCCCTTGGACGACTACTCTCCTGGACAACGCGAAAGGCGATACTAGTCGTCCCCTTGGACGACTACTCCCGTAGACAACGCGAAAGGCGGTACAAGTCGTCCCCATGGATACTTGACATCCCCCACTCACCCGAGTTGGCTCCGTAACTTAAAACGACGGTTAGACGAAATCAAATCTGATCCCGACGGCACGTCAGTATCGTATTAAATGCGCTTGTCAGCTCCTTAATTCCCCCATCTCTCACGGTAATTAAGGCACTTCGGACTAATCCGGCGGACGCCGCCAATCCCATCTCATTAATGGCAAGGGAGAGCACCATTTATATTAACTCTCAAGATGACACTGCCAAGACCACTCGCCACCAACGATGAAAAAGTCATCCCATTAATTGGGCTACACGTGGAAGAGGAGGCTAACTTAATCACCAGTTTCTTATCAAATAGAAAGATGAAAATACCCTCCAACCCTAGGTACAAATAGCTAACCGTTCCACGAAACAAGGAAGGGATCTTTTCTCAGTGAATTTCTTCTCTCTATTGATTCTCATATTTTCCACACATACTGATTTGACCGTCGGAGGGACCACCGGAGATCCCAACTCCACCATTCCACAAGTTCCTTTTCCGGTGTAGGTGAACTCCTTGTCAGATCAGCATCACAAGATACTAGAAGAGAAAGAGGACTCCATTACATCATCAACTAATCCAACAGGATCAAGTGACTCTGTGATTCTATACATCAACAGTTTGGCGCCCACCGTGGGGTCTGCTTTCTTCTTCTTTCAATCATGTCCGGAGGTGATGATTTTACAGTGTTGGGAACCTACATGCTACCCAAGCCCACCCGTGAATCCACTAAGAAGATCACACAGACAGTAGAAGCCCAGCTCAAAGCTTTCGCTGACGAGCTCTTCAGCCGCTTCCCAGCACCCGCAGCTCAACCCACCACTCCGCCGCGCGCCAACCTTTAGCTAGCCACCATTCCACCGCTCGCGGCGCCCAGCAGCTCACCATGCAACAAGTCCCCCTGCCAGAGACTCCCGCCATCGTCAAGCCACGAAGAGACCAAGGGCGCTCCCCATCATCAGCAGACGCCCTAATCCTCGCCTCTACCGTATACTTCAAATCTTCGACGCCATCGACGAGCTTGGACCTGGCGTCGCGAGAGGGAACCAAATGTTGAAACCTCAAGGCCTCCCCGCACCCGACATGCAGCTCCGACCCCTTTAGCCCACCGACCTGCAGGCGGCTATGATCAAGTGTATCTACCTGTCGCCGACGCTATTGGAGGGAACACTCCCACACTGACTCTATCATGAAAGCGCCAGCCGAGAAGTTCAAGATGCCACCAATGGACAAGTACAAAGGAGAGGGGGATCCAACTGAACATGTTCAGAACTATCTTGACACTATGATTATGATGCAAGCACCAGAAGAGACTATCTGTCGCTGTTTCCTAGTCACCTTGATAGGGAGCGTCAGGCTTTGGTGGAACGCCCTAGAGAAGAAGTCCATCGGAAGTTTTGAGGAACTCAGCCGAAGATTCATTCACCATTTCCTAACTAACTCCAAACCGAAGCTGCCGTTCAGTGCACTCATTCAGACCAGGCAGGAGCCGGATGAGGACCTCAGAGCCTACATAAAGAGATTCCAGGCGAAGAGGTTAGAAGTCAACGACCCAGGGAATAAAGTCGCTATGGCGGCCCTAGTGGCAGGGTTACGACCAGGCGACCTATCCAAAGCCCCGAACAAGAAACCGATTAAGAGCTATGAACACTTGATGGCCAAGGCTTACGCTTACATGAACATGGAAGAGGTCGAAGCTTACAAGATAGCGGCCGAGGCAGCAGAATCCAGCAGGACGACGATCCCTACTTCGACAGAGGAAGCTCCTCATACAACTCCAGTGTCCCCTCAACCATTTCAACCGACTCGGCCAGGCCCCAGCCCGACCGCCGCTCCTCGCAGCAAGCTAGCCAAAATCCCCAAGCTGAAGAACCCAGGAATATTTCGAGGAACCCTCCCCCCAAGAACAACAATCGAAATGATCGGTTCGACAGATGGGACGATAGGAGAGTGGATGCTCCTCCCCCTGTCTTCACCGTTCTTAACACCTCTCTCTCTGGGGCCCTGGACAAGGCCCAGAGAGAAGGCTTGCTTACCTCTCCTCCACCACAAATGAGGTCGGACCCCAAGAGGAGGGATACTCGACTATTTTGTCGATATCATAGAGACCATGGCCATGACACCAGAGATTGCCGCGTCCTCCAGAGAGATATTGAAGACCTCATTCAGAGAGGATTTTTGAAGAACTTGGTCAGGAGGGATCCACCTCCCAAGAGGGACGACAGAAGGTCTCGCTCAAGGTCACCTCGACCTCGATAGGGTCCGGATCAAAGAGAACTCGGGCGGAGCAGCCGAGGTGTCATTCATACCATCAGTGGCGGTCCCACTATTGAAGGAGAATCAAATATCGCAAGAGATATGCCAGACACTCTCTTCGAGTAAATAGTTGTGACAAGAAGCTGCGGCTTGACACGCCTATCTCCTTCAGTGATGCCGACTTGGAAGGAGTCGAGACACCTCATGGCGACCCTATTGTCATTTCAACCAACATTGACGGCTTCGAAGTGAAGAGGATCATGGTGGACACAGGCAGTTTCGTTGATATCTTGTTCCTAGATGCATTCAACCGCATGGGCATTGATAGAGCAAGATTATAGCCATCTAGGGGCCCACTCATCGGCTTCACGGGACATTCTCAGCTCCAGAAGGCTTGATACTCTCCCCTTGATTGTGGGTCGTCCTCCCTGCCAGCCGACTGTCAGCGTCCAGTTTGTGGTGATAGACATCAAGTCGGCGCATAATGTCATCTTGGGTCGGACATCCCTTCATCTCTTAAGGGCTATCCCTTCCACCTATCATCAAATGATCAAATTTCTAACACCGAACGGTATCGGGATGGTCAGGAATAACCAACAAAAGGCTAGAGCTTGCTATGTTCTCTCTACAAGAGGGAAGGGAGTAGTCACAACCATGCCTATCGAGAAGATGAGCGCTCAGCTCGAGAAGAAGATGGATCGGGAGAGGATGACACCTGTTGAAGAGCTAGTTGAAATCTCTATTGACAGTGAAGGTAAGAAGACACTCAAGATCGGATCCAATCTCGCGGAGCCACTATGAAGAACTTTGATTACTTTCCTCTTGGCCAACCTTGATGTCTTCGCTTGGGGGCCAGAAGACATGCCAGGCATCTCCCCTGATGTCATTTGCCATGAACTTTCTATTGACCGACATAGCAAACCGGTTCGGCAGAAGAAGAGACACCTGGGTCCAGAACGGCAGAAGGCGGCGGCAGAAGAAGTTGAGCGACTCTTGAAGACCGACTTCATTCAGGAGGTCCAATATCCCGAATGGTTAGCCAATGTGGTGCTGGTGAAGAAAGCCAATGGCAAGTGGAGAATGCGCGTGGACTTTACTGATCTCAACAAAGCTTGTTCCAAGGACAACTACCCTCTCCCACGCATTGATCAACTGGTCGACGAAAGCGTAGGTCATCAACTGTTAAGTTTCTTGGATGCTTTCTCTGGCTACAATCAGATCCGCATGGCGGTGTATGATCAAGAGAAAATGGCTTTTGTTACTGATCAGGGCACATTCTGCTATAATGTGATGCCCTTCGGTCTCAAAAACGCCGGGGCCACTTACCAAAGACTTGTGAACAAGATCTTCAAGCCCTAGATCGGTCGCAATGTAGAAGCCTATGTGGACGATATCTTGGTGAAGTCAAAGTTGGCCTCAGCTCACATAGCTGACCTGGAGGAAACTTTTGCTACTCTCCGACATTACCGTATGAAGCTCAACCCGGCTAAATGTACTTTTGGAGTACAGTCGGGAAAATTTCTAGGGTTTATGATCACACAGCGAGGCATTGAAATCAACCCGGAGAAGATAGCCACCATTGAGCGACTACCAGAGCTACGAACCATGAAGGACATCCAAAAGCTTAATGGCAAGATTGCCGCCCTATGTCGTTTTCTCTCCAAGTCGGCTGAGAGAAGCCTTCCTTTCTTTAAGCTGCTCAGAGGAACGAAGGACCCCAAGAAAAAGATGGAGTGGACTGAGGAATGATGCGCCGCCTTCAGAGAGCTCAAAGCATACTTCAGCCCAAAGCCTCTCTTGAGTCAACAAGTAGAAGGAGAGATCTTGTATTTATACATAGCTATTTCTCCCGAAGCCGTTAGCTCCGTCCTCGTCCGAGAAGAAGACAATGTTCAGAAGCCGGTCTACAATGTAAGCTGGATCCTTAGAGCCGGAGAATTAAATTATCCCTTGGTCGAGAAAGCATCTTTTGCCCTTATTACGACCGCACGCAGGCTTCGTCCTTATTTTCAAGCACATTTCATCATTGTGCGAACGAGCCTACCATTGAAGAAAGCTTTGGGAAGCCCCACAACTTCTGGAAGGATGGTAGCGTGGTCAATCGAGCTCAGTGAATATGATGTACAGTTCGAGCCTCGAACCACAATCAAAGCTCAAGCTTTGGCTGACTTCCTCATTGAATCAACCTCGCCAAATGGCGAACCAGCAGAACCCTCTTCGCCAGACCAGCCGGCACTCGCCAAGAAGCAAGACAAGAAGGCGACAACTTTTCCCGCATGCTCCGCTCCCGAGAAAGATGATCCCGAGTTTGCCTCATGGTGGCGGGCAAGGTGGATCGGATCGCCCAGCTGAAACCGGCAAATGAGCAAGCGTGGTGTTACGTACCGACGACAAAGGATCAACAATACATTGCCTTTGAATTCCCGGCCATGAATAATGAAGCCGAGTACGAGGCCCTCATTGCCGGCTTGAGAGCCGCCCTCGCAGTTAAGGTCGAAAACCTATACATACTGGCCGACTCCCAACTTGTCGTCCATCAAGTCAAAGGTAAATATGCAGCCAAAGATAAGAGGATGGCCCAATACTTGAAGATAGTCAAAGACTTGCTAGCCCAATTGAAAAAGTTTAGAGTTGCTCAAGTCCCTCGCGCCCACAACGCGCGAGCGGACGCCTTGTTAAAGCTTGCATCAACTAGCTCCATGAGCGGTCCAGGACCAATCTACACTGACACACTCAAGTGCCCCAACATTGCAGAGTCTCCTCCGGATGTCATGCAGGCCGATATTGTCCCGGGACCTTGCTGGATGGATCCAATCATCCGATTTTTAACTGAAGGGGTCCTACCTGCGGATGCTGCTGCGGCTAAGAGTATGCAGAGGAATGCTCGTTGCTATGTCATGATGGACGATCAATTGTACTGACTGTCCTATCACAATAGCGGCTTAGGACCCTATCTCCGGTGCCTGCGACCTACTGAAGCCGAGTATGTTTTGAAAGAGATCCATGAAGGCGTCTGCGGAAATCACCCAGGAGCAAGGGCACTTGCTCAGAAGGTCATTCGGCAAGGGTATTATTGGCCCACAATCATAGTCGACTCCAAAAAGTTTGTTTTGGCTTGCGGGAGATGTCAATTTTTTGCAGAAATTCCAAGGGCTGCGGCCACGGAGCTAGCATCTATCCTGAACCCCATTCCTTTTGCTCAATGGGGCCTAGATATTTTGGGACCTCTCCCTCTTGCTTCAGGAAATTGCAAATTCCTTATGGTCGCCATTGACTACTTTACCAAATGGATTGAAGCTGAACCTCTAGCAAAAATTGGAGAAGGCAATATTACAAGCTTTGCATGGAAGTCCATTGTCTGCCGATTCGGCATCCCCCGATCATTCATCACTGATAATGGTGCCCAATTCAGCGGCAAAGGATTCCAAGACTTCTGTGCAGAATGGAGAATTCAACTCAAGTTTGCCTCAGTTGCTCATCCTAAATGCAATGGTCTAGCCGAAGCCGCTAACAAATGCATTCTTCAAGCCTTGAAAAAGAAAGTTGACAAGGCGTTAGGAATTGGGTTGAAGAATTGTCGAGTATTCTGTGGTCGTACCGGACGACCCACAAAAGCTCTACTGGTGAAACTCCTTTCAAGTTGGCTTATGGAGCTGAAGCAGTAACCCCGGTGGAAGTCAGCATGCCAACTGTTCGCCTGCAACACTTTGATGAAGACGCGAATTCCACAAGGCCTTGAATAGAGTTGGACCTCATAGATGAAATCCGAGCTAAGGCGTTGCGCAATCAAGTCATCAATCAGCAACGAGTCGCCCGATATTACAATAGCAAAGTCCGACCAAGGAGATTTTGCGTCGGCGACCTCGTCCTAAGGAAAGCTATGTTTGACAAGGACACCAAGCGCGGCAAGTTAGCACCTAACTGGGAAGGACCATACACCGTCCTCGAAGAACTTCGACCTGGCACTTACCAACTAAGGAGTCCCGATGGGAGGATCTTACAGCATCCATGGAACATCGAGCACCTTAGGAAGTTTTTTTAATAATTTTGTATTATGAATCTTGCTCAGGATATTTCAATATGAATAAAATTTTGCTCCTAACTACTGTTGCCTATTTTGAATTATGCAAGGAACGTCTTAACTTCTTGGCCGCAAAGATAACCATCTTTTCATCGCGACAGAGCAAAACACCTAACTCACTTAAAGCGAGTTGATGTAACCCAATTCCACCGGCCGAGTCGAGGAAATTTCTTAGTTGAAGTCGAGTCCAACAGACCCTTCCTGCTAGGCCGAGTCAAGGAACCCTTCTCGTCAAATCGAGTCAAGGAACCCTTCTCGCCTAACCGCGATAGGTAATCTAGCTCGCTCAATTAAGAAAACAATCCCTACTCGCTAAATAAAAATTGAGTTGCCCAACCTCTTTAAGCTGAGCTAAGGTACTTGTATCTGCTTGCCAATTCAAAACAAAGTCAAGACGACATACGCCTTTCGGCATGGCCGAGTCATAGCTCCCACTAGGGGCCGACTCCAAATACAAGGCTTGCTCTTTGCCTCAAAAATAGAGATCGGACATGCTGAAAAAGACCTAGGCGCCACGTAAGTCCTAGGCACCCAACCTACGGGTTGTCAACTGCCGAGTCGTCGCTCCCACTAGGGGCCGACTCCAAAGACCAGGCTTGCTCTTTGCCTCAAAAATAGAGATCGGTCATGCCGAAAAAGACCTAGGCGGTACGTAAGTCCTAGGCACCCAACCTACGAGTTGTCAACTGCCGAGTCGTCGCTCCCACTAGGGGCCGACTCCAAAGACCAGGCTTGCTCTTTGCCTCAAAAATAGAGATCGGCCATGCCGAAAAAGACCTAGGCGCCACGTAAGTCCTAGGCACCCAACCTACGGGTTGTCAACTGCAGAGTCGTCGCTCCCTAGGGGCCGACTCAAAGACCGGGCTTGCTCTTTGCCTCAAAAGCGGTCGGTCATCTTGAAAAAGACCTAGGCGCCACGTAAGTCCTAGGCACCCAACCTACGGGTTGTCAACTGCAGAGTCGTCGCTCCCACTAGGGGCTGACTCTAAAGACCAGGCTTGCTCTTTGCCTCAAAATAGGGATCGGTCATGCCGAAAAATACCTAGGCGCCACGTAAGTCCTAGGCACCCAACCTACGGGTTGTCAACTGCCGAGTCGTCGCTCCCACTAGGGGCCGACTCTAAAGACCAGGCTTGCTCTTTGCCTCAAAAATAGAGATCGGCCATGCCGAAAAAGACCTAGGTGACACGTAAGTCCTAAGCACCCAACCTACGGGTTGTCAACTGCCGAGTCATCGCTCCCACTAGGGGCCGACTCCAAAGATCAGGCTTGCTCTTTGCCTCAAAAACAGAGATCGGTCATGTCAAAAATGACCTAGGCGCCACGTAAGTCCTAGGCACCCAACCTATGGGTTGTCAATCGCCGAAGTCGCCGCTCCCACTAGGGGCCGACTCAAAGACCGGGCTTGCTCTTTGCCTCAAAAATAGAGATCGGGTATGTCTGTTCATGGAAAGTTGTTTTGTATTCATTATTTTGAATTTGTTTATACTTCGCTGCCTACAACAAAATTTAAATAAAAGAAAGCCTTTTATTTAAGGCTTACAATTACAACTTTTACTTCAATGAACAAACGCCGGATCTCTATTATTCGGGATCCCCTGTGTGGGTTTTGTGCCGGGAATTGTTTAGTCCGTGGACCATCAGGCAATTCGTGATCCCCGTAGAAACCCTGATTCTGAAACTACAGACGAAGGCTCGCTTCACTAAGGAAACGAATGCCTACGGGATCGCACTCACGAAGGAGAGGATCGCCGAGCGGTGAGATCTACTAGGAGAAATCACAGCTATCCCCAGATTAAGACTAAGCTCAATCTAGAGAGTATCGTAGTTCGACCGGATTAAACACCTCGCTATATAGATCCGACGTGAGTCGAATTCGCATCACTTCTGACTGGTGTAACGGCGGCTCAGATCTCATGAGAACTCTCTCGAATCTCGTAAAATCCAAAACTCCGACCCATCTCGAATGAAGACCCTCCTCTCTATTTATAGGGCTCAAGAGGAGGGGATGAAATGGTGCGGCAAGGAACCGGGATCACGCCATCACGTGCGCTGCCAGCGGCGCCCACTTCGCCCTGGGCGGCAAGTGGCGCGGCTTTGTCAGCCACTCTGCCAAGGCAAGCCTTGTCGGTTCGGGTTCGCTTCGCCTACCAAACTCGATTGGATTTTTCCTCAAGCCTCCCAATCTTCCTCCTGACGCCACAGGTTTGAGTTCCAGATCCCGATCAACTTTCGTGAGCTCAATCGCCATTTACGCTGACGGACTAAGCACGGTTGATTCCGCCCGGGGCGCTTGAGTTTAGTCAACTTGCCCGTCGAACCGTCATCGGGTTTATTCCACGATACGCCGTTGTTGACTCAGACGCTTTGTCGACTACCTCTGCGTCACGACTCGCTTATATGTTTTGGCGCGTAATCACGCCGCCGCCAGCTCGGTCGTTGTTGATGGTCGCCGGTTGTCACCACCACATGAGTCTCGCTGTATCGATAAGCAATTTTCAATGCCTATAACTCTCCAAAGTGTTTTAGTCTCGATTTTTGGCGAGTGCGGGACACTTTGGATATGATGAGCCCTTCACCCTTCGATCGGTGTGATAGGACTTGTGAATGACCTTGGTGTAGGCATAAAAATTGCTTATCGCACTTCATCAAAACTCGACGGGTTGACAACCGACGCATCCATTCGACAAACCGACGCCAGAAAACGCATCACGCGCGAAAACGCAGAGCGAGTCGACGAGCACATGAAGTAAGTCGGCAAGACGCACGAGCCAATGAAACGGCGGCCGAAGTTGGCTAAACTCAGCATTGACGACGGGATCAACCGTACTTAGTCCCCGTCATTATGCGCAGCCGCTTGAGCTCAAAGTTGATCGGACACGACTCAAACCCAACGGCGACATCACCGAGCAAAACTAAGCCCTAAGACCGAAAGAGTCGACGGAAATTAACGGAAGAATCGACGGAGAAACGCAAACAAATGAAAAGTTTACCGGAGGCATTACTCTACCAAATGGTTATAGGTGTTTCTAACTTTGCCGGAGCCACCCTACCAACTTGGTCGAGGTGCTCTACCAAGTGGTCCGAGCGGCTCTACCATCATGTCGAGCCACCTACCAACCTGGTCGAGAGGGTACGGCGGCCGGAGCCACTTGTCACAAGACATCCCCTTTTGTATAAATAGGGGGTCTTAGGTGGGGAAGGTCTTGGATTTGGGGGATTTCAAGGCTTCCTGAGGCTTGGATTTTGGTGATTTGAAGAGCTCTTTGAATTCTTCAAGAATTCTAGCTTGAGAGATCTACGAGACGCAAGGTTTACCGGGCCAAACCGCGTGCCGATCTATAAGCACCGGGTTCCGGCTCGAATCACAAGATACCCTAGAGCCAGCCTTAATCTCGTGGATAGCGCAGGTCCGATCTTCCCGCCGCCCTCCTTCCAGTGTGATCCTCAGCGCTTCGTTTCCAACGAGCCCCTTTACATCTCAGAAGTTCCGCAACCTGCCCTACCCTCGACGATTTGCACGACAATAAGTCCCAGACGCGAGTCCACGCATGCAGGATCCGAGTATGGATCCTCTGCCAAGGTTCAAAAGGTGTTGTAATCTTTTTGATTTTCAGCCAATTATATTTTTGAATTTGTTTCAGCGCATCAAGGTAAAAAGCAAGTCAAATCAATGACACCCATTCCAACTTTTACCGCGCCCAGTACTTACATGAGCCACCTCCTCGGTCGCTTCTCGCTCTACCCATCCCGTGGAAGAAGAGGTCGAAAGAGTTCACTCAGAGAAGTTCGAGAGAATTCGGCTCACCTCCTTCAGATCCAGCCTCCCCGCCAGCCAAGAGGGTCTCCGCCGAAGGAGAACCCGAGCGGCCTCCGTAGAGCCCCAGATCTGCGAAGTCTAACTCAAGCTCACAAGCAGTGCCAGAAATCCCTCGGCCGCTCAAGTCCGTGATGGTGCCGAGATGAACGACGAGCGGCGCGGCCTCTGCTTTGAAGCCCGCCAAAGGCGACGACAGCATGGCTGCAAGCTTGCCAAGGCCATGCAACTGTGAGGGTCCGCCACGGTTTATCTAAGATCTAGGCTTACTCGTGAGGCTTCACTCAAGTGATCGACGGCCCATCCAAGCCGCCAACCAACGAAAGTGGATCCGTCGTAAATCAGCCCACACTTCAGAGCGATCCGAATGCCGCGACACTCTTGGCGCAGTGCACGAAGCTTGTGCAGCAGCTCGCGGCGCTGAAGAAGGAGGTAAAGAAGCCACCAACGCATCGCCAGTTTGAGGCCCAAGTCTAATGGTGCCCCAACCTCGCTGTCCACTCGCCTCCGCACTAAACCGAAGGATAAAAGCGCTAGCCCAACGCCAAGGCCTAAGATAGACGACGCCAAAGTCAAAGCGCTCAGATTCAATCAGCAGTGGAGCCAACCTCGCCACCACTACCAAACCACTATCAAGGATCGCCTTGGTCCTCTGAGAGAATCACGGTCACTCTCGCGTGAGGTCGCACTGCTCCAACAAGGACAAGAAGATTCCTACAAATTCCCTATCGGACCGAAAATCAAGTCCGAGAGTCTCTGAGACTTCGCGACTCTCACATCGGCGAAGTCTAGGCGGAAGCCACTTAAGTTTCATGGGTTGATCCGCCTCCTAAGGAGACGCCATCCTGATGATGAGGATGTTATACCCGAGATCAAACCGACATACGGCAGTCGCCCTGGGACACACACCGATGAGCCGCACTCACCGCAGCAAGGGTACCAGAAAATCTCAAAGAATTCCCCCATTGACACACCATGCTTGTGCTCCAAGCTCATTAAGACGATGCTCTAATGCAATTGCCATCAAGAAGCTCTGCAGCGGGCGGCCGCCTTCCAGACTCACCACGAGATGCCGGTTCCAGGTCAAGGCGATTCCAGAAAAGGATGACCTTCCGAGAGGGTGAGCTGCCGAGGTCACTAATAATATGACCAAAGAAGAATCATCGCCACGCTATTCCCACAGATCGCAACGGCTAACTCGCTTATGGGTCCCGACTATCCGGACGGTCCGTGATACGATAAGCTCAAGGGGTTACCCATGAGGATGATGGCCGATATTGGCTCAAGAATTGCATCCGATCATACCGTATCTAGCTAAGGAGCCCCTTAAGAAACGCTTTATGATCAGATGCATCAAGTGGCCAAAATGCTAGACGGCGCTGAATAAACAACGGAAAACTTCAAATTAGAGATGGAGTTGGCCATGCACGGCGAGAGAAATGCACCACCAACAGATCCTAAGCCCCAAAACATCAAGGTGAATCGAGCCGCCAACGCCGATGAAGATGATAGCGATTCGATCAGAGGAAGCACTGAAGATGATAACCCCCAACCACGCGACGCCAAGGTTCTCAGAGAGCGAAGATCAAAGACTTGGAGAGCAAAATCAACTCATTGATTTCGGCCAAGAAGTAAAGAAGACGGTATTCCTTGCCCATACCCGAGGGAGGGAATCAATCCCTGCATCGGCCAAAGTTTAACTTAATAAACTTCACACCATTTGATCGGAAGGGTTCCCCGACGCAAAGACTTGATTTATTTCAAGTCACACCTCTGAAAGTTATTCCTCGCAACGAACCCTTGATGGTTCGGTCATTCGCTGGCACCCTTCGGGCCGCCGAATGGTACCGCCCTCAGCCGGAGCATTCACACCGGACTATATGGAGTCTAGCTTCCTACTACTCTTTGATGACGATATCGAGGTATCGACGGACGCTGTTCGACGAGAAGCGTAAAGACGGAGAAACCGTGGACATCTTTGTTAAACGATTCTAACAACAAGGCAATGAACCGCCGATCCAATAACAGAGGAGTTCATCCTCCAAACCCGCCACAAGAACTTATCAATAGATGTGCTTGAAGCAATGGGTACAGCACCATCGATAACGGAAGGACTTGAAGGTTCGTGGAGAGCAAGCCGAGAGATTCCTCAAAAGGAAAAAGGCAGAGAGGGTCACCACAACGGAAGCTCGTTTAACTTTGTCCCACGCGTGGCAAAGGGAAAGAGCAAGCCAAGACGGCGGGTTAACCAAACGCTCCAACCCAACCCCAAAGAAAGAAGAAAGAAGAAGCAGCTAAATAGCAGCCGCAACAGTACGTAATAACGTGGCAACCCGGGCCAAAACAAGGTCTTAGAGCCGAGATTCCAAGTCCTATTCCTTTAGGGACGATGAGATTCCCTGGCTCTTCAAATATCTTGTGGAAAATAACAAGATCAAGCTCCCTCCGATCCGGGATCAAGAGAGAGGCGATGAACACTTAATGACCCAAGATACCGCGGCGCACTATAGGGCAGCTTCACCCCACTAAATCCTCGCTTCACCCTTTAAGGACAAAATCCGTGCTTTAATTGATGTAGGGTCATTACTATGAAGCCGCCCAAAGAAAAGAAGGTCGAGCTTAACGCGTATCCATAAGTTTCGGTCGGTGCCATTGACATGGTTTGAACCTCGAACAGCTGGTCAAAGTGGCAGTTAAGATGGAATGACACCAAGACAAGCAACGCTTTAAAGGACTTGTATCGATACCGGTCGGCGAAGTCTTGTGGGTCCACCCGACTTACCGGAAGACGAAGCAATGGGTAGCCTCTTCTTCGGCGAAAACCGGGCATGTATGATCCCATTTACCAGTGGACACGCAGTACAAATACAAGTATCCGGAAGTCCCCGACCCTAATGCCAAGATCGTGAGCCGGGGTACCAACAAATCCCTCACCGCACGCAGAAAGCGCAACAAATAGTGGTCAGCCAAAGAAGCTACAAAGAAAGTACCGCGATGAAGTTCAACTCCCGGCAGCCTCGATTCACAGCCTCGATTGAAGAGATAAACCGAACTTCGAACTCTCCATACGCTTTGATGTAATGGCACACTGGCTAATATCCCCGCAGGATCACTCTATGAGCCGCCGCGCTTATCAAAGAGACGAGAAGCTCTTCAAGAAGCCCTCACCGATTCGAGTCTTCCTCACCGTGACAGGGCCAGTCCGTAAGAGTCGGCCCAACAATGCAACCTTGCGACTAAGCACTTCCTCGCATCACCTTTACAAAGGAGGATATGCATCTAGGAATTCCAAGCACGATAGGCCGCTATACTTCACCGTATATTGGCTCTAGTGAAGTTAACCGGATCCAAGTCGATCCGGTTCCGCCAGGAGCATCATGCCCTCAAGGCCATGTATCACCTTGGAATCCTCGCCAAGAAGTCGCCAACAGTACGCATCTACTTTTAACACCGGTCTCGCCACTTAAAATCCGATAAAGTGCCAAATGGGAGACTTAAAGTCCTAAGTCACCGCTATGTGATTGATGCAGACTTCCTATAACTTATCGTTGGGTCGACCTTTGATCCACTGTAATGTTATAGTCCCATCTACTCTTCATCGCGTCTCAAATATGTAGACACTAATAATGAGGTCAAGATTGGTCGCGACAAACAACCGCTTAAGGATGGAGAATTATTTCATCGATTCTCTCCACTCTGTAATGAGTCCAAATCAATCATCTACCAAGGTACCTGACAGCCGTGAAGAAGCCGATACCTAAAACCGGCTTGGTTATAGTGGAGGTTTTGTTTTAAATGACATTGTACCCTTGTAATCAATCTTGGCGATGAAGAATCGCCGATGAACATTGTAATTGGCAAATTGCCGATGAATCAATAAATGGCGATTTAGAGTATCCTTTATCTTTGAATGATGTGATAACAGATTATACAATGATCCGTAGTTGCACCTCGCCAACTCGATCATCTTGCTTCACACAAAAGCAGCTCGGATTCCTTTGGGACAACACTTGTCATCCCAATAAGATCAAGTAGTGAAAAGACTTGGTTTACTTTAAAAGGAGATGCGTTCCAACGTAATCGCTTTGAAGAAGGTGAAGATGACAATGGGCCTATCCTCCACACATTCAGATATAGTCCGTAAAACACTGGTATCATGAAAAGATGGGGGTATGACTTGACACGAGGGAAGGTCTATGTTTCTGACGAGGCCCTAACTCCTCCTAAAGCGTATATGTCCCAAGAGGAAAGCCGGATAATTACTATGCATTTAGAAGGGGATTGGGATACTTAATCCTCCTCGAAGATGAATGCTCGTGGGTCGATTGATAATAATCCACCCGTGAGGGAGACGACATTCGCCTCGACTCTTCTCCTTGGGATTCCGACACCAGCCTCTGAGAAGCTTTCAAGGCTCATGTCTAATATGGCCACGATCGATCCCCGCTACTATTGAGGGTGATGAAGATATGCCAACATGGGAAGACCCATGGATCCATCAACTCGAGAGCAGCTTTGGGGATAGGTTCAACAAAGAGAACCCCCACTAAGGATGAGGTAGTCCAAAGTTAATACGGGTGATGAAGAGCATCCCAAACTCATAAACATCAATACCTCTTCGAAGAAAAGGAAGAGTTGATTGCCCTAATCGTGAGTATATCGATGTATTCACCGAGTTACGAGGACATGCCAGACTCGAATTCTAATGTGGCAACACATCACCAACATCAAGGCGATGTCAAACCCGCCAAGCAACAAAGAAAGACGGTTTCATCCACAAATATTGGAGGCAATTGTTGACGAAGTGAAGAAACTCATAGAATCGGATTCGCCGAGGAAATTCAACATCCGGATTGGGTGGCGAATATAGTCCCTGGCCATGAAGAAGAATGGTTCTCGATTAGGATCCGTGGTTTTACTACGAGACCTAAACGCCGCTGCCCAAAGGATGATTTCTTCCAATCACCGATGTCATAGTGACAACACGTGGATTTGAAAGAATGTCCTTTATGGATGGTTTTCGTATAATCAAATCAAGATACCCCCGATGACGCCAAACACACAAGCCTCAACGCCTATCGCATATATATTGCTACACTCATGCCGCTCGCCTCAAAATGCCTACGCTAAATACATACCGTAGAGCAATGACGAGATTTTCCAGATCATCTTCTAAAACGGCCGAATCGTTACGCCGACGATTTGGTCGTGGAAAAGCCGCGGACAAAGGAGATCACATCAAAATCTTAGAACGGTATTCAACTCATGAACTCATCGCCTAAAGATGAATCCCCGCCAAGTCCTTCCTTGGGATGTCCAAGGGCAAGTTCCTTGGCTTCATTGCCACCAACAAAGGAATCCACGCCGATCCCGACAAAGTGAAGGCGATTCAAGAATTGCAACCTCCGAAATCAGAGAACTCGGGGTTACAAGGACGATTGGCGTGACATCCCGACGGTTCATATCGAACCTATCCTGAAGTGCCACCGCTCTCCAAGTTGAACAAGAAGGGGCGGTCATATATTTGGACGACGCCGCCGTAAGGCATTCAAGAGATCAAGTCAGATTCGCTAAACCTCCCGTTTTGTTAAACCGGCCGGAAAACCATTTTTGATCTACGCCAAGGCAACGGATCACCAAGCTTTACTCGCGAAGACGACGACGCCGTCACAACAAAGCAGCATTACCTCGAGCCTAACATTAGTCGGTGCCGAAGTCTCGATATCCAATGGTCGAAGCAAAGGCCTTTGCATTGTTCGCGATTCGTAAAATGCGCACTATTTAGCCTATGCATCCATTTATGTTATCTCTAATGTAACCGTCCGAATATTTATGACCCACCGCCTCAATGAGTTGGCTGCCTCGCGAATGGGCCTTACTTGTCCCAATATGACTTGCACTTCAAACAATGTAAGTCGGGCCAAAGGACAAGGATTTAGATCTTGGTGCCACCGACAACGGATGCAGCTTGAGCTATATGATGATCTTCCTGATGAAGTTCAAGAAGTCAACACTACATCGCACCAACAAATATGGCGATTGTATTTTGACTGCCTCTCGAGCTATCAATGTGGGCAAGTGCCCCCGATGTTCTAAGATTTCTGAGTCGGGTTGTCTTAGTTTCCTCGAAATCATGTCATGCCCCGCATGCATCACTCAATCGAACCTTGCTCCAATAATGTAGCTGAATACACGCGCTACTTATTGACTTAGTCGCAAGGAGCCGGGGTCGAATATCTCAAGGCATGGCTTACTCCGCATTGATAGTTGGTGCGTTGGTGACTACGGTCGAACCCGATCTAGTCCCCTATCATCGTAGCCGTGGAAATGGCGTACTCGCTCAAGAATTCTTCATCGAATATATCCCGCTACTTCAGAACGCCATGCACGACGGCGCGAAGTAGTGGTCGCTAGTAGCACAACCCTCCAAGACCGAGCAATTAGTTACAACGACTCAATGTTTTGTACCAAGGTATGATGAGGCACAAGGAGATAAGGGCATACCAAAGAAGTACATATACCCAAACCAAGTTGAGCCCCGAGATTACGCTCTATCATCGAATTATGTTTACATGGCATTCTCCGAAGACGGAGGGAGAGAGAGTCAATCCCGGCGAAGAGCTCCAAGATTCTTTTATGACACTAAACCCGATGTTATATCGCCGAGGTACGATGGTCTTTACCCGATGCCTTCAAACAGGAGGCAGAGGTCCTTCTGAAGCACACCAGTGAATGGAAGCGACTACCAGTCCCAAGCTCTCTACGATCAATCGAGAATGGGCTACTTCGCCAACAATGATTAATGACGCCACCGAAGACGCCACGCTGGTCAAATTCACGCTAATTATATGCATCACCTCCCCGAGCAGTTGCATCCTTCGCCACATCCTCGCCATTCGAGACATGGGGAATGGACATTGTAGGTCCCATTTTCCTCCTCGGCCAAAGGCGAGCTCGAAAATGTTCACTACTTCTCCAAGTGGGCGGAAGCAATCCCGCCAAAGGAAGTAAAGGCGAAGTATCGTCGCCAATTTATCAAACACCATGTTATCTATCGACATGGTGTCCCAAGACGGATCGCGGCATGACAACGGTCCTAGCTTCATCGCAATTCCTTCATCGTTTTATGAGAAATTCAAGATACAAGACGCCTCGCCGACAAAATTTCATAATCCACCGCAAATGGATTAGCCGAGGCATTCAACAAGACGATTATCAAAATTCCGCAGGCTTGTGAAAAGTAACAAGCTTGTGACCGATGATAAACTCGAAGCTCTGGGCGATCGCGACAACGGACGCACGCCAACGGGAGCAACCCCGCACTCGGCTCCACGTGAAGCGCTCCCATTGAAATTAGATCCGGCCACTGCGACGCCTCTTCAACGAGATGACGATCAAGAACAACATCGAAAACGCCTCAAGAGCTTGAGATGTTAGATGAGAAGCCCGGAGGCTCAACAATGCATTGAGTTCTACCGCTAGATGTCAAGGCTTTCAACAAGAAAGTTCGACAGAGAACCTTTAGAGAAGGAGATTTGGTCTCGCCGACGACCGATAATCCTCACTTCCAAGAAGAAAGGTAAATTCAACTAAATGGGAGGGTCCGCTTGTAATAGAAACGGTTTACCTAACGGTGCATATCGCCATTACCCAAAATGGCTACCCGAATTAATGCCGATAAATGGGAAGTTCTCAAGAAATACTACCCATAGTATCTTCGGATAACCCGCTTCGGGAAGTTCCTCGGATGTTTCACCACTTTCGGAGGATAACCCTAGATTTATCCTCCATCACACTTCCCCACCGATCAAATTCCTTGACGTGGGTCTACAAATCGGTACATTACCAAAATCCCTCTTGATTCCTTCTATGAACAAGAGGCCCACCAAAATTCCTTTCACGCCGAGAGAGAATATAAAATCCTTCCTCTCCAAGCGAAAACTTTCGTGGTCAAACGAAGGGTTTCATCTTCATCTTAGGTAGCCGATCAGGTATGCGCCGATTTTCGCATCTGTTGTCCTCACCAAGGTCACCCGAAGTCTTTTCGGTTCTCTGAGTGGAGATCCCACTCTTAGTTCCATCTTCATCTTAGGTAGCCATCAAGGTATGCGGATTTTCACTCAGTTGTCCACTCAAGGTCACCCGAAGTCTTTTCGGTTCTGAGTGGAGATCCCACTCCTAGTTCCATCTTCATCTTAGGTAGCCGACCAAGGTATGCGCCGATTTTCGCATCAGTTGTCCGACCGGGTCACCTCGAAGTCTCTTTCGTTCTCTGAGTGGAGATCCCACTCTTAGTTCCATCTTCATCTTAGGTAGCCGACCAAGGTATGCGCCGGATTTTCGCAAGTTGTCCGACCGAAGGTCACCAGTCTCGTTCTCTCGAGTGGAGATCCCACTCTTAGTTCCATCTTCATCTTAGGTAGCCGATTGAAGGTATATGCCGGATTTTCGCACCGTGTTGTCCACCAAGGTCACCCGAGTCTTTCGGGCTCTCTGGAGTGGAGATCCCACTCTTAGTTCCATCTTCATCTTAGGTAGCTCGATCAAGGTATGCGCCGGATTTTCGACCAGTTGTCCGAATCAAGGTCGCCTCGAAGTCTTTTCTATTCGGAGTGGAGATCCCACTCTTAGTTCCATCTTCATCTTAGGTAGCGCCATTGAAGGTATACGCCGATTTTCGCATCGTTGTCCGATCAAGGTCACCTCGAAGTCTTTTCGCCTCTGAGTGATCCCACTTTAGTTCCCCTCTTATCATGTAGCTACCGAAGGTATAAGCGCCGAGATTTTCGATCGTAGTCCGACCAAGGTCACCTGAAGCCCGATTCCTACAAAGAAGGAATCCGGCCATAGCCCCATCCCTGAAATAGAACACATTCTTTCCTCCACCTCAATCTTCTTCCTAGCTACCATTCTCCTGGCCAAAGAAGACACCAAGATTCATCTTCGGGGCATTTTATCCCGGCCTAAGAAGGATAAAGCCAACGCCACACGCTCTGCTTAGTCTTCCTCCATTGAAGAAGACACCGAGTTCGATTCGGGGCATTTTATCCCCGCCTAAGAAGGATAAAGCCAACGCCACACGCTGCTAGCCGTTTAGTCTTCCTCCGATGGAAGAAGACACGTGAGTTCGACCGGCATTTTATCCCGAAGCCTAAGAAGGATAAAGCTAACGCCTAACACGCTGCCGGCTTAGTTCTCCCATTGAAGAAGACACCGAAGTTCGATTCTCGGGCATTTTATCCCAAGCCTAAGAAGGATAAAGCAACGCCACACGCTGCTTAGTCTTCCTCCGATGGAAGAAGACACCGTAGTTCGACTCGGGTATTTTATCCCGCCTAAGAATGGATAAAGCCAACGCCACCACGCTGTCGCAAGTCATTCCCGCGACAAAAGACAAGCTCACGATTCAACATCGTAGCATTGCCTAAGAGAGTTTCATTCTTTTAGCACAATGTTGTGTGTAGAACCGATTTAGATAATCTACATGCTAGCCCAACTCAAACAGAGTTGGTAAAGGCTCATCAAACCCGCTGAAGGCCGGGTTGGCTAATAACCCTAAAGTCAACGCCACACGCTGTCGGGTTTAGTCTTTTCTCCGATTGAAGAAGACACCGAGTTCGATTCCGGGCATTTTATCCCGGCCTAAGAAGGATAAAGCCAACGCCACACGCTGCTGTCGGTTTAGTCTTTTCTCCGATTGAAGAAGACACGTAGTTCGATTCGGGCATTTTATCCAAGCCTAAGAAGGGATAAAGTCAACTTCACACGCCACGGCTTAGTCTTTTTCCGATTGAAGAAGACCGTGAAGTTCGATCGGGTATTTCGCCCGGCTAAGGAGGACGAGTCTACGGTAACACGCGCTGTCGGGTGGTCTCTGCCCGTAAAAGAGCAATGGCCTATGTATTCATATCATAGCAACAAGTCTAGAAGAGTTTCATTCTTTAGCATAACGCCACGGCGGAACGGATCCGATAATCCGCGACGCCAGCCCAACTCAAACGGTGGTTGGTAGGCTAATCAAACCCGCTGATGGCTGAGGGTTTGCCAAAATCCTAAAAGTATTATGGTTAATTATTTCGAGGAAGTAAAAGAATCATAATAAACAATGAAAGGAATGGATCTTATTCATTTGAAGCAAATATAGGAGCTACAATTGTCGACAATTGATTCAAGCAAAGTTATGATAATACATCTAAATAAAATCGTGAACGACTGGTCAACAAAGAGAACGTAAAGTCTCAAAGACATCAGACTTCATCGGGCGCAATCCAAGAATGTGAAGGAAGTGGTCACCATAGCCGCTAATTTTTTCTCCTGATCGCCAACCCGCCTTGGCTTCCTTCTCGTTCCTTCTTCAGAATTCGCGGAATAGTAGCCAGATGTTCCCCACGACGCCGAGGACTTGCTTCCACGCTCGCGACATCTCGACTCGTGCACTACGCGCGGAAATCCTTCAACGTTTCTCCCTTGAACAGTCCATTCGATTCAGACGCTCAACATGTGGTACAAGTTTATCTTACGCCGCAGCGACGTGCCGCCATATGAGTTCGAAAATGATCTCGTTCGATATTTTCCTCTCGCCAAAAGCGCGCTCACGGAAGCCTTGATCCGAAGCCGCCGATGAGTCGATCACCATCGCGATGATTCAAAAGGCTAAATCCTCCACACGGCGCAAGAGTTACAAGCCTAGTGAGCTTCGCCACAACGATAGCTAGCCGAGACCACCAACATCAATTTCTCCAAGATACTCAATATGAATGGGCAAGACCAGGAGTCGCCATCTAACCTCGATAATAGAGATCGTCATTTCAAACTATTCTCCAACAATCAAGGAGACCCATCACGTAACCGAATCGTGAACGGCATTTTTGGCCCGGCAATCTCTCGCGATGGGTTGAATTCGCGAAGTGGTCCGCCAAGATTAACTCGCCTCCACCCACGCCTCTATACTGGCCTCGAAATCCTCGGTTTCGCAAGCACGTGAGGAAGGCGGCGGATCTGATGATGGAAGCGATCCCCACTGCCATCCAAATTACGAGTAGGCTCAAAGCCATTGTTTCTTCCTCATGTATTCGCCACATGGGTTCGCTCTCTATGGAAAGAGGTATTCTCCTGGATGACCTTAAGAATCGAGACTTGACGCTTGGAGCCTTCAAATAGATTTAATAATCGCCGAGCACCCGCCACACAAGAGAATAAAGGGTTAATGATCATTTAGGAGGAATATCTTGAAAAGGAAACAAGATAATGAGAACTCTTCGTAAACCCATGAGATTGAGTCATTTAATTTTATAACGGTATGACGATTTCCCAGATAAATACCCGAGAACGATAAATATAGCCGCAGAATCCAAACCGCAATATATTCCGCTCTACAAGGCGCAGAGTACGTATGAAATCGCCCCTAATAACATCGACGGTGATGACCAAGCAAAACCAATCTTTGAAGGCCAATCCCCACGGCGAGAATCTCGGCTTCCCAATCGCCCCACAAAGGAGAACGAAGCATAACGAGTACATGTGAAAGGATGAGGCAAAACGCAGCCAATCCCCCGAAGCGAGGATTTCGCTCTTCCCAATCGCTCACAAAGAGAGAGCCAAGCGATACAACGATATATATAACGCCGGGCGCACCACCGAAAGAAGGAGGCGCGCATTCACGCGTCGGGCGAAGTTGATCGACTCGAGCGCTGCGGATCTTCCCGACGACATCGAAGCCGCAAAAAACACGCACGTAAAAGTTAGATATGCGCCGAAAAATCAGCTAATTCGCAATGAATTCGGCGAACGCCGGCTCGGGCGGACTACTGACTGAGACACTAGCCGTGCCCCGCCAACCAGACTGACCGCCATTGCCATCACGCTGGCGGCGCCGCCTGACGCCATTTGCCTATCGGCGCTTCACCGGGCTTCGCAATGGGCGCGGTAAAGCGGGAGCCAAGAATATGACGCTGGCGCGACTGGGCAGCTTCATAAGGCTGGCGCTGGCGCGCCACTAAGGCCGCTAGCCGCCGGCATCGCCGCCGGGCGCTGCCGCTTCTTCTCGGGTTCGCTGGCCGCAAGAAGCAAAAGAAAGAAGAAAAGTACAAACCCTCGTGACACTGCTGATCGAAGGAAATAAGACACGAGAAGCTTAGATGAAAACAAGAGAGAGAGAGCATGGGGCCGCCTAGGTCAAGAATAGAGGAGTATGGGTATTTATAACAATCTCACACGCATCCAATCCTCTTTGAATAAGGAGTCCTATTTGGCAAGAAGTAGGAATTCTAATTGAGCCTCAATCAATTCTAATTAGGACTCTAATCACTCAATTAGGAGTCCTAATTGGAATCTTATCCTGATGTCAAAATAGTGCCAAATCAGTCCTGATGGCTCCTACCCTTCCGCCAAGCTTGGAAAAATTCTCGAATGCCATCATCGACGAAATCAACGTCGCCTAATCCTACTCCAACTAGGATTACGGTATAAACCGCTTCCTAATTTATCGAAGTTCCCAAGAATATTCTCACAAAAAATATGGCTAGAACTCTTCGTAAACCCATGAGATTGAGTCACTTACCTTATAACGGTATGACGATTTCATCCAGATAAATACCCGAGAACGATAAATATAGCCGCGTAATCCAAACGGCAATATATTCCGTTCTACAAGGCGAGAGTACGGTATGAAATCGCTCCCGTTAATAACATCGAGACGGGTGATGACCAAGCAAAACCAATCTTTGAAGCGCCAATCCCTACTAAGGAGAATTCTTCCCAATCGCCACAAAAGGAGAACGGCTGGGTCATAACGGGCATGTGAAAGGATGAGGCAATTCGCAGGCCAATCCCCGCAGCGAGGATTTCGCTCTTCCCAATCGCTCACAAAGGAGAGCTGCGGATACAACGATATATATAACGCCGGCGACCACCGAAAGAAGGAGGCTGCATTCACGCAACGCGGCGAAGTTGATCGACTCTGAGCGCTGCGGATCTTCCGACGACATCGGCCGCAAAAACACGACGAAAAGTTAGATATGCAAATAAAAATCAGCGACCGTTCGCACAAGTTCGCTTATCCGGCTGCGGCTCGCGACCACGCATCGACACCAGCCGGGTGCCCCGCCAACCAGACCGACCACAATACCGACCGCCAGCGGCGCGGCGCACGCTCGACGCCAGCTTCGTTTACGGCGCTCGGGACCTCTTCGCACGGGCGCTGGTGCGGGAGCCAGCTGCCGGATTGGCGACCAGCCACTGGCGCCAGGCGCCACCAGCTGCAGCTAGCCGCTGCCTGGCATTGCCGGCTGGCGCATTGCCGCCTTTTCTCGGGTCGCTGGGCCGCCAGACGCACAAGAAGAAAAAAGGGGAGAAAAGAAGAAAAAGAATTTACAAAACTCGTATACATACCTCGTTGATCGAAGGAAATAAGACGGCGAGAAGCTTAGATGAAAACAAGAGAGAGAGAGCACGGGGGGCCTAGGTCAAGAATAGAGGAGTATGGGTATTTATAATCTCACACGCACTCAATCCTCTTGAATAAGGAGTCCTATTTGGCAAGAAGTAGGAATTCTAATTGAGCTCAATCATCCTAATTAGGACTCTAATCACTCTAATTAGGAGTCCCATTGGAATCTTATCCGATGTCAAAATAGTGCCAAATCACCGCTGATTGGCTCCTACCCTTCCGCCAAGCTTGGAAAAATTTCTCAATGCCATCATCGACGAAATCAACGTCGCCTAATCCTACCCAACTAGGATTACTATAGTATAAACCGCTTCCTAATTTATCGAAGTTCCCTAAGAATATTCTCAAAAATATTCTTAGGATAACTCGATCGTATGGATTGCATCGACGCCCATCAACCAGGTTCAATCCTACTCCAACTAGGATTACGAGTATAAACCGCTTCCTAATTTATCGAAGTTCTAAGAATATTTTCACAAAAATATTCTTAGGATAACTTCGATCGCGGATTGCATCGACGCATCAACGCTCAGCCCAATCCTACCCAACTAGGATTACGTAGTATAAACCGCTTCCTAATTTGTCAGAAGTTCCCTAAGAATATTCTCACAAGAAATATTCTTAGGATAACTCGATCAGCGGATTAAGGCCGACATCAACTACCAATCCTACTCCAACTAGGATTACGAGTATAAACTATTTCCTAATTTGTCGAGAAGTTCCTAAGAATATCTCACAAGAAATATTCTTAGGATAACTCGATCGCAGCGATGGCACCGACGAAATCAACTAATCCCACCCAACTAGGATTACAGTATAAACTATTTCCTAATTTGTCGAAGTTCCTAAGAATATTTCCACAAAAATATTCTTAGGATAACTCGATCGGCGATGGCACCGACGCGAAATCAACGCTACGCCTAATCCTACTCCAACCAGAATACGAGTATAAACTCGCTTCCAAATTTTCAACGAGGAGTTCCCGGAGAATAAACCCATATTCTAAGGATAACTCGATAACCCTTAATTTTCCCACCATAATACCCAAGAGAGGAATAATATGACGAGGGCGGAAGTCATTGTTGATACCTAACAACGGTTCACCAAGAAACTTCTCCCATCGCGGGATAATCATATCCCAACAACGGCAAGGGTCGACTCACCGATTGAAGGCTAGGATGATGGTTGAATGCCAAATGGTCTCTTGTTTCGACAAGAAATCCTTGGAGGATATCTCCATGAAAAGATTAGTCCTCCCACCGTGGTTAAACCAACAACACACGGATGATGGAAGAAATAGCCGAATCGAGGGTTATGAAATTCCATGTAATCACACAACCAACATGTCGCCAACAAGGAGTTCACCACATACTAAAAGTCCAAAAGTCCGATGGTTAGTTAAACAACAACCAACCGACACGAAGTTACAAACAAAACTCACCCATCGCTTCAAATCAAGATAACAAGCGTCGACAATAAATGCAAGACCGCGGATCTTATCGTGAATCCTACAAAGAACCGATGATCCGAAGAATCAAGACTTGAAGCTATCTTTGGGACCTCACCGAATCAAGGTCGAATCATCATGTCCAAAGCATCCCGCACTCATCAAGAATCGATCAGACGCTGAGGGGTATCCAGCATAAAAATTGCTTATCAAGACTCACAAAACTCGTGGATTCGCGGGTTGACAACCGACCATCCATTCGACAAACCGACGTCCGAAAACGCGATCACGCCGAAAACGCCGAGAGCCAGTCGACGAGCACATGAAGTAAGCTCAAGACGCACGGCCAATGAAACGGCGCGCCGAGTTGGCTAAACTCAAGCATTGACGAGACGGAATCAACCGCATTTAGTCCGTCGATGCAAACGAGCCGCTTGAGCTCGAAGTTGATCGACACGACTCAAACCCAACGGCGACATCACCGAGCAAAACTAAGCCCTAAGACCGAAAGAGTCGACGGAAATTAACGAAGAATCGACGGAGAAACGGCGAACAAATGAAAAGCGACGGAGGCGACACCTGGCCAATGGTTAGTGGCTCGCCACTTGCCGAGCCACCTCTGCCAATCCTGGTCGGTGCTCGCCAGTGGGCCGAGAGGCTCGCCACTTTGTCAAGCCTCCTCGCCAATCTTGTCGAGGCACCTCGCCATGGTCGGGCTCACGGCGGCCGAGCCACTGGTCACAAGACATCCCCCTTTTGTATAAATAGGGTCTTGAAGGGAAGGTCTTGGATTTGGGGATTTCAAGGCTTCCTGAGGCTTGGATTTTGGTGATTTGGAAGAGCTCTGACTTCAAGAATTTTTATGAGATCTACGAGTAATCTACAAGCGGCTGCCGGAGCACCCGCGAGCCTCAAGTCCACCGACGCCGATCTATAAGCAAAGGTAATCAATTGGTCGAACCAGATACCCTCTAGATTAAGCTTCGCCTTAATCTCGTGGATAGCTGTGATTTCTCCTAGTAGATCTCACCCAGCATCCTCTCCTTCGTGAGTGTGGATCCTCAGCGCTTCGCTTCCTTCGCGGAACGAGCCCCTTTACATCTCAGAAGTTCCGTAACCCGGCTCCCTACTCGATCGGACGTGGTCCACGGACACAATAAGTCCCCAAGACAGTAAAGAGTTGACGCAAGCGGTGATCCGATATAACAGATCCTCGCTTGTTCAAAAGGATAAAAGTTGTAATCTTTTTGATTTTCATTGTAAGCCTTAAAATAAAAGGCGATATTTCTTTGAATTTGTTTCAGCGACAAGTTTGTGGGCAAGTTCAAATCAATGACAATCATCCCAACTTTTACCGCCAACACTTGGCGCTTGATCTCTCCACCCTTTCAAATTTTCCAAGGCTTTGTAGATTGCGGAAGGTATTACTTACATCGTGATTTTTTGACCGCTGGTCGAGATCTTGACCGTAAGTCGATAGATCAATTTCTTTGGAGATTAGCTCCAGATTTTATTCCTCCAATCCTCTCGTGTTCTCCAAGACTTTGTAGGATACCCGGGTGTTACTGCCGTCGCATTTATTGCTTGATCGTTGTTGGAATTTCAAGCAGTAGCCGATTGCCCCTTTGCCGCTGACTGTTGGTGAATTGTCGCCCACTGGACCATCCGACTTTTACAAGACTCCTCCGCTGGTCGGGAATTTTTCGCGACGCATTAATCGGCCAAAATATATCAATTCAGCCTTCAATCGGCGAGCTTAACGCTGCTGACCGCTGCAATTTTACGGATCCAACCTGATCGCTGAATCTTCCGGCGACGCATTGGTCAAGGCCGATATTGTGTTACTTTTTGTTGGAGCGCATGAATCGCTGGCCTGATAAGGGGAGGAATTCTTCGAGATAAGACGCTGTCCGGGGCCAATATAAGCCTGCCGATTCGGCAATTTTATCCCTCTTGGGGTTCCAAAGTTGGAGGAAATTGAAGGTTATCGAAGTTATCCTTAAGAATATGGTAATATTCTTCAGAACTTCTCATTAAAACTTAGGGAATAGTTTATACAGATTCCTAGTCGAGTAGGATTAGCAACGCTGATTGGTGTCGATGTGATCCATACGACGAAAGTTATCCCTAAGAATATTTTTCGTGAAAATATTCTTCCTGAACTTAATTAATTAGGAAACAGCTTTATACCGTTCCTGATTGAGGGATTAGCGACGCGCTGGTCGACGCCGCCATAATTTCACGCTTCATGAGCGCTCGTCGAAGTTATCCCTAAGAATATTTTTATGAAAATATCCTCCGAGAACTTTCTCACAAATTAGGAAACAGCTTTAGACTCATGTTCCTAATTGAGTAGGATTAGCAACGCTGATTAGCGCCGATGTGATCCATACGATCGAAGTTATCCCAAGAATATTTTTGTGAAAATATTCTTCCCGAACTCTACTAATTAGGAAACGCTTAGACTCATGTTCCTAATTGGAGTAGATTAGCGACGCTGGTCGACGCCGCCATAATTTCACGCTTATGAGCGTTGCCGAGTTATCCCTAAGAATATTTTATGAAAATATCCTCCGAACTTCACAAATTAGGAAACAGCTTAGACTCATGTTCCAATGGAGTAGGATTAGCAACGCTGATTAGCCGATGTGATCCATAATGATCGAAGTTATCCCTAAGAATATTTTTGTGAAAATATTCTTCCTGAACTTCTCATCTAATTAAGAAACAGCTTAGACTCATGTTCCTAATTGAGTAGGATTAGCTAATTATATCGCATATGGTGGCCTTCACAGGTGTTATCTTGTCAATAAATCTTCTAATCTTCCCAAATATTGTGGCGGAGTAGGAGCCAATCGACGGACCGATGGCAATCTTTGGCATCCGGATAGGGTTCCAATTAGATTCCTAATTAGGGCTGATTTGGTTTCTTTTTGGATATCCAATTGTTCCAATTAGAATTCTACTCATAGCCAAATAGAGTCCTTATGGGCTATTATAAATACCTCCATCACCTCTTTTTCTTGACCTAGGTCGGCCACCCTTGTGCTCTTTTTCTCTTGTTTTCATCTCATTGTCGCTCTCGTCTCCCTCAAACTACGAGGTACATACATGAGGCTTTTACAATTTCTTTCTCTTCTCTTTCTCTTCTTCTTATTTTTTGTTTGTCTGGGCATGCGGTGCGAACGGGAGGCGAAGAACGAGGGCGCTGAACGCTAGCGCCGCATGTGCCGAAGCGCTGGCGCTTATCTCGACGGAGCTCAGTTCTGGCGCTGGTTTGGCCGAAGCGCTTGGCGCTTCGGTCTTGCTGAGCCGGCACTTTGTGCCTTGCCATGGTCGATGCAGCCACGACCTGACCAAACGGGTCTCTTTTGCTAAATTTGTTGATTTTTTCAACCGCATATCCGACTTTATTCGCCCTTTGCGCTTCGAGTCATATCACGAGGTCTCATGACGAGGGCTGCCACCACGCTACCGGGCGGAAGGCACACCTCCCTCATTCGCTAGTGCCGACGCTACCATCCGATTATCACATTTTAATTATATTTTATACCCTTATTACCTATGTTATATGAATAACGATATTACTAATAATCATTTTTATCTTATTTTACGTGCTAATAAAGAAATAATGAATAAAAGCCCAAATGACTCAAATTCTAATTTCTACCAATATTTGAAGCCCAAATCAAGACAAACAAAGGCCCAAGATACCAAATTGATCCAAGAGAAATTCGTGAAGAAAAATCAAGAAAAGACAAATTCGGTTGGGAACCAATCGTTGACTAATCACCAACGGTTGGCTAACCTATTATTAACCGATCGCCAACCGACGGTTTGCAAATGCATTCTCAATTAATGGTGGATTCTCTTCCTTTTGGCTAGGTTTGATCCAATGGTTCACATCAACTCCTGGGCTATAAATAGGGTGAAGGCTGAGGGTTTTGAGTGTAAAATATTTTGTAAAACTCCATTTGGAGAGGAGGGTCACTCTTAATTGAGAAGACCTTCCAAAATTATAACTTTTGTTACACAATAAATGAAATGTTTCACCCTTCAATTCCTTTCTCTTCTTCTAATCCAAGGACCAAAAGAAGGATTAGATTAAGATCGAGTTGTTGGTTTCTATTTTATTTCTTTTTATTTTCTTCTTTATTTTCTTGTTTATAGAATAGATTTACTTTCATGCAATTTACTTTCTTGCAATTTAATTTCATGCAATTTACTTTCATGCAATTTACTTTCATGCAATGTATTTGATTCTTGTATTTACTTTCTAGAATAGATTTTTCTTTTCTTTAATTCACCTTGAGGCTAGAACCCTCTGGAATTACCCTTTTCTAAGTGTGGAGCTAATATTTGTGGGATCCCTAGAGATTGTTTGAAACTAGCTAACAAATCCAACTCATTTTCATGAGATTGAGATAAGCTAAGTGGATCTACTCTAGATTCCTCATATCTTTAATTAATCCTCCATACTTTACCTTCTTTATTTTCCTCTTATCCTTACTTTCATTTGTTTGTTATTTTCCTTTATTCTTGATTATTGATTTCATTGATTTTTTACTCTCTCTCAATCTCATATTCCTCCATGTGCATATAATCTCAAACCTAGTTTTGTTATTATGTGCATATAACCACAACCACATTCTCAACTTCATTTTCTCCTCTTTTGCACATAATCCACATCCACTCTCTTATCTCTCCATATCCACTTTCACCATTTCTTACTTTCATTTTATTTTAATAAACTCCTTGTCTGTACAAGATAATTTGAGAACCAAAACTTGAGCAAAACTCTTCCTACTTCCGCTCCTGGATCGATAATCTTTATACTATAACTTGATCAAGGTTGTATACTTGCAACTTTAGGAGGTAATCATTTATTTCCCATCGTTTTTGGCGCCGCTGTCGGAACGTGCATAAGTAGGATTTTGATTAATTTTGGTTCCTTAACTTGTGTGTTTTTCTTTTGTGTAGGAACTTGAACTTGAAGATTAAGAGTTGAAGAATCAAGATTGAAGATTTGCCCCAACGCAGGCTTTGATAGCGACATGGGTAACTCTTCTTTCTTGTATTTTCAATTCCACCCTTTAGATAGTTCATTCACATTATTAGACAATTAGGATAAAAAAATTAAAAAATTTTTACCCTTGTCGAATCTCTAATAAACTTCATTTCTTTGATTGTCGACCATAATAAAAAATGAAAAGATTTTTATTTTTACATCCTTTTAGTTGCTTTTAATTCCAAGGGTTGCATTTGCATATAATAGTAGGAATTCACCAAAGTGATTTATGATCTTGATTTGGCACACACTTGAAAATATTTTTAAGGGCAAAACCCATTAATCAAGATAAGGTGAGGGATTTCATCACCCTTTCCTTAGCCCAAAAATCACTAATTCCTCACTATACTTACCCAACCCTCTTAAAATTTGATTAGACGTTGTCCCCTGATTCAGCTCATTAAGGAACAATAATTTCTTAAGTGAACCACCAAGTTTATTTGGATTAATTGGTGTCTAAGGCAAGGTTTAGGGTTATGTATACGCCCAAAAGGAAAGAGGTACTTAATTGATCTTTGATCTCCTCTAGTACTATCCTTACCGGCTAATTACCCAAGTAAACTTTGATCTTTTCACTAAGGGAATTTTTGGTTAGGAGCGGTCTAAGTCAAGTTTAGGCTTAACCCCTGAGTTAGGTGATTGGAAAGTGATTGTCTTGATTTATTTTAGTTAGTTTTTCCTTTTTTTTTTTTCTCATCATCTTCTTAACTTTTTCTCTTATCCTTTTCAAATAAAAAAAATTTTGATTTTGGTGTATGCAAACTTGGGTTAGGGATAATACTAATCGCTTAATTGCTTTTGATCCATCTCTTGAACCAAACGAAATGGCTAATACCAACCCACCTGTTCTTCAAGATGTTTGTTACCCCACTAGAAATGCAATTCCTCTTGCATAAAACTCCCCGAGGTAAATGGAACCAATTTTGAACTTCGACCGCATTTCATAAACATGCTTCCCAAATTCTTAGGAGTCAAACCTAAGACGATACATCTTTATCTCCTAATTTGAAGAAGTTTGCCTCATGATTAAGATGAGGGACTTAACTGAAGATGTGATCAAACTCCGATTTATTCCATTTGCCCTTAAGGACAAAGCCAAAAATGGTCAGATAGCTTGCCCATGATTCCATCTCAACTTGGGGTGAATTTGTAACGCTTTTCCGAAAAATTCTTTCCTATCCACAAAACAATCAAGCTTAGAAACAGATTCAAAATTTTAAAATTGTCCCTGAGAACCTTTTGGAAGTATTTTGATAAATTCAAAGATCTTCTTATCCAATGTCCTCACCATGGTCTTGAAAAGTGGCGATTATGCCAAATCATTTATGAAGGATTGGATTATTCTTCAAAAACTTCCTTAGAGTCAATGTGTCAAGGGGATTTCATGAAGAAAACGCCTAAGCTTGGGACTTCTTAGAGAATTTATCCGAGAAAACTATGCAGGGGAACACCGTGGATTCATCACACTCCAATCCAATTCTAGAGGTCCTTCCTTAGAGTCAAACATAGCCTCCGGCTAAGATGACTACAATTCTACGCAGTTAGAAACTTTAGAAACCAAAGAACGAGCTCCTACCAAATCAATCAAGTTTCGCCTCAAAGTTGTCATAATCGCTTTTCTACGACCCATGCTCGTGAGCAATGTCCACTCTTAGGAAATACTCAATTCTAGAATGATGAATGCCGTGATTCCAAAGATCCGACATGATCCATTTTCTCCAACCTATAATCCGTGTTGGAGAAATCATCCTAATTTTGCATGGAATCGTGGTAATTTCTGAAATCAAAATTTCACTCCCTCTTCAAACCAACAATTCCCTAGGGCAACACGCTTTTCAGCTCAAACCAATTTTCCACAACCAAATCACCATTTCCAAATCAGCTTCTCATCATCAATCTACAAATTATATTCCTTCAAATGTTGAGAAACGCCTTAATATTTTGAAAGGGTTTGGAAGCCTTGATTAAAACCTCTACACGCACTACTTAACTTGTTGACTCAAACATCTAACACGATGAACTCCTTTATGCAATCAATCAGACAAATTCTCAACTCCAACACTCAAGCCATAGCTAGATTAGAAACCCAATGGTCAACTAACTAGCTTATAAGTGAGAGAGAGAAAGGATCAATTCCGAAGTCAACCCTGACCAATCCAAGGAACGCGGGTCAAGTTCAACTTTTCAAGATCAAGTGAATGCAATCCATTCACAACAAATGCAACTGTGTTAATAATCAAGTCCTTCGTAACAAGAGAATTATGTTGAATACATGCATCTTGAAGCCAACATTTGAAGAACCCTTTGTCAATGAACTTAGAATTTTAGAAAATAGAAAACAACAAGATTTCATTTTTGATGAAATTTTTGTTAATAACGAATCTAAGTTCAAAAGCATACAACCATTAATACCTACCTTCCATTGCTGCAAACATCACTAAAACCCCAAATTCTTAGAATTTAAGCACATCATTGATTATATTATTTTAAAATTTTTAAATTTCTGGGAGAATTTTCAAAGAATAAGGTAGGATTTAATGTAGAATGTGAGCTTCTCATGTTTCATCTTTTATTCTACATTTTTATTTTTTGTCTCATAATAATAAAAGAATTTATTCTTCTCTCATGTGAGAGTTTCTTGTTCTTTTCAAAAAAAAAAAAAACATATGAAAAAAGACAAAATAAATTTTGACTTCACCTTCTCATACCAAAGGTAATTACAGACTTTTATCATTGTTCAAGTCAATCAACAAATGTAAGTGCTTCTATTTTATCTGTTTTACTTTGTGCATATTAGAATTTGCATTGAGGACAATGCAAAATTTAGGTGTGGGAGTGGGAATTAGTCATTTTGCTCTTTATCTTAGTCATTTTTTCTTTTTCTTACCAATTTTTTCTTTTTATGTCATTTTTCCCTCTTTCATAAAAATCACTTGCCAACTTAATAGAGTTGATTAATAATTGATCAATTTGATAGAATTTAAGTATTCTAATCCTTAGTTAGTTCTATACTCAAGTTTACCTTTTATGACAACTCCAAATAATTTTTTAAGAAATGATTTTCAAAATAGTATACTTCACTTGAGTTTTAACTTAGATTTTTTTAAAAGTAATGAAATTTTTGCATGCCTAACTTAGAGTTGAAAATAATTTTTCAAGTTGTCTTGATCTAAATATTTTTCAGAATATATATACATATACACATATATACTAACTTAACAAGAAGAAGAGTGTAAAATCTTGGTGGTTCTATTTTACCAAGCCTAAGTTGATGAGTAATTAAGCCCGAGGAGTATTTTTATGCTTAATGACCTAAGCCCAATTGGGTTGGGATTCATTGGCCCAAAACTCGCTAAATGGTCACTTAGAAAGCCGATTAAAAGGAACAAAACCACCAAGAAATAAAGAATTAAAAAAAAAAAATCATACTAACTATGTTTTTATATATAGTTATATTTGTATATGTTCTTGAAAAATTAAATGGATCAAAAGACTTGAAGTTTGTTTAAAACAAAGAGTTAGCATGTTCTTTCAAGACTTTTAAATTAAATTTTTGAGTTAAACTTGATTTTTGTATAACTATAATGGAAGGATTTTCTTAAGAAAATTACATTGGAGTTATGATAAAAACGCTTTCTTGAGTATTAACCAACTTCAATTGGAATGTTTGAAGATATCAAATGAATTAATTATTTTATTAACTTCTTTAAATTGGCAAGTTGACTGAATTTTGTGGGTATATTCACTGCAAACCCTCACGAGACTACAACTCGTCCATCGGGTAACCAGGGTTTAAAGGCTTGTTGTATGCTTAAATACAACCGCGATTCCCGAAAGTGAGTTAGGTTTTCTTTTTTTTCTTTGCTAGAGGACTAGCAAAAGTTTAGGTGTGGGGTATTTGATTATCACATTTTAATTACATTTTTATACCCTTATTACCTATGTTATATGAATAACGATATTACTAATAATCATTTTTATCTTATTTTGCAAGCTAATAAAGAAATAATGAATAAAAGCCCAAATGACTCAAATTTTGAATTTCTACCAATATTTGAAGCCCAAATCTGAAGACAAACAAAGGCCCAAGATACCAAATTGATCCAAGAGAAATTCGTGAAGAAAAATCAAGAAAAGACAAATTCGGCTTAACCAATTGGTTGACTAACCTCATTAACTAATCGCTTAACCGATCGCCAACCGACGGCTTTGCAAATGCATTCTCAATTAATGGTGGATTTCTTCCTTTTGGCTAGGTTTGATCCAATGGTTCACATCAACTCCTGGCTATAAATAGGGTGAAGGTCGAGGGTTTTGAGTGTGAAATATTTTGTAAAACTCCATTTGGAGAGGAGGGTCACTCTTAATTGAGAAGACCTTCCAAAATTGTAACTTTTGTTACACAATAAATAAAATGTTTCAATTTCTTCAATTTCCTTTCTTCTTCTAATCCAAGGACCAAAAGGAGGATTAGATTAAGATCAGAGTTGTTGGTTTCTATTTTATTTTCATTTTCTTCTTTATTTTTGTTTATAGAATAGATTTACTTTCATGCAATTTACTTTCTTGCAATTTAATTTCATGCAATTTACTTTCATGCAATTTACTTTCATGCAATGTATTTGATTCTTGTATTTACTTTCTAGAATAGATTTTTCTTTTCTTTAATTCACCTTGAGGCTAGAACCCTCTAGAGAATTACCTTTTCTAAGTGTGGAGCTAATATTTGTGGGATCCCTAGAGATTGTTTGAAACTAGCTAACAAATCCAACTCATTTTCATGAGATTGAGATAAGCTATGGATCTACCTAGATTCCTCATATCTTTAATTAATCCTCCATACTTTACCTCTTTATTTTCCTCTTATCCCATTTTCATTTGTTTGTTATTTTATTCTTGATTCTTGATTTCATTGATTTTTACTTCTCTCTCAATCTCATATTCCTCCATGTGCATATAATCTCAAACCTAGTTTTGTTATTATGTGCATATAACCACAACCACATTCTCAACTTCATTTTCTCCTCTTTTGCACATAATCCACATCCACTCTCTTATCTCTCCATATCCACTTTCACCATTTCACTTTCATTTTATTTTAATAAACTCCTAATTGTCGCTACAAGATAATTTGAGAACCAAAACTTGAGCAAAACTCTTCCTACTTCTGCTCTGGATCGATAATCTTTTATACTATAACTTGATCAAGGTTGTATACTTGCAACTTTAGGAGGTAATCATTTATTTCCCATCACCATCCTCATGTATATACACATTACACCCCCACTTCGCTCTCCTTCGAGGCGATAGGAAGAGCCGAGATCCTCCCGCGGGATTGACGCTCAAAATTGATTTATCTTCACGATACACGCAGCTACGCCCCGCCTTCCTTTGTGGGGCGATTGGGAAGAGCTGAGATCCTCCTTGTGGGGATTGACGCTTAGAGATTGGTTCTCTGGTCATCACCGCCTCAAGATCTTTATGGGAGCGATTCCAGATCAGACCGCATCAGAGAACAGATATATTATCACTTTGTTTATGCGATGAGATATATCGTTTTCTCGAGTAGTCGATACTGACTAAATCGTCAGACTCCATTATAAGGTCGTGACCCAACTGTAAGATGAATTCAACGCCTTTATATTACCTTTTAACAACCAATGTTTTCCATTGCGCTTGATTATCCTCAGAGTGTTTCCACCTTTACGCTGTTGATGGACGCCATAGTGAATACTATTACATGTATGACGATCCCGCTTATTTTTATTTCACCTCGATTCGCATTCGATACATCGGCGAGACTATTCAAACCGTGTTTGAGGGGAGTTTCCGATTCTATTCATGTCACCGATGCCACTTGTGAAGACACCACTCTACTCAAGCTTTAAAGACGGATTATCCGCTCGGCTACTTGCTAACGATCCGATACGCCTTTTATCGAAAGCGAAGCGGTGTCGAACAAGGACGAGGGAGGCCTTTGTATATCCCCCGATACCTCGCCAACTTTCCTCGACCGATTTCGTGCACCACGCCGTGACACGCCATATGTCCCGGCGATTGACCGAGGAGCATGATCATATCCATCGATTCATTACCCCGCCGCCCCGGTTCCAACAGACTCTCGATCATCGGCCTTCACCGAGTTGTGGGATTAGACACACCGCCTGCGGATGAGCTTTTCATTCGCCGACTTTGAAGAACGTTTCGCGGTTGGGTCGAGATGCCGCCATCCACCATAGATTTTATGGTCGGGTTCACTCATCGACAGTGCACTAGTGGGGTCACCGACCAATTATGTCCTTAATCGGTGGGATGAAGAACTTCATGCTTATGCCCTCAGATTCAACGATTCGTACACCATGTACGCCCTTCCAATCAGTGCCAACCATTTCTTTGCCTTATTCGAGCTCTACAATCCGCATCAATACGCTTCACCAAACACTGGAGTCAGCTGGCTTTATATGAGATGTACCGAAGTTTCGTGTTTACCCATGGGGAAGATGTCGACGAGTACTTTCCTCAAACCAGAGTTAAGTCACCTGAAGGACCGTACGCTAGACCATTACACCACTTTATGGGATCTCACCTGTCATTATCATATAGCTCTAGCCCAATCTGAACCTCATGTCAAAAAGAAATCACAAGTGAGCCTGAAGCAGTTTGCCAACTACTTGTTCAAACACTTGGAGGATAATTCTGGCGAGAAAATTTGTGAACTGTCGCCGCTCACTCCTTCGGCAATTAATGAGCTCATCGAGATCCGTGTTAGCTCCTACGACTCAGAAGGCTAAAGACGATTTTTCCTGTGGACCAAGTTTGCAACCTTCCTATGGCATGCAATGAAGCCTATTCAACCGACAACTCTTCTAGCCCTATCTTGCGATCCGCTAAAGAAATGCGTGATTCCATATCAAACCGGTGACGCCTTTACCTTTGGAGGTCCTTTACTCAGAAGTTCAGCCTTGCCCACAAAAGGAACTCCTCCTTCCTGATGGTGGCCAATATTCACCGTGGATTGCGCATATAGCCCGCTTACTCAAGGAAAGGATGAGCCCTCATCTCGATTCCTTCCAGTAGAGCTTCCATACACCTATTTGATGGCTTTGCTGGTCTTTCATCGCCCCGACATGATGTCGCAAGACCGTTCCGCAGATTCGCCCACCTTTCTTGTTGATAGAGGACGCAAATGGAAAGGGCGCTTTATGAGGTCAAGAAACGATGCATTCACAAAGGGTGGATCTTTTCCAGATGCTTCCCGATTCTCCTGGCCAATATGGTGAGTCCTTGATTGACTAAGAGGTTTCAAGACTAAGGCACTTCACTTGACATTGGCTACTTCAATTGGCTAGTGAATATCGCCGTGGTACCTCTTTCCGGTAAAGGAAGAATGCTTAATTGAGCCTTATCTTCCTCGCCGCTTTGCTCACCAGTTTACTATCAACTTTATGTTGGGAACTGAATCGCTAGTTCCGCATCGTGGTGGACTCGTGGATGGCCTTTGAGGTTGGTTGTGGAGCATTATGATGTACCGACGCTAGATTCAGCCTACCGAAGTTCACTGCCACCGAGTCACATTCGCTCATTGCTTGGCTATTAGTAGCTAATGAGTCGGTCCCCTCGGAGGGCTATCTCAGATTTGGCGGCCAAGCATCGCAGAGCCGACACACTGACACTCCAAGATGCCTTTCAAGCTCAGAGAAGCCAATCTCATCACCGACGAGACTGAGGAGGAGTTCCACAACTCGACTGACTTTAAGAGAGGACCAAGCTGAGGCTGCAGCTTATGAGAAGAACCTCGTACTCTCCTTTTCCCCTTCGCTTTCATCTTGCCTATTGATTTCTCATTCAACTAAATTTTCGTGAAACTCGTTGAAGAAGAAGAATTTCACCTTCTCGAGGGGTTAAACGAAAGAAGTTAGCCCATAAGACTCGTGGAATCCTCGGTCCTTTGATATAGACTTGACCACCGATGATCCTACGGGTGACGGAGGTAACACTTCACCATAATGTAATCTGATTTTTTAAATTTTCGCTTTTGAAGACTGACATTTCTCGCTTCCATGTGGGGTTTTAGAGATTATGATTCCGCTTGGATTTTCCTCACCATGATTCTCGCTGGCCTAGTTCACATGAGCTAAGTTTTACTCAACAAATGTATGGAGCTATGGCGGAGAATACCAATGTAGGACTGATTCGGCTAATCCGTGTACATCTAACATCGATACTTCCTCTTCTAGATGGCTAACGCGAATTAAACGACTCGAGTTCGACTTCTAATTGCCTCTTCTCTTTTGCTCTTTTAGAGAAATTGCAGAGACAAATGTACAAACCGAGACTAAGAGGGTTAACTCACGAGGGAAGTAAGTAGCTTTACCTATTGTTGCCAACTCTTAGTTGCATTCGTTTTCCTAATGCCTTCTTTTTGGACTTCTCAATGGAAGATTTCGTGGAAGCCGGTTTATACGACAACACTTCCATGGATGACTCGCTACGCTTTGTCAGTGATGGCGCCGCTCTTGGTGAAGATTTGCGAAGCCACAATCCCCAAGGAAGGTATGAATTTTCTCCTTGGCTAATTATAGGACCAGCCCCTTGGCTAATACTACTATAATTTAAAGGACACGAAGTTCTTTTCATGTAGTGGCACTCCTCTTCCCCCGCTTCGTAATCGCCTACCACGCGATCGCCGAGATAGATGAGCACACCGAGGTCGTACCGCCGAGATAGTACTCACCGATAGTACTCCTCGATAGACTCGCACCCCAAACTATGTCAAGGAGATGGGTAAGAGTCCTCTAGCGAGTATGTCTTTGCCAATCTTTGATTGAAGATTGTAAGGTCCTCTTTTCTTTAGTGTAGAGCCTACATCTCGACTCCATGATTTGGCGAGGCGATCTTTGGATGAAGATCCATCCCGTCTTATCCTCTGTTTGGAAATGCGCTTCGCTCTTTTCCTTGGTGAACACGGTGATCGAAAAGGTTCTCCATGGCGGCTTTCATCGCCTCAGCACCGCTGATCCCCTGACGGTCTTGATACGGATATGGTTATCCCGAAGTTGGCTCGTGCCATTGCCGACGCCAACTAGAGAGAAAGCTTCAGAGACTACAAGAACTCGGGCGCAGGAGCTTCCTCATATGTAGCTTCTCGACCGACGCCAGCTGGCATGGCGCCGATGCTCGTGTTTTTACCGGCTCAAGTCTAGATGCAGAGATCGAGTGGATCGGATTGGAGCCATTGTCGCCAAGCATCTTCTTCTCTAAGCCACCTCAACTCTTGTTTCAGAAGCAGTGAAGAGAGGATAGCAGCTCGAGGGAGCTCCAAGCGAGGAAGACAACATGGCGTTTTGGAGTTGACAAGGGCCAACAAGGAAGAGGCTCTCACCGTCGCGGCCTAAGGAATTCGAGCTATCAAAGCGAAGCTAGTTGATCTTGAGGAGGCAACCACAAAGACATTGAATACCGATGAGGAGTCTTCAGTGGTCGAAAGTGGAGAACTCCACCAGGCTTATAGTGATGAACTGTCTCATCTAGAAAAATAAATCTTTTGTCATAGACTTGATGTTTGAATAATTGTAGCTCCATTTATCTTTCCCTTTAATTGAATAAAATTTGCTCCTTTTATTGTTTATTATGATTCTTTTACTTCGTCAGAAATAATTAACCATAATTCTCATAGGATTTTTGGCAAACCCTCAGCCATCAACGGGTTTGATTAGCCTTTACCAACTACCGTTTGAATTGGGCTAGTGTGTGAATTGTCTAAATCCGTTCCACACGTGACGTTGTGCTAAAAGAATGAAACTCTCTTAGACTTAATGCTACGATGTTGAATACGTAGGCTTTATCATCTTTTACGGGAATAGACTACCCGAGCGGTTAAGAATTAGCGGCAACTGTTAGGCATAGGCTTATCCCTACTTAGGCTTGGGATAAAATACCCCGTAATCAAACTCGTGTCTTCTTCAATCGGAGGAAGACTAAACCGCAACGCTGCGTGGTATGCTGGCTTTATCTCTTCTTAGGCTTGGGATAAAATACCCCGTAACCAAACTCGTGTCTTCTTCAATGGAGAAAGACTAAATCGGCAACGCGTGGTAGGCGTTGGCTTTATCCCTTCTTAGGCTTCGGGATAAAATGCCCCAAGATGAATCTTGGTGTCTTCTTTTAACTAGAGAATGATTGAACCGGAAGAAGAACGATTGATGTGGGAAAGGAAGAATGTGTTCTATTTCTCGAAGGTGGAAAGGAAGGGTTTTATATCCTATTTCCGGGCAAAATCAAATTTAAAACAGGAGAGGAAGAATGTATTCTATCTCTTGCTGATGGAGAGGAAGGAGGATCTTGTCTCCTATCTCCGAGTAAGGGACGAATCCGACACAAGAGAGGGAGGTTTTATATCCTATCTCTTGTCAGTGGAGAGGAAGGTTTTGTGTCCCATCTCCGAAAACTCACGAATTCGAAATAAGAGAGGAATGTTTTGTATCCTATCTCTTATTGATGGAGAAGGAGGATCTAGTCTCCTATCTCCGGGTGTTGGAAATGAAGGATTTTTGTCCTGTTTCCAGTGGAAGAAACTGAAAGTGGGATCTCCACTTTGAGACTCTTGAAAGGCGAAACTAAGAGTGGGATCTCCACTCCGAGAATCTAGGACAAGAGAGGAAGAATGTATTCTATCTCTTGCTTCTGGAGAGGGAGAATGTATTCTATCTCCAGATGAATGTGATGTGTAATGTGGGAAAGGAAGAATGCATTCTATTTCCCGAAAAGAAACTAAGAGTGGGGTCTCCACTCCGAGAATCTTGAAAAGGTTCAGATAGCTTGGACCAGAAAGATCTTTTAGTGAACCCGCCGTCAATGAATTTGATCGGCGAGAGAATTTTGGAGGAAAACAAAATAATTTAGGGTTATCCTCAAGGAACATGGGCGAAATATTCCCTGAGGAGCTTCCCATCCAAATGGGTTATCCTGAATGTACTAAGGATAGTAGTTTTTCAGGAACTTCCCGTTTATTGGCATTAATTGCCGATCGCCATTTTGTGTGATAAGGCGATATGCACCATTAGAGTAGACCGTTTCTATTATAAACGGCCCCTCCCATTTAGGTTCAAATTTATCTTTCTTTTTGGAGTTGAGAGTTATCGGTCGTCGGGCAGCGAGGACCAAATCTCCTTCTTTGAAACTCCTCACAGACTTTCTTATTGAAAGCTCGACATCCTCGCCAGAACTCAATGCATTGTTGAGCCTCGAGCTTTTCATCAACATCTCGAGCTCTTTGAGGCGTTTTGATGATGTTCCTCGATCGCCATCTCTCGGCGAGGGCGAGCGCGAGGTGATGGATCTGACGCTAAGAACCGCTTCACACCCGTGACCGTAGAGTATGGGGTCGCTTCAGTTGGCGACGACGGTCGCGGCGATATGCTCGTGAGTGCTTCTCCGAAGTTTATCGTCCCAGTCTCGCTTGTTATTCTTCACAAGCTTTGACAGAATTTTGATAATTATCTTGTTGAACGCCTTGGCCAATCCATTTGCAGCTAGATTATAGGCTGTTGACGAGACATCTTGGATCTTAAATTTCTCACAAAACCTGATGAAGGAATTGCGATGAATTGAGGACCGTTGTCATGCACGATCCGTCTTGGGACACCGTGTCGGTAAATGACATGGTGTTTAATAAACTTGATAACGCTACTCGCTTTCACTTCTTTTAGTGGGATTGCTTCAGCCCACTTGGAGAAGTAGTCGGTGATCGCTAGAATAAATCGATAAGCCTTTGGTGGCGGAGGAAAAATGGGACCTAGCGTCCATTCCCCATGTCTCGAATGGCGGGATGTAGCGAAGGATGCAATTGCTCGGAGGTTGATGCATATAGTTAAGCGTGAATCGACCGTGGCATTTCGGTATGCAAGCTGCGTCGTTAATCATTGTTGGCGGTAGCCCATTCTCGATACGATCATAGAGTTTAGGACCGGGTTAGTGCGCACCACATTCACCTTCGTGTGCTTCGAAGGACCTCTTACCTCCTTGTTTGAAAGGCACAGTAGAAGACCATCATATCCTCGGCGATATAACATCACGGATCTACGTGTTGTAAAAGAATCTTGAGTTTCACGGGATTCTCTCCTTCAAGGTCAAGATACCATGCAAGACATAGTCGACGATAGGAAGCGCCAATCTCGGGGCTCCAATTTGGTTGGTCATGTATACCTCTTTGGTAACTACCCCTTGTCTTCTTGTACCTTATCACATATTGGTACAAATAATTGATGAGTCGGCCGTAACTAGCTGCTTTCGGTTTGGAGGTTGTGCTAGCGATATCGCTAACGCCGCCAATGCATCGCGTAAAGCGTTCGAAGGCGCGGGATATATTCGATGAAGAACTCTTCGAATGAGTCCGCTATTTTAATGGCTACCTGGTAATAGGGAACTAGATCAGGATTCCTAACTTCGTAGTTTCCACGGATCTGTTTGACTATCAGCGAAGTCGCCGACGCCGAGATACTTGACCCCGGTTCCTTGGCGAAACTAAGTCCGATAAGTAGCGTTGTATTGACCACATTATTGGAACGCGGTTCGGTGAGTGAATAGGCTCGGGGCATGACATGTTTTCCCGGGGAAACTAAGACAACTCCTACTCCAGCGGAGATCTTAGAACATCCGGGGGCACTTGCCACATTAGTAGCCCGAGAAGCTCCGTCAAAATACAACCGCCATATTTGTTGGTGAGATGTAGCGTTGACTTTGTGGACTTCATCAGGTAGTTCATCATATAGCTCGGCTGCTTCCGTTGTCGGGTTGGCAGCCAAGAGATCGCAAATCGCTTGCCCTTTGACTGACTTCTGCTGTTTGAAGTGCAAGTCATATTGGGACAAGAGCAAGGCCCATTTTGCCAAGCGCCAACTCATGGAGGCGCGGGTCATAAATATTCGGACGGGTTTATGTTGGAGATAATATAAATTATGCATCGACTAAATAGTGCGCATCTTACGAGCTGCGAACACTAATGAAAGGCGCTTCTCAACCACGGATATCGAGATTCAAAGACCGGTAATGTTCGCCGTAGTATATCGCCTGCTCGCGGATCAAGGTCGCCGCCTTGCGCGAGTAAGGCACTCAATGAGTGATCCGTCGCCTTGATGTAAATCAAGAACGGTTTTCCGATCGCTAAGCGACAAGAAGTGTGGTTTAGCGAGATACGATTTGATCTCTTCAAATGCCTTTTGGCAAGCGCCGTCCCAAATAAACGACACGCCCTTCTTGTTTAATTTTGAGAATGGCTGACACTTCCCAGATAGGTTCGATATGAACCGCCGGATATAGGCCAATCGCCCTTGTAACCCCCTGAGCTCTCTCAGATTTCTTGGAGGTTGTAAATCTTGAATCACTTTCACCTTATCAGGATCGACATGGATGCCCTTATTGGTGATGACAAAGTCGAGGAACTTGCCACTGGACATCCCAAGGAAGGATTTGGCAGGGTTCATCTTTAGCTGATGGGGTCGCATGAGCTCAAACATCATTTGAGATCTTTGATATGATCACTCTTGCTACTTTTCACAACCAAGTCGTCGATGTAGCATTCGACCGTTTTCCGGAGATGATCCTGGAAAATCTTCATCATTGCTCGCTGATACGCTATACCGCTGCTTTCGAATCGAACGGCATGATCAGATAGCGTAATATGCCGAGAGGTGTTCTCAACGCCGTGTGTTTGGCAATCGGGTGCATCTTGATTTGATTGTAACGAAAAGCCGTCCATAAGCGACATTCTTCGAAACGGGCGTGTTATCCACAATGGCGTCGGTGATCGGAAGGGGAAAATCATCCGGCAGGCGTCAGATTCTCAGAGTCCATACTGCATCCTAATTGAACCATTCTTCTTCATGACCGGGACGATGTTTGCCACCCAATCTGGATGTTGAACTTCCTTGATGAAACCCGATTCTATAAGTTTTTTTACTTCATCGACAATCGCCTGCATAATCTGAGGACGAAACCTTCTTTGTGGTTGTTTGACAGGTTTGACATCCACTTTGATATAGAGGCGATGTGTTGCCACATTAGGGTCGAGCCAGGCATGTCCTCGTAGCTCCAGGTGAGCACGTCGATATATTCCCTGATAAGGGCGATCAATTCTTTCTTTTCCTCCGAAGGAAGACTACTACTGATGTTTATAAGCTTAGGGTGCTCTTCATCACCCATATTGACTTGGATTACCTCGTCTTTAGTGGGGGGTTCTCTTTGCTCGAATCTATCCCCAAACTGTTCTTTGAGTTGATGGATCCATGGGTCTTCCCATGTTGACATATCTTTATCATCCTCATTAGTGGTGGGGTCGACTGTAGCCATATTTGACATCAAGGCCTTAAAAGTCTCTCCAAGGCTGACGTCGGAATCCCAAGCAGAAGAATCGGACGAGTGTCCGTCTCCTTCATCAGGTAGATGATCGTCAATCAACCATGAGCATTCATCTTCTGAGGAGGATTCATATCCCAATCCCCTTCTAAATGAGTAATAGTTGTCCGGCTTTCCTTTTGGGACGATGTCATGCAGGACTCGAGGACCTCGTCCGAAACAGAGACCTTCCCCTTGGGTCAAGTTGTACCCCCACTTCTTCATGATATCCAGTGTTTTCGGACTATATCTGAATGTGTGGAGTATAGGTTCGTTGTCATCTACATTTTCCTCTAAGAAATGATTCAGAATTGGAGCGGTGTCTCCTTTTCCGTAGACCAAGTCTTTTTCACCCCCTGATCTTCGTGGGATAACAAGTGTTGTTCCGAAAGAGTCTCGGAACTGCTTCTGTATTATACAAGATGATGGAGTTGGTAAATATAACTCGGGATCATCATATAATCCTGTCATCACATCAGCAAAAGACAGCGAGTACTTTAAATCATCTTTCATTTCATTGTCGGCAAATTGCCAGTTACAACTTTCATCCGACGATTTTTCATCGTCAAGATTGATTACAGCAGGTACAATATCATTAATAACAAAACCACCATCGTAATCAAGCCCGACTTCGATATTAGCTTCTTCACTGTCCGTGCCTTGGGCGATGGTTGATGTCGGACTCATTACCGAAGGAGGGAGTCGCGAAGTAATTCTCCATTCCTTTAAACGGTTGCTTATCCACACCACCGCCTTAACTTCATTATTTGTGTCTACATATTTTAGACAGCGATGAAGAGTAGAGGGAACTATAACGCTATCAGGATCCAAGGTCGACCCAACAACAAGTTATAGGAAGTCTACGCATCAATCACATAGCGGTAACTTGAATTTAAGTCCCCATTTGACACTTAATCCGGATTTTACCAAGTGGGCGGGAACCGCAGGTGTTAAATCCGTAAATTATTGTGCCTGTGGATGCCAGTTTATTGGCAGGAATCCCGAGATGGTACATGAGGCGCAGGGGCATGATGCTCATTATGAACCCGGATCAACTTGGATCCGGTTAACTATTTGGAACCAATATACCCGTAAAGTATAATGGTCTGTCATGTTTTGAGTTCTTTGTCTGCATATCTTCCTTCGTAAAGGCGATGCAGGGGAGGTGCTTGGCTGCCAGGTTGCATTGTTGTGCGGGCTCGTCAGGAGTCGGCTTTATCTGAGTTAAGAATATGAGTCGGCTTTATCTGTCATGATTGTAGGGCTTCCCGAGTTTCTTTTGACAGTCGGAGCAACTCGTAGAGAGTTATCCTTGTCGGGATGTTAGCCAATTGGGCCATGACATCGAAGCGGTATGGAGAGCTCGAGGTTCCCGGTTTATCCCTTACAATCGGGTGATTGAATCGGGACTGCTTCGGGATTTGAGCTTCCCGACTTGTCGCTTTCCGCGGCTTCACCGCTTTCTCCTTGATGTTCGCTTGTTGCACTTTTTCTCGCATGTGAGAGGAGTTGTTGTCACCCCCAGCACCGCCGTTGTCTTTGCATTTGGGTTCGGAGTTTCGGGATACTTGTAGTTGTACTCGTGTCCACTCCTGGTAGCGAAAACTTCAGGCTTCTCTTCAGAAAGTTGGAAAGTCGCCACTTCTTCATCATCCTTCTCTGGAATTGCCGAAGTAGCACGACATGACTTGCCTTTTCCCTTGGACTTCTTTTTGGATGAAGAGGCAGTCCACTGATCATCTTCTAGTAAATCAGGGTGGACCCAAAGGATTTCGCCATTCACTGTAGTATGCGGTACGAGTCCTTTCTCACGTTGTCGGTGAGGATCCTCGTTCACCATCTTCATTCCTACCTTTACCACTGGGGTTGGTTGAAACCAATCCAAAGGTACCGACCAAGTCGGGAAACCGCTGCTCCCACCTCTTTCTTTAGAGGGCTTTGGAGTAATGACCCCAACATCGATCGGGGCACGGATTTTGTCCCCGAGGTGATAACATGACTTGCTCGGTGATGCACCGCCTCCGTGATAGGCGCAGCATTTAGGTCCGTGAACCTTCTTTGCTTCCTCTTGATTTACAATTGGGGCAATTGATCTTATTATTCTCCAAGAGGTACTTAAAAATACCCGAACCTCATCGCCTTTGAATGAGTAAGTCTTGGGAAACCTTGAACCGTAAGGCTTCGCTTGAGGTTGCCGCCATCGGGCCGCAACTTCCGTGCACGGGTGCGGATCGCCGCTGAATTCGAACGCAGGATTACGCCCACCGATTTTGCTTGACCCTTATCTCTGCCGCGCGGGACAAAATTCTGCTTATTCGCATTTGCCGTTGGCTGTCCTTTTTCCGCCTTCTTCCTCTTAAGGAATCTTTCGGCCTGTTCTCCGCGAATTTTCAAATCCTTCCACGTATTGGATGGAGCCGTTCCCATTGCTTCGAGCACATCCAGGGAGAGATTATTGTGGCAGGTTTGGAGAATGAATTCCTCCGTGATTGGGTCTCGACAATTCATCGCCTTGTTGCGGAACCGTTTGACAAAGGTATCCACCGTCTCTCCGTCCTTTTGCTTCTCGTCAAGCAATGTTCCGATCGACACTTCGGTATCATCGTCGAAAAAGTTGGCAAGGAATCTGGTCTCCATGTCGTCCCAGCTGTGAATGCTCCCCGGTTTGAGATGGCGGTACCAATCAAAGGTAGCCCCACGAAGGGTGCCGACGAATGACCGAACCATCAGAGGCTCATTGCCAGAAATGACTCCGAGGTGCGACTTGAAGTAAATCAAGTGTTGAGTAGGTGAGCCCTTCCCGTCGAACGGCGTGAAGTTTATCAGGTTGAACTTTGCCGGATACGGGATCGATTCCCACTCCCTTGGATAGGGGCAAGGAATACCCGTCTTCTTCACCTCTTGGAAATCAAGGAATTAATTTTGCTCTCGAGGTCTCTTATCTTCACTCATGGGTACGGCCATATCATTCATTCTCCAAGCGACCCCAACATTCTCATGGATCGTGGTTGCCATTAGCGCACGGTTCATCTTCGCCCGTGTCACTATCCGTTTGGTCAGCGTCGATCGCGGCGACTTGATTCACCTTGGTGTTTCACGTGGCTTAGATCCGCTGGTCATGCAGCTCTCATTTGTTGCTTGGCGGATCCATCTCGGTTTAAAGTTCTCCTTTGTTTAGCTAAGGCTTCATCCGATATTTTGGCCATTTGATCGGTCGATCATAAGTGCCTCTTGTGGTTGTCCTAAGCTAGAGGCAGTGTTGTCGATGCCATTGCCGAGCCAAAGATCCCACACTTCATCTTTGATTATCATATTTTAATTACAAATTTATACCCTCATTACCTATTTTATATAAATAAATATCCTACTAATAACTATTTTTATCTTAATTTGCGGGTTAATGAAGAATTAATGAATAAAGGCTAAAAGAGAACTCAAATTTTCTCATTTTTAATTTTTAACTGAAGTCGAGATCAAGCCGAGCAATCTACGTAGTTTAAGATGCAAGGATCAAATATAAAAGAAATCAAATAAAAATAATGTTCAAGATGTTAGCCACAAAGAAATGGCGATATCTCTCAATCGAAGAATTTAACATATAATATATGAAAATCGCCTATCTCGATGAGACGGAGCTAACTGTATTTTTAGTTTTTAAATTCCAATCGGTTCACCAACCGGTTGGCCAATCGGTTGGCCAACCGACACAATCGATTGGTCCATAACTAACTCGATTTGTGGCTAAGATTTGATCCTTGGAGCCCAAGTTTCATCCAATGGTTCATGTGCATTGCTGTAGGCTATAAATAGGGGTTGAGGGGGAGAGGTTTGAGTGTGAAATATTTTGTAAAAACTCCATTTGGAGAGGAGGGTTACTCTTAATTGAGAAGACCTTCCAAAAATTATAACTTTTGTTACACAATAAATGAAATTTTTACCTCTTCAATTTTCTTTCTCTTCTTCTAATCCAAGGACCAAAAGGAGGATTAGATTAAGATCAGAGTTGTTGGTTTCTATTTTATTTCTTTTTATTTTCTTTCTTGTTCATTTAATTGCTTTGTAGCTTAGATTTACTTTCATGCAATTTAATTTCATGCAATTTACTTTCATGCAATGTATTTAATTCTTGTATTTACTTTCTAGAATAGATTTTTCTTTTCTTTAATTCACCTTGAGGCTAGAACCCTCTAGGGAATTACCCTTTTCTAAGTGTGGAGCTAATATTTGTGGGATCCTAGAGATTGTTTGAAACTAGCTAACAAATCCAACTCATTCTTGTGAGATTGAGATAAGCTAAGTGGATCTACTCTAGATTCCTCATATCTTTAATTAATTCTCCATACTTTACATTCTTAATTTTCCTCTTATCCTTATTTTTAGTTTGTTTATTTTTCTTTAATTGTCTTTCTCCTCTCTTGATTTCTTTTTCTTTTTATTTACACAAATCACAATCACCCTCCTTCTCTCACACTTATTTTCTTTTTATTTTCATTTTACCACTTTCATCTTTAAACCCCTCACACTCATTTTCTTCCTCGTTTTTATCACACACATTTTCTAAATCTCTCCACTCTCATTTTCTTCCTCGTTTTATTGCACATAATCCACAATCCACTCTCTCTTATCTCTCACGAACCACTTTCACCATTTTCTCACTTTCATTTTATTTGAATAACTCCTAATTGTCATGTGCATAATTTGAGAACCAAAACTTGAACAAAACTCTTCCTACTTCCCGTTCCTCGAGGGATCGATAATCTTATATACTATAACTTGATAGGTTGTATACTTGCAACTTAGAAGGAATCACTCAAAATATCACCATCAAGTTTTTGGCGCCGTTGCCGGGGAACGGTGCATAAGTAGGATTTTGATTAACTTTGGTTCCTTATTTTGTGTGTTTTCTTTTGTGTAAGGAACTTGGAGCTTGATGGTTAAGAGTTGAAGATTTGAGATTGAGGATTTGCCTCCAACGAGGCTTTGCGTTGCTTTTGCGTGGGTAACTTCTCTATCTAGTATTTTCAATTCCACCCTTTAGATAGTTCATATACATTAGAGACAATTAGGATTAAAAAAATAAAAAATAAAAAATAAAAAGATTTTTACCCTTGTCAATCTCTAATAAACTTCATTTCTTTGATTGTCAACCATAATAAAAATGAAAAGATTTTTATTTTTGCATCCTTTTAGTTGCTTTTAATTTCTAGGGTTGCACTTCATATAATAGTAGAAATTCACCAAAGTGATTTGAGCATCTTGATTTGGCACACACTTGAAAATATCTTAAGGGCAAAACCTCCTAATCAAGATAAGGTGAGGGATTTCATCACCCTTTCCTTAGCCCACAAATCACTAATTCCTCACTACACTTACCCGCCTCTTAAAATTTGATTAGGCGTTGGCCCTAAGGATTGAGCTCATTAAGGAACAAGAAATCCTTAAGTGAACCGGTCCAAGTTTATCCGATTAATTGGTGTCTAAGGCAAGGTTTAGGGTTATGAAGGCGCCCGAAAGGAAAGAGGTACTTAATTGATCTTTGATCTCCCTCTAGTACTATCCTTACGGCTAATTACACGAGTAAACTTTGATCTTTTCACTAAGGGAATTTTTGGTTAGGAGCTGGTCTAAGTCAAGTTTAGGCTTAACCCTAGAGTTAGGTGATTGAAAAGTGATTGCCTTGATTTGCTTTTAGTTAGTTTTTCCTTTTTCTTTTTTCTCATCATCTTCTTAACTTTTTCTATTGTCCTTTTTCATAAAAATAAAAAATTAATTTTGGTGTATGCAAACTTGGGTTAGGGATAATACCAATCGCTTAATTCGCTTTTGATCCATCTCTTGAACCAAACGAAATGGCCAATACCAACCCACGTTCTTCAAGATATTTGTTACCCCACTAGAAATGCAATCCCCTCTTGCATAAAACTCCCCGAGGTCAATGGAGCAAAGTTCGAACTTAGACCGCATTTTATTAACATGCTTCCCAAATTCCTAGGAGTAGAAACCGAAGACGCTTACATTTTCATCTCCGAATTTGAAGAAGTTTGCCTCATGATCAAAATGAGGGACTTAACCGAAGATGCGATCAAACTCCGATTTATTCCATTTGCCCTTAAGGACAAAGCCAAAAAATTACTATATAGCTTGCCCACAGATTCCATCTCCACTTGGGGTGAATTTGTAACTGTTTTTCTGAAAAAATTCTTTCCTATCCACAAAACAGTCAAGCTTAGAAACAACATTCAAAATTTTAAAATTGTCCCGGGAGAACCTTTTTGAAAGTATTTTGATAAATTCAAAGATCTTCTTATCCAATGTCCTCACCATGGTCTTGAAAAGTGGCGATTATGCCAAATGATTTATGAAGGATTGGATTATTCTTCAAAACTTCCTTAGAGTCAATGTGTCAAGGGATTTCATGAAGAAAAATGCCGATGAAGCTTGGGACTTTTAGAGAATTTATCCGAGAAAACCATGCAGTGGGAACACTGTGATTCATCAGTTCCCCAATCCAGTTCTAGAGGTCCTTCCTTAGAATCAAACATAGCCTCTGAAGCTAAGATGGCTACAATTCTACGCAGTTAGAAACTTTAGAAACCAAAGAGCGAGCTCGGCTCAAATCAATCAAGTTTACGCCTCGAGGTTATCATAGCTGTCTTTCTACCCATGCTTCAAAGCAATGTCCACTCTTAGGAAATACCCAATCTCTACAACGGATGAATCTTTGCATTCCGACATCCGATTAATGATCCATTTTCTCCAACCTATAATCGGGTTGGAGAAATCATCCATTTTGCATGGAATCGGGGTAATTTCTCGGAAATCAAAATTTCACTCCCTCTTCCAACCAACAATTTCCTAGGGCAACGCAGCTTTCTTTCAGCTTCTCAAATCAATTTTCCACAATCAAATCGGTCATTTCCAAATCAGTTTCCTCATCATCAATCTACAAATCATATTCCTTCAAATGTTGAGAAACGTCTTAATGTTTTGGAAAGGGGTTTGGAAGCCTTGATTAAAACCTCTACACAGACCACGAACTTGTTGACTCAAACATCTAGCACGATGAACTCCTTTATGCAATCAAGGGACAAATTCTCAACTCCAACACTCAAGCCATAGCTAGATTAGAAACCCGGCTTGGTCAACTAGCTAGCTATAAGTGAGAGAGAAAGGATCATTTCGAGTCAACCCGTGACCAATCCAAGGAGCGGGGTCAAGCTCAACTTTTCAAGATCAAGTGAATGCAATCCATTCACAACAGTAATGTCAGGCAACCATGTTAATAATCAAGTCCTTCAGAATGAGAGAATTATGTTGAATACATGCATCTTGAAGCCAACATTTGAAGAACCCTTTGTCAATGAACTTAGATTTTTGGAAAATAGAAAACAACAAGATTTTATTTTTGATGAAATTTTTGTTAATAATGAATCTAAGTTCAAAAGCATACAACCATTAATACCTACCTTCCATTGTTGCAAACATCACTAAAACCACGAAATTTTTAGAATTTAAGCACATCATTGATTATATCATTTTGAAATTCTTTAAATTTAGGGATAGAATTTTAGCAATAAGGTAGGATTTAATGTAGAATGTGAGCTTCTCATGTTTCATCTTTTATTCTACATTTTTATTTTTGTCTCATAATAATAAAAGAATTTATTCTTCTCTCATGTGAGAGTTTCTTGTTGTTCTTTATTTCAAAAAAAAAGAGAGAATAAATTTTGGCTTCACCCCCTTATCTTGAAGGTATTTGCGAATTTTTATCATTGTTGAAGCTAGCCGAACAAATGTAAGTGCTTCAATTATTATCTGTTTTACTTTGTGCATAATAGAATATGCATTGAGGACAATGCAAAATTTAGGTGTGGGGGTGGGAATTAGTCATTTTGCTCTTTATCTTAGTCATTTTTCCTCTTTTTCTTACCATTTTTTCTTTTTATGTCATTTTTCCTCTTTTCATAAAAAAAGTCACTTGCCAATTTAATAGAGTTGATTAATAATTGATCTATTTGATAGAATTTAAGTCTTCTAATCCTTAGTTAGTTCTATACTCAAGTTTACCTTTTATGATAACTTCAAATAAATTTCTTAAGAAATGATTTTCAAAGTAGTATACTTTACTTAAGTTTTAACTTAGATTTTTAATTAAAGTAATGAAATTTTTTGCATGTCTAACTTAGAGTTGAAAATAATTTTTCAAGTTGTCTTGATCCAAATATTGTTCAGAATATATATACACATACACATATATATATTATACTAACTTAACAAAAGAAGAAAGTTTTCTCTTAAAATTATTGGTGATTCTATTTTACTAAGCCTAAGTTGGTGAGTAATTAAGCCCAGGAGTATTTCTATGCTTAATGACCTAAGCCCAATTGGGTTGGGATTCATTGGCCCAAAACTCGCTAAATGGTCACTTAGAAAGCCGATTAAAAGAACAAAATCACCAAGGAATAAAGAGTAAATAAAAAAATTTTAAAAATCATACTAACCATGTTTTTATATATAGTTATATTTGTATATGTTCTTGAAGAATTAAATGGATTAAAAGACTTGAAGTTTATTTAAAACAAAGAGTTAGCATGTTCTTTTCAAAACTTTTAAATTAAAATTTTGAGTTAAACTTGGTTTTGTATAACTATAATGGAAGGATTTTTAAGAAAATTACATTGGAGTTATGATAAAAGCGTTTTCTTGAGTATTAACCAACTTCAATTAGAATGTTTGAAGATATTAAATGAATTAATTATTTTATTAACTTCTTTAAATTGGCAAGTTGACTGAATTTTGTGGGTATATTCACACCAAACCCTCCGCGAGACTACAACTTCGTCCACTAGGGTAACCTAGGGGTTTAAAGGATTGTTGTATCGCTAAATACAACCGCGATTCTGCGAAAGTGTGTTAGGTTTTCTTTTTATTTTATTTGCTAGAGGACTAGCAAAAGTTTAGGTGTGGGGTATTTGATTATCATATTTTAATTACAAATTTATCCCTCATTACCTATTTTATATAAATAAATATCCTACTAATAACTATTTTTATCTTAATTTGCGGGTTAATGAAGAATTAATGAATAAAGGCTAAAAAGAGAACTCAAATTTTCTCATTTTTAATTTTTAGCTGAAGCCGAGATCAAGCCGAGCAATCTACAGTAGAAGATGCAAGGATCAAATATAAAAAGAAATCAAATAAAAATAATGTTCAAGATGTTAGCCACAAAGAAATGGCGGTATCTCTCAATCCGAAGGCGAATTTAACATATAATATATGAAAATCGCCTATCTCGACGAGGCAGACTAACTGTATTTTTAGTTTTTAAATTCCAATCGGTTCACCAACCGGTTGGCCAATCGATTGTGACCGATTGGCTATCGATGTGGTCAAGTAACTAACTTTCGATTTGTGGCTAAGATTTGATCCTTGGAGCCCAAGTTTCATCCAATGGTTCATGTGCATTGCTGTAGGCTATAAATAGGGGTTGAGGGAGAGGTTTGAGTGTGAAATATTTTGTAAAAATTCCATTTGGAGAGAAGGGTTACTCTTAATTGAGAAGACCTTCCAAAATTATAACTTTTGTTACACAATAAATGAAATTTTTACCTCTTCAATTTTCTTTCTCTTCTTCTAATCCAAGGACCAAAGGAGGATTAGATTAAGATCAGGAGTAGTTGGTTTCTATTTTATTTCTTTTTATTTTCTTTCTTGTTCATTTAATTGCTTTGTAGCTTAGATTTACTTTCATGCAATTTAATTTCATGCAATTTACTTTCATGCAATGTATTTAATTCTTGTATTTACTTTCTAGAATAGATTTTTCTTTTCTTTAATTTACCTTGAGGCTAGAACCCTCTAGGGAATTACCATTTTCTAAATGTGGAGCTAATATTTGTGGGATCCCTAGAGATTGTTTGAAACTAGCTAACAAATCCAACTCATTCTTGTGAGATTGAGATAAGCTAAGTGGATCTACTCTAGATTCCTCATATCTTTAATTAATCCTCCATACTTTACATTCTTAATTTTCCTCTTATCCTTCTTTTTCTTTTGTTTATTTTTCTTAAATTGTCTTTCTCCTCTCTTGATTTCTTTTTCTTTTTATTTACACAAATCACAATCACCCTCCTTCTCTCACACTTATTTTCTTTTTATTTTCACTTTACCACTTCCATCTTTAAACCCCTCACACTCATTTTCTTCCTCGTTTTTATCACACACATTTTCTAAATATCTCCACTCTCATTTTCTTCCTCGTTTTATTGCACATAATCCACAATCCACTCTCTCTTATCTCTCACGAACCACTTTCACCATTTTCTCACTTTCATTTTATTTGAATAACTCCTAATTGTCATGCGCATAATTTGAGAACCAAAACTTGAACAAAACTCTTCCTACTTCCCGTTCCTCGTGGGATCGATAATCTTAAATACTATAACTTGATAAAGGTTGTATACTTGCAACTAAGGTAATCACTCAAAATTTACCCATCAAGTTTTGGCTCTTCTAGGGTAGCCCTCTCAAAAGCTTTGTTATAATTGAATGTCGAATAGTCGGGACCTTAAGCGAGTTAACCGTTGCGTCTGTGGGAATAGTCGTGGCGATGGTTCTTTGCGGTCATATTATTAGTGACCTCTAGTAACTCATCATCTCGGGATATCGTCCTTCTCTGAATCGCCTTGACCTAGGTCTTGGTGTTTTACGTAGTGAGTCTTTAATGATACCCTTTTGAACTTCGGTTTGGCAATTGCACTCGAAATCTTGCTTTGATGAGCTTGGAGCACATGCATGGCTGTGATGATTGGGGGAACTCCTTGAGATTTCCTCGAACCCCGATCTGTAGTACTTCGTTGGCATGGCCGGAGCAACCTCGTGTGTTGGCATGATCCCTCGGGTATATCGTCCTCATCTTGGATAAGCGTCTCCTTAGAAACGGACTATTTCATCAAAGCTGCGAAAGTGACTCGCCTTGACTTTCGCCGTTGTGGCGTGAAGTCTCGGCGGACTTCGGACCGATTTTCAATCCGGTGGGTGGGCGCATGAATCTTCTGTCTTTGTGGGTGCAACCCCCGCACTAGGAGTGACCAGCGATTTCTTTAGTGGACCCAGACGTTCCTTGATGGTTGGCCTGCTGATCGTGGCAGGTATTGACTCCGCCGGGTCTGGTTGTAGACCGGAGGTAATTCTGGTGTCGAGGTGGCTTTGACGGGGGCGCCGGTAAATTTTGTCTTGAGCGCCGGGGCAGGAATTTGACTGCTGGTAGGGCTAGGTTTAGACGCCAAGTTCATCGTAGTTGAAATGTCGACGGACATCGGCCTCCACACTTGGCGTCTTGTTGACGGCTTCTTGGCCGCCTCTTCCTTCAACTTACGGGCTTGTTGCACCAAAGCCCGTGCTTGGCGAAAATCTCGCGAGCCTTGGCTCCCGAATAAAGCTCTTGTAGAGGTGGAGCGGTTACGCTTGACATGGACCCATTCATTTATCGCCCGGCTTGTAGAATTGACCCACGATCTCGAACCGGTTTGAGTTAACACGGACCTTAGATCCGCTTCATAGCAAATCCGTCCGTTGATTCCATCGCTTTGGCGGCTGCTTTGCCAAGCGTTATGCGTTGCCTTTGGCGGGCTCTCTTAGAAGAGTCCGCGGCGTCATTGGCGAATTAACCCTATGAGATAGGGGCTCGTAGTTTTGGCATTGTTAGGTAGGGAATTACCGTTACTGCGGTCGGCGGTGGGGTTGGACTTTCTTGCCTCGCATCGAGGCGAGTGGATCTTCCTTGCGGCGGAGACCTTCTTGGACTTGCGGGGAGTTAGATCACGGGCCGAGGAGAGGTAATCCTCAAACTTTTAATGGTCGAACTGTTTTCGACCTCCTCGTGGCAGGATCGAATCAGCGGTTGCGACGATGGCTTCTTCATTGGCGCCGTTGGCTCCCAGTAATTACGCCCGGCTTGGCGGGGATTGGTTTTGTATTCATTATTTTGAATTTGTTTACAACCGTTGGCCTACAACAAAATTCAAATAAAAGAAAGCCTTTATTTAAGGCTTACAATTACAACTTTTCCTTCAATGAACAAGCCTTCGGATCTCTATTATTCGGGATCCTCGCTTGTGTGGGTTCTTCGCTGTCTTGGGACTTGTTTAGTCCGTGGACCACCAGCATAGTCAGAATCTGGTAGAAACCGGATTACGAAACTTCTGAGGCGTAAAGGGCTCGTTTCACGAAGGAAGCAGCAGCGGGGATCGCACTCACGAAGGAGAGGATCGCGGGCGGGTGAGATCTACTAGGAGAAATCACGCTATCCACGAGATTAAGGCGAAGCTCAATCTAGAGGGTATCGTAGTTCGACCGGATTAAGCTTACCTCGCTATATAGATCCGGAGTGGGAAATTAAGTACTTCGCCTGCTTTCCGGATGCATGTAGCGAAGGCTCGTAGATCTCGAGAACTCTCTCGGAATCTCGGAAAATCCAAAACTCCGACCCCATCTCGAATGAAGACCCCTCCTCTCTATTTATAGGGTTCAAGAGGAGGGTGAAATGTGACCAGGGGACGCGCCACAGCAAAGGCCGGGTGGGCGAGTGGTAGACGCTGCCCGCCGCACCGCCATGGCGAAGTGGTGCGGCCTTGGCGTGCCACCTCGACCAAGGCGAAGCCTTGGTGGGTTCGGTTCTTCGTTTAGCGGCAAACTCGATTTCGGGATTTTTCCGCCGTTCTCCGGCGTAATTTTCCTCCGGTGACGTCGCCGTTGTGTTTGAGTCCGTATCCGATCAACTTTCAGAGCTCAATCGGCTCATTTGCGTTGACGGACTAAATGCGGTTGATTCCGTCGTCGGCGTTTGAGTTTAGTCAACTTCGCCCGTCGAACTTCATCATCGGGTTTATTCCGCGATCGTCGTTTACGTTGACTTCGTCGCCTTATCGACTCACTTCATCGTTCGTCGACTCTCTTTATACGTTTTCGCGTAATCCGTCGTCGGCGATTCAGGTGCGTGTTGTTGGATGGGTCGTCGGTTGTCAGCCCACCGTCACGAGTCTTGCTCGGGTACTGATAAGCAATTTTCAATGCCTACAATATCGAAAAAGACCTAGGCGCCACGTAAGTCCTAGGCACCCAACCTACGGGTTGTCAATTACCAAGTCGTCGCTCCCACTAGGGGCCGATTCCAAAGACCAGGCTTGCTCTTTGCCTCAAAAGCGAGTCGACCATGCAGAAAAGACCTGCCGTCGTAGAAGTCCTAGGAACCCAACCTACGGGTCGTCAAATGGCAGAGCCGGCCCTACCACATAAGTCGACTCAAAAAGACCTAAGCACCACGAGTCCTAGTCTTCTAACCCGATGATTCAATATTGAATCGCCGACCCCACCGGGGCCGACACAATGCCAGGTACTTGATAAAAGCAAGATTGCCTAGTGATTCCTAGGTCATGAATACTAAGTTGTCTCCCCGGCTTGTAAACGCAAATCAAAGTCATGATTGATGACACATAGTAGCCAAATGCAAGAAAATAAATTAAATGAATTGTGTTCAACACTAAAACGCAAAACTTTTCATTTGATAATTGAAATATTTAGATCAATTTGCAGCTGGTCCCAGAGACCACACACAAAAAAGACAAAAAATGGGCGCCAGTCCTCGCCATCGGTGTCTTCGTCCTCATCTTCTTCCTCATCATCATCCTCGCCATCATCCTCAGCGCCTAAATGGACCCTTGCCCCCTTCTCTTCAAGACCCTGCAGGATGGGCAGACAGCTTTGCACTCGAGGGGGGTAGGTGAGACCGGGAGGTAGGGGTACCTCAGGAGGAAGTTGGGCCTTCAAGTGGTCGAAGCCAGCCTTGACGGCTAGCGACAACTCAACCTTCCCCATTGGCCCATGCCGATAGGCCTCAATTACCTCCTTTTTTCCCTCCTCCGACGTCACGAACTTGAGGCGGGTTTCAATGGATTGAGCATTAGCAACGGCCGCTTGGTAAGCCGTCTTCGACTCATCTAACTCAACCTTTAGGCTCTGAAGAGCAAGTTGTTCCGATCAAAGACTCTCTTGAGCCGACAGTTTTTCACGCTTCTCGGCTTCAATTTGCTTCTCTAGCTGCTCTACTTGACTCTTCCAGTCGGCAACCTCCCTTTTGGAGCCTTCAACCGTCTCCTTAAGCTTCAACGCCTCTTCCCTTAACTTCTTTATGGTCGACGACTGCTTGGCGTAATGAGTCTGAAGACCAGCGATCGTAGATTGCTTCGCTTCCAACTCACGAAGACACTTAGCGTCGACCCCTTCCCTCTCCGCTTCGAGAGTCTCCACCCTCTTCTCAACTTCTTCACGGGCCTTTTTCTCTTGAGCGAGCCTCCCCGCCGACTCGTCACACACCTGTACTAAATGATCAAAACGGTCAAAAAGCTCCTCCCTAATTAAAGCGCCCCAAACGTGATAACTTTGGAGAGCCAACCGCAACCCACTTGTTGGCACCCCCTTCAAGAAATCTAAATCTTTCTGGAGAGCAAACAAATTGATTGCGGCAAGCTAAGCTCTCCCAGATAGAAAAATCGAGTCCTCCTTATGGAGAAAGCGGTTAGGAACAAAATTATCAGCTCCGAAGGATCCCTCCTTAGGCGTGTACCCCTCCTGCAGATCGCCAATGAGTCGAGACCTTAACTCCCTCCACGTCCCCCTACTAGTCTCATCAACTTGGTGGCAAAAAGGTAGGGCATCGCCCAAGTGCTCGGATGAGACATGAGGAGACATACCCGCTGCTTCACCCAAAATAACTGGCTCTTTATCCAGTCTTCGAGGCGACTCAGGAGAGGTAGCGGCGACGGCTTGATCGGCATGGACCTCCATGCCCTCGCCAAGATCTTGCTCCCCCCTGCCGAGAGCTTCATCCACACCGGGAGAAGACTCATCTGCATGGCCAACTTTAGCCGGATGGTGTGCTAGGGAAGTGGACTTTGGGATCGACTCCTCCATGTCGGCCGACAACTTCCCCGCGGCCGTCCTAACCAGGCCCATATCGTCTCCCTCGGTTGTTTCCTTGGGAACAGACTTCTTCTTCTTTTTCTTTGCGGCAGCCGGCGAAGCGAAGTTTTAAGCCCTCAACATAGTCGCCATCTGGTCAAAATTCTTCGTCAATTGACGCTCATCTTTGGCCGACAAGCCTCCCCCTAGCCCTCTTCTGGGGCAACCGAAACTCCACAATTTTAGTCGAACTGAAAGTCGGGATGACTTTCGTAGACCCAGGCGCTATGGTAACTTTCGTCATACCGGAAACCCCGCCTTTTGGGTCTTTGGTTTGTTTTGGAGCAGCTTTAAGCAGCTTCTGCTCCTCTTCCTTATTAGTCTCTGTCGGCTTGACAAATGATAACCCCGCCGCCCTCAACGAAGCATTGTCAAAGAGATTGTGGATCTCGCGAGACCTAGAATAGTGTTTGATCTTTTCCAAATCTTGTCGCTCGCTGGTTGAGAGAGGAAGGGACTTCAATTTCTCCTTCTCGATCTCAGGCCAATTGCAGCAAGCCAAAATTGGGTCGGCCAAGAAAACCCGGCAATTTCACCTTCTAATCTTTATTGGAGTCGGGGATGTTGACGAGCTTGCCACTGGCATAACTGAAGAAGAAATGGGGGTCTTTCTTATTGGTCTTCATTGTAACCAAGTGGCTGAACAACTGCAAGGTCGGCTTGACCCCCACTCGGTGACATATCACCAAGAACGCCATAATCGTTGCTATGGCGTTAGGACCGAACTGCATTAGAGAAACCCCCAATCGTTCACAAACCCTCGTCACAAACTGGGGGAGGGGAAGGCGCAGTCTGCACTCCAGATGAACTAGGTATAGGGGCACCTTATCAGCGCTGTGCGCATTACGCCCTCCTCCGGCAAAGATAGCTTGAACTCTCTGGGAAGGTCATACCTCTCATAGAGCTCCTCCAAATCTTCTTCTTTCACCTTCGAACGCCAGGAATTGAGTATTCCAATTCTATCAATTGGAGCAGAAGAAGCAGCAGCCATGGCGATTTTTCCTTTTGAAATTCAAAAAGATGAGAGAAAGGGGGAAGTAAACTCTGTAGAATGCGTAAAGAAAACCCTCAATAGGGTTTAAGCATATATATAGCCACTCAAAGGACACGCATGACGGCTTTTCAATGGCTTGTCAGTGGCAAGATCAGCGGCCTAGATTGATTGTGGAATTCAAATCGCCTTACGAATATCGAGAAGCTCACCGCTTTAAATGTCCCACGTCTCTTCACTCAGAGATCGAAGCGACGTTGGCGGCTAAAGCATGGCTGATGTCATGTCGTGTCCGCCACAGTTACTTTTCCCCAGTCCTATCATGGGATCCAAACTCACTTATCGTCCCAGATACTCAACAAAACTCAATCATCCAAACCGACTAACAAAAAGGTGAAAAACGTCAACAAATAAGAAGTCGACTCTACTGACAACATATCACGAGAGTATGGCAAAAATTTTGAAGACGATTTAATTAAAAATAAGTGTCTTTATTCATACTTTCATAAACTTTATACTAGAAAAAATGCAAATTACATGGTTCTGGAGCCCTAAGCCTAAGTCAGGAGAGATCCATGTCGGCTCCAGGAGTAAGAGGCAATGAGACGTTTGTAGTCGGCGGAGGAGTCGGAGGAAGGTCCCGTGCCCCCTCATCACTCTTTCCCCTGCTCGAGCCCTCACGAACACCTTGACCGGTCTCGCCAGAGGGGTCGTCAGCCGACAACTCTGCCTTCTCCTCTAATCCCTCCTCGGCATCACCCCTACATATGTTGTAACCCGCTCCTACTTCCTCAAACCTAGTGAGAAGACTTACTTGGTTAGCTGTGCTTGGAGGATACTTGAGCCGTCCGGGGAAGTCTTAATACTCGGCAGAAAGTTGCTTCACCACGAAGTCGCTCCCCGCCTTGCAAGCCAACACTACCTCAATCTTCCCCATTGAGCTATGGCGAAACTCCTCGATGATGATAGGTCGATTCTTTGTGACGACTGCCGACTGATAATCATCGGACTCCAAGTATCTCACTTTGCTCTCTGCCTCGCATAAAGACTGCTTGAGCTGAGCACATTCATCTAATAGCCTTTGCTTAGCTGCCAACTCCTCCTCTAATTGAGCCTTGGCATATTGCGCGACTTGTTTCTCGAGAGCTGCTTGCGTCACAGTCAAGTCTCGCTCCCTCAAAACCTCGTTCGAGGATCCCAATCCTTCAACATTGCTCTGAGGCCTCCGCTTCAATTGTTGGACTTCGGCCAATAATTGTGCATTGGTCGCCTTGAGCTCCGATATGACCTGCTCCCTCCCCTTCACTTCTCGGTGCCAATCATCAAGTTCGGCTTACTTAGTAGAAAGCTCCATGACGACTTGGTCGAGTTCATCACCTTCACCGACTCCTGAGGCTATATGCTTCTTGCAAAGTTTCTCGTAAGCATTATGGCCTTGGGCCAACCGGCTATATGTTTCTTCTTCCACGAGACATCCTCGAGTCAGATAACTTTGAAGGATTACGTGGAGGCCCACATCAGGAATCTTCTTCAAGAATTCCTTGTCCTCAGGAAGATTAAACTGCTCCACCGCCTTGCCCTGCATATACTTGGATCAGAGCACCGACGAGCGCACATCCAGATGTTTGGTCGGATTGTATCGATGCGCCGCGTCAGGCTCTCCCTCATAGGGAGCGGCCGAAGGGAATGTCCCAATCATCGAGTCGTTCACTTTATCCCAAAACCCCTCCTCAGACTCGGCCATATAATATGGCGAAGGCCATCTTGCAGGGATAAAGTCGGTACCCTGACCCGTAGCCGGCTCTTTGCCTTGTCGGTGTGGTGGCCCGGTTTGGAAGTTGGTAGCTTCGCCTCTAGGTTGACTTTCAGCCCCAACGAAAGCTGTCTTCGCAGCAGCTTGGGGCGCATCTTCAGCTAGCCGAGGGCCAACCCACTCCTCTACCTGGGCCTTAGATTAATCTTCAGCTGACCGAAAGTCAGTCCTTTCCTCTGACTTGGATGACCCCGGTTCCATAGGGTTCACCTCGCTTTCCCCTAACCTTCTCGCTCCCCAAGGGCCATGACTCGTCTTCTTTGGTCGAGTCCTCCGAAAGCCATGATTGGCTGTAGGTACGACATTGGTCGTCGTTCCCTCACGGCCCGTGACCGTCGTCTTGGTTTGCTCTTGGACAGGTGCAACTTTCTGGAGTCGACTCCAGCTGCTGTCGTTTGGCCTGCCGAGTCATCACTCTCTCCTGAGGCTCTTCAGGAAGCTCTTCGTCCGATGCCGACTGCGCAGCAGCTACTGTGCCGGCCACTCCCCCAAAAGTTATGTTATCAGCTCTCGTTTTGTCTCGGGTACCGGGAAGGACAGATGAAATCCCAAGAACTCGCAAGACCGAATTATTAAGCAGGGCAAACATTGTCCTCGGCCCCGTGTATCTAAGAATTTGCCCCAATTCTCGTTGGTCCTTTGTCGACAGAGGCTTTGGTTCCAAAGCCTCTCTCCTTATCTCGGGCCATCTTGAACACCCCAAGTTGGAGTCGTCTCCCGTTATCCAGATAAACTTGTCCTTCCACCCTTTATTCGATTTGGGATGTCCAAGAACAATCTTAAACTCCCCTGTCATTTGGAAATGATAATGAGGTGATTTTGGAACAGTTTTGCCGGATGACTCAACACAGTCAACTTGGGCCCGATTCCCAACCAACGACAAATGACGGTGAAGCTTACCAATGTGGCGATGGAGTTAGGCTTCATCTGCATAGGGGACACACCCAAGGCCTCGAATACCCTACAGAGAATGGGTGTAACGGCAATCGCAGACTGCACTCCAGATGCTCAATATAGAGGGGAGCTCTCCCCTCGCCATGGTAGTACACCGGCGCTGACATCGCCGGCGCTTCTATTTTGAATCCCCTGAGGATATCAAACTTGAATGAAGGAGACGCATCTAAGCCTAGCTTACTGTTGAGCGAGACTCATCCAGTTGCTTCCGGTGATCGGAATCCATGACAGATGATCTTCTGACTCGCTGAAAATCGTCGGAGCTTCTTTTAGAAATATGGGAGGCAAAAGCTTGTGCTTTCTCCACTTTTTACATTTATAGGGGAGCCCACAAACAGTGGATCAGCCCATGATCAACGAACCAGATTAAAGGCTCAGAACCCAAAGCGTTGCCTCGAGAACCGACCCGCCCTCTTTGCTTTATAATGGAACCTACCACTGGGCCCAAAAAATGAAGCGTCAACAGCCCAAAAGCTGTCTGCTGATGTCAGCTGCGTCCCATCATGAGAACCTTCGAGACTCTCCCCGAAGGGGCTTCTGTTCACCCCTAGCCGTGATGCTATTTCATTCGCACTCATTTCCAACCGACTCTGAATGAAAGGGGGCAACTGTTATGGTCATAACAGCTAATACATGATCAGAGGAAACAACCTCATACGATTAAGTAAGATGAACACTCTGTCTCATTGGCTTGAGACAACTCACACCCTATTGCCGAGTCAAGCGGATCCCTCACGTCTTCCATGTGAACCTGATCATGATTGGCTGACTGCCTTCATAGACGACGTAGGCGGAACTAGTCGTCCTCTTGGATGACTACTCCCCTGGACGACACGAAAGGCGGTACTAGTCATCCCCTTGGATGACTACTCCCCTGACGACGCGAAAGGCGATACTTGTCGTCCCCTTGGACGACTACTCCCGTAGACAACGCGAAAGGTGGTACTAGTCGTCCCCTTGGACGACTACTCCCGTAGACAACATGAAAGGCGGTACAAGTCATCCCCATGGATACTTGACATCCGCCACTCACCCGAGATGGCTCCCTCAACTTTAAACGACGGTTACATGAAATCAAATCTGATCCCGATGGCACGTCAGTATCGTATTAAATACGCTTGTCAGCTCCTTAATTCCCCCATCTCTCACAGTAATTAAGGCACCTCGGACTAATTCGGCTGCGGACGTCGCCAATCCCATCTCATTAATGGCAAGGGGAGAGCACAAGTTCTTATATTAACTCTCAGCATGACACCTATCAAGACCACCTGCCACAGCCAGCTATGAAAAAAGTCATCCCATTAATTGGGCTACACGTGGAAGAGGAGGCTGACTCAATCACCAGTTTCTTATCAAATAGAAAGACGAAAATACCCTCCAACCCTAGGTACAAATAGCTAACCGTTCCACGAAACAAGGTAGGGATCTTTTCTCAGTGAATTTCTTCTCTCCATTGATTCTCATATTTTCCACACATACTGACTTGACCGTCAGAGGGACCACCGGAGATCCCAACTCCACCCTTTCACATGTTTCTTTTCCGGTGTAGGTGAACTTGTCAGATCAGCATCACCAGATACTAGAAGAGAAAGCGGACTCTATTACATCATCAACTAATCCAACAGGATCAAGTGACTGTGTGATTCTATACATCAACAATACTGATTAAAAGGGTTGAGTTATATTTGAATCAAAGATATGTGCAGTATTTCCTAGTACAAGTATGTTATAGAATTTATGATACTAGTATTCGAGAAATAAATTTGAAGAGCATGAATATTGGACTTTATATTGATTTGATGACAGATTGAACTAAACAGTAGCGCACCTGGGGTCCAAATAATGGCTGGATTTTAGGGGCGTTATAAGTGTGGATTCAGAATATCGCGCCATGGCATCTACCACCGCAGAGATCGTCTAGCTACGACGACTCCTTCTTGACATGGGTGTGTCTCCTACAAAAGCCACTCCTCTTCATTGTGACAACATGAGCGCAATTAAAATAGCCAGCAATCCCGTATTTCATGAACGCATGAAGCACATAGAGATTGACTGTCACTTCACTCGACATCATCTACTGGTAGGCACAATCTTTCTCCCCTATGTCAATACCGCTCTTCAGCTAGCAGATCTATTCACTAAAGCCCATACAATAAAATGATATTTATATTTTCTTGACAAACTATCATTGGTTAACCCAATTGCAGTTTGAGGGGGTGTTAAATATAGAATGTATAGCCCTTTTGTTTAGTCTCACATCGGGCAGAATAGAAGAAAGATGCTACTCATATTGTATATATAGACTACAATACCAATGAATATTGATAGGTAAATCAATGTGAACCTAAAGTTGTAAGTATACAACCATCAAGTTATAGTATAAAAAGTTATCGATCCGACAAGAAAGGTGTTGTAGGAGTTAATCAAAATCGGTTCTTATGTTGTGTGTGTGACAAATAAGAGAGTGATAAAAGAAAAGTGATTGTGGACAGATATGAGGGAGTGTTTGTGATTGTGTGCAAAATGAAAATAAAATGAGAATAAAATGAGTGTGGAGGGATTAAGAGTGTGGAAGTGATAAAGGGCAAATAAAATAAAATGAGATTGAGAGTGGAAAGATAAAGAGTGGTTGTGAATATGTGCAAATAAAATAAAATAAGTTTGAGAGAGGAGAAAGAATGATGAATAAAATGAAGGAAAATAAAGAAGGTAATAAAGGAAAATAAAACAAATAAAATAAAAAGCAAGAACAATGAAGAAGATCAAGAAAGTAAATATGGAGGATTAATTAAAGATATGAGGAATCTAGAATAGATCCACTTAGCTAATCTCAATATTATGTGAATAAGTAGGATATAAAACTAGTTTCAAACAATTTCTAGAATTCTCATAAATATTAGTTCTACATTTAGAAAGGACAATTCCCTAGAGGGTTCTAGCCTCAAGGCTGAATCAAAGAAATAAAAATAAAAAAATTAAAAACTAATCCCAAGAGGGTTCTAGCCTCAAGGTGAATAGTGCAAGAAAGGAAAATCTCAGCTACAAAATAAATGCAAAAGCAAGAAAGTAAAGACATGAAAGTAATTGCAAGAATTTAAAGTAAGAAAGTAAAGACATGAAAGTAAATCTACTCTACAAGTATGAAAATAAATCTAATTCAAGAGGGTTCTAGCCTCATGAATATTTAACAACAAGAAAAGAAAGCAAAAGAAAATTTTATTAGCAAAAGAGAAAAATTGCATCCCAAGAGGGTTCTAGCCTCAAGGCAAAAGTAAACATTCATCTTGATCTTCATCTCATCTTCATCTTCATGATCAAACAAAGAGAAGAAAAGAAAATATGAAGAGGTGAAAATATTTTTTATTAATTGTAACAAAAAGTTATAAATTTGAAAGGTCTTTTCAATTAAGAGTAACCCTCCTCTTCAAATGGAGTTTTTACAAAATATTTTACAATCTCAAGCCCTCACTCTACCCCTCTATTTATAGATAACAAGAATTTCTTACGACACTTAGATTTGTCTTGTCCCCCAAGTACCCTTCACAACCATAGGATTTGGCTTAGGCCACAAGCAACCCTCATAACCATAGGATCTCTCAAAATAATCTAGACCATTGATGCAATACTTAAGAGATGTACTTTGTGGGCTTTATTTCTTTTATATTTAATTAATTTAAGGCTCTTGGGCTTCTCTTAAATGCTCTTGGGCTTCTTAGAATTTTGCTTGGCCTTCAACTAATTGAATATATATTAATTAAATTCGGATTTCTAGCATAACCCATTAATGCTGATGAAATTTTTAGAATCTGGTAACTTGGATGACTCTGTCTCGTCGAGGTAGGTGATTTTCATATATAATATATTGAATTCTACTTTCTGGATTGGGAGATATCGCTTTTTCTTTACGGTTGACCATCCTGAGCACGAATTTGACTTTATTTTTTTCCATATTTAATTTGATTCTCAATTGCAGGCCAAATTATTAATAATTCTGACCAAGAAAATGATGAGTGCGAGATTTTTCTTCTAAACTTAGTCGTGGGCTTTAGATTTAGGCATCATGGGCTTCATTAGAGATCTTTTGGGGGGCTTGAAATAATCTTCATTTGAGCTCTTATTCAATAATTCTATATTACATGTAAATTAAGATAAAAATAATTATTAGTGGTATATTTGTTTATCTAAGATAGATGATGATGGTATAAAATTGTAATAAAAATGTGATTATCAAATATAAATATCATTTTTCTTGATTTGCTCTATTTCTAACAGTAAAAATGATGCATTACGACTAAGAAAATTAATACAAGAAGGCAAAATCCATATTTTCTCATATGTAAAGTTTGTTACATAAAATAAGATATATAAATCAGTAAGCACTCTGATATCTATTCATTTGTGTTACCATACAAACATCAAGGTTTTAGAGGAGGATGGCGGCGATATAAAAAATATAAATTTGAGTTCCTTCCTTATGGAGAGATTGAATCGAGCATCGATTCAAAAGAATTTCTTATAGATGCGCATTAAATTTATATTCTTGCAAGATTATGATGTATGTCATATGATACTAAATTTAAATTATTTTTTATAGATGTGATTGGAGTAGTTGATGAAATTTATGCGATTGATAGTATGGACAAGAATGGAAAAACATTTAGAATCTTAATAATGCATGATCATGAGTAAGTTACAATTTTATTATTGTTTATATGAAAAATATAGAAAATTATTATATAATATAGATATTAAATATAAAACTTTATTTTTGTTATCAATTTCAACACTATAGCTATTACGTTGTGGGAAGATTAAACATGTGCCTTTGGAAGAAAAACTAAAAGGGGAAAATGAAGGCTCTATTATTATCATTGTGACAGTCTACTTTCTTTTATATATATATATATATATATATATATATATATATATATATATATATATATATATATATATATAGATATATATATATATATATATATATATATATATATATATATATATATATATATATATATATATATATATATATATATATATATATATATATATATATATATATATATAATTTATGATAACTTATATATTGTTCCTAACAATAAACTTCATAATAATTCAATAATTAAAATAATTATATTTTTCCATAATTTTTATAATTTTTCCACACTTTCTTTTCGATTGAAAGGATTAACAAGCCTTTAGATCAGCATTATGCTACAAAGTTTTATATAGACCTTTCTAACAATAAGGATGTTATTCAAACTCAAAGGTATTTTATATTTTATATTTGGGAACTAACATAAATTTATTTTCATAAATTATATTAACCATAACAATGATTTGAATTACTAATAATTTTAAATTTTTATTCTAAAATTTTTATCTCAGTTCTATTGATCGCCAACTTAATACTAAAGTTTTGATCTGGGACAAGATCACCAAGTACATAAGTGAAATTTGAAATCGACAATGGTACTATTGATGACATATTTGAAGTAAAGGATTTGAGCGGCCGATGTAAGTGATTTCTAATATTTTTACTATTTGGTTATTTCGAAATTTTCCTATATCTTCAGTTATAGTTGTTCACTGAACGTAATTAAAAAATACGAAATATTGACAAGAGCTATATTATGAAATTACTGTATACTTGAATCGCTTAATTTATATAGGTTAATTGATTTATAAAAATTATATGAATTATATTACAATTCCACGAATAAATAAATACATAACTTAGAGACTCATGGTAAATAATTAACAGGATCTATCATGCATTATAATATCGACCATTGTCTTAAAGTTCACTTGAAGATTGAATCTTTAATCTCATCAATTTTAGGAGAATTTTTTTTGCAATGCTCAAATCATGATAATTGAGGAAATGCCGGGTGTGCGATATCCTTCCTATGCTGATTGCAATAACAAGTTGAAAGAGATCAACAGGGTTCTCTACTGTAGTTGTCACAAAAAAGAGATCAAATATATAGAAGAGAGGTAAATATTATATTATAAATGTTATAAACATTCATACTTTATAAAACATAAGTTTTAAGTGAAAGCATTTTAAATTAACACGAACATGTTAATTATCTTCAGGTACAAACTTGCCTTACAAGTGATGGATGGAACAGACATCACTACATTTATAATATTTCATCACGATGTTCTGCGATTGATGAAAATTGATCCTTTAGAATTAGCAGCTTCGTTGGGTTTGGTATATTATCTCAAATTACATTAAAGTGTGACTATGTTTTTAATTTAAACAATGAATTTCGTGTTGCTTTTACGTTGATAAAACATGATGTAGATAATACGAATATTCCACTTGCTATAAAGAGACTAATTGGTAGAAATATGCGTTTCCACGTGAAAGTTACAGAGTTTAATACAAGTAAATGCATTGAAGACTACACGGTCAATAAAATTATTAATGATGATGTGGATGATGGAAAACTCAGGGGATTATTACTTCTAACTAATGGTAAGGTAATACTTAACAAGATTATATAACAATGTCGAAAGGTTTGAGTAGGCTATGGTTGGGATAGAAATTCTGTTTGTCTCTATAATGCTAGGACATTTTTGAAAGATTATATAACAATGTAAGTAACAATCGGTGCTTTGCACGGATCTAAAATACTAGCTAATATATGTTGTAATAATAATACATACCAAATAAATGTACTTAACAAGATTTTATGAACAACTGGTGCTTTGCGGGCATAAATACTAGTAAGTATATATGTAAGGAAATTTGACACTTTTAATTTAGATATATTTTTACCTAACTGACCCCAACTCTGGGCACCCAATAATAATTGCTTTCTATTTTATATCATTTATAAAATAAAATACAATGATACATGGCCTCCATTGTCATTTGTGAATGTATCTAGAATATTCTTAAAGAAAAAGAAAAGTAATACAAGAAAAGAAAGAAAATAAATCTTCTTAGTTAAATTATGATTTTACCCTTTAAATTACAATCAGAAGATAATCATTCAATTTTTGATTGCCTCCACTTGATTTTTATATAGTAGTATAGATATCCATTATATATATATATATATATATATATATATATATATATATATATATATATATATATATATATATATATATATATATATATATATATATATATATATATATATATATATATATATTATCTTGTATATACAAATCTGACTTTTTCATTTGCCCTTTAATTCTCTATGATTAGTTTATGAGGTTAATTTCATAAAATGCCCTAAACTTTGAGAGGCTTTGAACATAACTATATATATCTGTGAACTTTTTTTATCCCACAAGTCCCTCATGAACTCGGGAGTGTCTAACAAAACAATCTGGCTATGAGCTCTTCCCAACAGACCCACTTGCATGTATAATTGGCAGCTGAAAGTGTCACAAGAAAACGGCTTATTTTGGCTTATAAGCCACTAAAAATAAGCTAGGATTTTAAGCCACCAAAAAGTAAGCTAGGAATCCTAGCTTATTTTTTAGTGGCTTATAAGCCATAAGGCTTGACCAAGTAAATGTGCAATATATCCCACATATTTCACAAACTTCCAAGCCCATTTATCTCTCTCCATTTCCATTAAATGTTTTTTGGTAACTTTGACAATAAGGATGGATTATAAGTCACCCGTTTGCCAAACACTCTATTATTAGAAATGGATAATCCACTAATTTTACCAAATATTTTGATTTATAGTTCATTGGCTCATAATCCATTTGTGGATTATAAGCCAAATAGATTATAATCTAAAATTGGCAAACATGCTCTACATATGGACATGCTCTACATATAGCCACAAGCAAACTTCATTTCATTATTTAACAAGCACACAACCACAGAAAGGCAAAGCCTATTTCGTCACCACACTACAAAATGAAGAAAAAGGAAAAGGAAATACGAGGACATTATTATTCTCCACTGCATCAACACATACAGCTTATTATTGTCCATATTGGGCCTGACATTGCAAATTCCACAGGGTCATAGTCACTTAGTTGCAGGCTGTTCATTGATTCTCAAAGAGAGGACAGCCTTATAATTTGCTGGATTCTCATTATCGATCTCCACATGTGCTGTGTATATTTTCCATTCGCAAAATGTTTTGGCTTTGGCGTTCTCAGTTTGTTGTTTGATCTTGTTCCATACTTCTTCCCCTTGAAAGTGTCCAGCTTCCCCCATCTCAGTATATGCCTGCATCAAGATTATATTTCCATAATGCAATGTATGGGTTTAAATTTTCACAAAACTATAATTAATTTTGAGATGTTTTGGCAAAATTACTATTATAATATTTTTTTGTATTGTTGAAAATTACCATGAATCTTTTTGACGAAATTTTTGTATCTGATGGAAGTAAGAGTAACTTGTCCGTGCATGCATGGGGAGCTTGAATATTTGTGACTAGATATAAGACTAAGGGTAATTGCATAAGAACCTCCACTATATCCTTGTTTTCGCACTTACTATCCCTTTACTTTCATTGCTGCCGAGATAGACTCCTGAATTAATTTTTTTGACTCTTTTATCCTTAAGTGAAAATTTCTCAGGTACCTAGCTAGGATGAAATTAATGATTCTACCTGACAATAAAAGAGTTAAAAAAAACAAAAACAAAATACCCAAGGGGTATATTTGCAACAATGAAACTGCAGATTAGTAACTTCAAAAGAGCGATACTATAGGCGGTCTATTGTGCAATTAACGCTAATGAAAAATCATGATAGTCTGAATCTCCTAATGTTACCTTGTGAACGCCTTCTTTCGACAATAACCCGTGGTACCAAGAAAACATCCAGTCATTCTTGTCACCGCTAACGATATTCTCGGCGCGATAGACAACAGCAGCAGAGGATCCGGTGGTGTGCTCAGTCAACATGGATGAATGCTCAAAAACACCCCACTGCCCATTCTCAATTTTTTCCGGGAATTTGGGACTCTTAAGATATCCATGCCAGTTATTATCTGTAACGAAATAGATGGGGTCCCCAGTGGCATTGTAAACCTTGCAGATTGTGGTCGGGCCCTGACCAGGAATTATCTTCTCCATCTCTTCGACAGAGCGTGGAGCTTCATCTTTCTTGTTTAGAGCCTCAGTCGCTCTGTCGAGCTGCGATATCTCCTTGCCTGCGTATTTCACCATCAATTTTAGTGTCTCGTTGGTCACAGGGACGCCGAACACTTTTCCTGCCATGGTCGATTGCTGCGATATGTGTTGATTGATTGTGTATAGATGAGATGAGATGAGAACACAGAAAAACATACCCCCTATATATAGTATTAGTCACATTACTTAACAAAATGGGTACTCATGGTGATTGGCTTGACTAGTCTTTTTTTGTTATCAATAGCATAAGACTCAAGACTTTTCTCTGGAATTTTTTTTTGAATTAATATGAAAAGGTTACGGTATATACTTACTAATTACTATTGTCATATTTAGCTAATTAGTCCCCAACCACCGCAATGTGTAGGATGTCCACATGTAGAAATATAGTTTACAGGTGAGGTGGGAACACCCGTTCCATGCCCATTGCCCATCCCATGTATATTATATATTTATATTTACCTATACCTAACTAGCTATCGTATTTAGTCACATATTAATTAACAAAAACATAAAACTTGATCTGAATCCTTATCGATTCCTGGTTACAACGTGTGCCTTAGCAATTCGCTTGACCAGTCATTTTATATATTATATAGAAAGGGATTTTAGTATATAATGAGTAAAATTGATCTGTACGATGCCACGTCATTAGTATGGCAAAACCAAAAATAATAATGGTCTAAGTATTTTAAAAATACACTATAAGTAGCTAATCAATCAGAACAAAAATATTGAAACTTACATTTTATACCAAATTGCTAAAAGTGAAATTTAAAAACATTTCAGCGCGTCAAAGAGTTATTGTGGAAGTAGGTGGGTTCAAAAAACAAACGAGTAAACTTTGAGTTTATTAGCTAGAAAAAAGTTTTGGAAAGTGAACGTGTTTAAAAAATAAGGGTTTTTTTTAGATGTTAGTCCTTTAAATTCTCAATAATTCATAATAATACCTCAAATCTTAGAAATTGCATTTTAGTCCCTAAAATTCTATTGGTCTTGCAAAATGGTTCCTCTGACAAGCTACGTTCCCTAAAATCTATCCGCTAGAAGCAAATTGATGATTTTATCCTTTTCTTAAGTTTCTTAACCTATTTCTTAACGGGTTTAAATCATATGCGGCTTTAAAAACTCAAACCCACTTATAAATCTTTTCCAATGGTCGAGAAAAGAATTCTCACCTAAAGCTAAGCTTCACAATGGTTATATTTGTCTAAAATCTATATAATCTGTTAAGTTTCTCTTCTAACCTATCTATCATTCCTCTCATTATTTAAAATATCAAAGAGAGATATTTTTATCTCTTTCATTATAATTCAAGGTTTCAAGAACACTTAGGCCTTTACATTTTTTGGGGAAAGAGAATAAAAGCTAAATTACAACCCTAAAGGATGGACCAAGAAAGATGGTCTTGGGAAGGAATCTCGAGTTAGAAGCATGATAGAAAGGTTAGTGGATGGAAAGAGTTCCTCTCCATCTTTGGTTATAGAGATTGTTTGCAATTACTTATGTGAATGGATAGCACGCCTAATGACACTAGAGAAATACCTGTAACACTATAAGGAGGGTAAGGATTGTCTACATCCTTAATTATAGAGAACTTTTATGATTGGTTATGTGAATTAATAGCAGTGGCAAATTCAATGCGCCCATAATTAAATGAACTTTTATATAATTTATGTAATGAATATCATTAATCACGAGGGTCCAGGTGAGGAGATATGATTGGTGAATTGAAGAGATTCTCTATAACCAAAATGTAGAGAATCTCTACCCTATAAAGATAGAAACAATTGGTTGACATATTAATTAACAAAACATAAAACTTGATCTGAATCCTTATCGATTCCTGGTTACAACGTGTGCCTTAGCAATTCGCTTGACCAGTCATTTTATATATTATATAGAAAGGGATTTTAGTATATAATGAGTAAAATTGATCTGTACGATGCCACGTCATTAGTATGGCAAAACCAAAAATAATAATGGTCTAAGTATTTTAAAAATACACTATAAGTAGCTAATCAATCAGAACAAAAATATTGAAACTTACATTTTATACCAAATTGCTAAAAGTGAAATTTAAAAACATTTCAGCGCGTCAAAGAGTTATTGTGGAAGTAGGTGGGTTCAAAAACAAGCGAGTAAACTTTGAGTTTATTAGCTAGAAAAAGTTTTGGAAAGTGAGCGTGTTTAAAAATAAGGGTTTTTTAGATGTTAGTCCTTTAAATTCTCAATAATTCATAATAATACCTCAAATCTTAGAAATTGCATTTTAGTCCCTAAAATTCTATTGGTCTTGCAAAATGGTTCCTCGACAAGCTCGTTCCTAAAATCTATCGCTAGAAGCAAATTGATGATTTTATCCTTTTCTTAAGTTTCTTAACCTATTTCTTAACGGGTTTAAATCATATGCCGGCTTTAAAAAACTCAAACCCACTTATAAATCTTTTCCAATGGTCAGAAAAGAATTCTCACCTAAAGCTAAGCTTCACAATGGTTATATTTGTCTAAAATCTATATAATCCTGTTAAGTTTCTCTTCTAACCTATCTATCATTCCTCTCCCGTATTTAAAATATCAAAGAGAGATATTTTTATCTCTTTCATTATAATTCAAGGTTTCAAGAACACTTAGGCCTTTACATTTTTTTGGGGAAAGAGAATAAAAGCTAAATTACAACCCTAAAGGATGGACCAAGAAAGATGGTCTTGGGAAGGAATCTCAGAGTTAGAAGCATGATAGAAAGGTTAGTGGATGGAAAGAGTTCCTCTCCATCTTTGGTTATAGAGATTGTTTGCAATTACTTATGTGAATGGATAGCACGCCTAATGACACTAGAGAAATACACTGTAACACTATAAGGAGGGTAAGGATTGTCTACATCCTTAATTATAGAGAACTTTTATGATTGGTTATGTGAATTAATAGCAGTGGCAAATTCAATGCGCCCCATAATTAAATGAACTTTTTATATAATTTATGTAATGAATATCATTAATCACAGGGTCCACTGAGTGAGGAGATATGATTGGTGAATTGAAGAGATTCTCTATAACCAAAAATGTAGAGAATCTCTACCCCTATAAAGATAGAAACAATTGGTTGACATATTAGAGATTTGCAACAACCAACCACTTTAACACCAACAATAACCTTCTGAACTCAAAATGTGACTACCATTGATGGGGATAATATATGCTAAGTTGCAAGTGCACAACAATCAAGTTATAATATTTATAGATATCAATCCATGGGAAGAAGAGTATTAGAAAGACTAATCTAAATGGGTTCTAGAATTGTGTAGGAACAAAGAATGAGAGTGGTGTGTTTTGGATAGAGGGTTTTATCACAAAAATAAAAGGCTAAAACAAGAGGGAAGAAAGAGAGAAAGAAGACAATTAAAAAGAGAATAAAGAGTAGAGTCAAAATAATAAATCACAACAAGAAACAATTTAAAAGATGGAGGAAATCAAGATAGAAGACTCGAATCTATGATTGAATCCACTAGTTAATTTTAATTTGGAATTACGAACTACTCACTTTTAATTCTCATATTACTTTAGAATTCTTAAGCATAGACTATCAAGTTACTCAAAAGCAGGCATAATCTATCAATTTACATCCAAGCAATATCACCATTCATGAAAAGCAATAAGTAGATAGTGACTCTAGAATTGAATAAGCATAACCTATCAAACCACTAAAGAAAAGCATAGACTATGCAAATCTTTTTCTACCAATTAGTTTTCTAGTTGATTATACTAAGCATGATCATGTTAAGCACAAAGAGAGTAATTGAAAACCAAAAGGAAATTAAACTAGTTTCATCTAAACCTAGATTTCCTACAAGAATTAGTTACTCATTTTACAAAATAAAAATAAATAAATAAATTTATACTAGAAAGCATTAAAGATAAGAAAGTAAATCTAAACTATAAAGTAAATAAAGAACGAAAGAAAATATACTCTACAAAGCATAAAAAAAAATAAAAATAAAATCTACACTACAAAGCAATAATAGAGTAAGAAAATAAATCACACTATAAAGCATGAAATATATTTACACTCTGAAGCAATAAATCTAATCTACCAAACATGAAATGAAAAACTAAAATAAAAATCTAAAGCATGCAAAATCTAAGCAAGAAAATAAAAAGAGGAAATGAAGACTTACATTGTAAGAGGTTGACCCCTTGAAAAGCAAATCTTCAACACCAAGGAGAGGTAGAAAGAAAATGAAAAAAGAGGAAATTTTTTTATTAATGCAAACTAAAAGTTTAAGGTCTTTTCAATTATGAGTAACTCTCCTCTCTGAAATAGAGTTTACAAAATTTTTACGTCCCAAAACCCTTCACTCTATCCACTTATTTATAGCCTACAGCCTTCAACCACAACCCTTGGATTAATCTTGGGCTCCAAGAATTCAAAATCAGCTATTAATTGAATCTGTTGCAAACTAATCAATTAGCTAATCGATTAGTTAATTAATGAGCTAATCAGTTAGCCCATCAATTAGTTTATAACAGATTTGCAATAAACTTTATTGACTTTGTTGACTTCGTCTTCTTTGGGCTTTTGGGCTTCTTCTAGGCTTCAATATGGGCTTAAAAAATAAGGAAAACTTATTTCTTTAAGCTCTTATTTGATAATTCTTCATTACCTGTAGATTAAGATTAAAAAAATAGATATATTTATCCAAATAAAATATATAATGAGGGTATAAAAGTTAAATTAAATATAGTGATCAAATACCCTACACCTAAGCTATTGTTAGTCCTCTTGCAAAGAAAATAAAATAAAAAAGAAAAAAAAAATCCTAACTCACTTTCGTAGGAATCGTAGTTGTATTTAGCGCATATGATAAGCCTTTAAACCCCTATGTTATCCAAGAGAACGAGTTGTAGTCTCATGAGGGTTTGTAGTGAATATACCCATAAAATTCGGTCAACTTGTCACTTTGAATAAGTCAATATAGAATTAATTCTCTTGATAGCTTTAAACAATCTAATTAAAGTTGGTGTTTACTCAAGAAAATATTTTTATGCATAACTTTAAAATAAATGTTTTAGAAGATCTTTTCATTGTACTTATACAAAACCAAGTCCAAATTAAGGATTTTATTTTAAAATTCTGAAAGGAACATGCTAACTCTTTGTTTCAATCAATTCCCATATATATATATATATATATATATATATATATATATATATATATATATATATATATATATATATATATATATATATATATATATATATATATATATATATATATATATATATATATATATATATATATATATATATATATATATAATTTATTCCTTGGTATTTTTCTCGACTTTATCGAGTTTCTCTAAGTGACCATGTAATGAGCTTTGGGCCAATGGATCCCAACTCAATTGGGCTTTGGTCATTAAGTATAGAAATACTCGTTGGGCTTAATTGCTCAGTCAACTTAGGCTTAGAAAGATAGAATCACCTTAGAGTTCAATAATATTATTAGTACCTATTTTTTGCACACTTCCTTTTTTCTCTTTTTTTTTCGAGTTAGTACACAAACAAACACTTGCACACACTTGTATACTTGGCCACAATATGTATGTGTGTGTGTCTATATATATATATATATATATATATATATATATATATATATATATAACTTGAGAAATTTTAAGATTAAGAGGACTTGAGAAATTGTTATCCACTCTAAGTTTAGTATGAAAAATTTCATTACTTCAAATAAAATTCTAAGTTAAAGCTATAGCACGGTATAACACTTTGAAAATTATTTCTTAAATATTTTTCAGAATTATCATAAATGCTAACTTGAGTATAAAACTAACTAAGAATTAAGAAGTTTACAATTCATTATGTAAATTAATTAGTAATTAACTCTATCAAGTTGGCAACTGATAATATTTTTTAAGGAAAAGAAAAGAAAGGAAAAGAAAATATGAAATAACCGGAAAAGAAAAGAAGAAGAAATGATAAAATAAAGAGAAAAGATGACTGGTCTCCACTCCCACATCTAAATTTTTCATTGACCTCAATGCAAACTAAATAATGCACAAAGTAAAGCAGATAATAAATTAAGCACTTACATTTGTTCGGTTGGCCTTAATAATGATAATTTGATAAAAATCTGTGATAACCTTTCTGACGTGTGTGAGGAGGATGTAGCCAAAAATTTTATTTCTCTCTTTTTTTCTTTTTTTTCAAAAGAACAAGAAACTCACAAACGAGAGAAGAATAAATTCTTTTTTTATTCTTATTATTATGAGACAAAGAGTAAAGATGTAGAAAAAAGTTTTAAAATGAAAAGCTCAAGTCCTACATCAAATCCTACTTTATTGCTGAAATTCTACATATGATTTTGAAGAAGTGTAAAATAATGAACACTTTTGTATACTTGAATTCTGTACTTTACGGGGTTTTTAGTAATTTTTGCAGCATTGTATTGTAGGTTGGTAAGGAGTAATTGGTCAAACCAAAATCAATGTGTATGTCGTTGATATGCATTTCCGCCGATGGAATGTTGGGTTCAGAATTAGACCAAAGATCAAAATATTGTTCTAGCTTCTCAAAGAACTTAATCTCAACACTGAAAATCTCCTCTACACTGAAGTTCATGATTGAAATGTGACGAGTTGATTAGTCCATCTTTCTTGGAAATTCAAGTTCTTCATTAAAAAGCCTGATTTCTTCATTAATGATCTCCTTAAAACTCAGGTCAGTAAGATCTGACTCACACTCCCCTTCTAACTGTTCACTCGATATTCTCTAGATGTAGTTCACTTCTAGGAGTTGATCTGATAGATCAGTCGGCTGGTCCCCTAGATTGAAAATGTTAAGATCAATAGTCATGTTCTCAAAGGATAGCTTTATTTGATCAATCCTATAGTTAATCAGAGCATTAAAAGTTGCTAAGAATGGTCTTCCTAAAATTATAGGTATCTGACCTTTGGGATTAGAAACGGACTGTGTTTCCAAAAATATGAAATCAATGGAAAAATAAACTCCCCAACCTTGATTAGAACATCTTCGATGCTCCTTTGGGTATCTTTATAGATCTATTAGCTAACTGGAGAGTACATATGGTTAGTTTTAATTCACCTACCCCGAGCTGTTGATAGATTGAATAGGGAAGAAGATTCACACTAGCTCCTAAGTCTAGAAGTATCTTATTAATGAAGATAGTTCCTATGAAACACGAGATAGTAGGACAACTAAGATCCTTATGTTTCAAAGGCATGGACTTTAAGAGCACGTCATTGATAATGGAAGCTGGAAAGACTTTCTTAGAAATATTGGTGGTTCTTTTCTTAGTGCACAAATCCTTCAAAAATTTTACATACGATATGATTTGTTAGATGGCATCTATAAGAGAAATGTTAACTTTGACCTGCTTAAAAATTTCTAGGATTTTCTCTACCTGAGGAGCGTTTTTCCTAGGTCTGAGTCTATCTAGAATGGGAGCAATGAGATTATACCTATCGAGATTGAGCATAGGTTCGGTTTTGGCTTCTTGGTCATCGAAAGGGCGTGATTATTTAACAGAGTTATCAGAAGGAGAGGGAGTTTATTTAGATAAAGAAGGAGTTCATTACGAAGGTATTCTAACTTGATTATCTATCTGTTTTCCTAACCGTAATATATGGAATGCATTTGCTTGAGCTGAGTAGGTTGGACTCAATTCAGTGTCTTTAGGATTTGCCATAGGTTGACTCAAAAATTTTCCCTTTTCTCTCTCACTCATGGCACTAGCTAACAGATTGAGTTGGGTTTCTAGTCTAGCTATAGCTTGAGTGTTAGAATTAAGCAATTGACCGGTTATTTGCATGAAGGAATTCAGCGTATTGGATGACTAAGTCAACATGTTGGTGGTCTGAGCAGATGCCCTCATCATAGCTTCTAGTCATTTCTCTAAGACACTGAATATTTTGACATATTTAAAATTCAGTTGAATAGGATTTACAGGTTGATTTTGAAGAGATGGATTCTTATATGTAGGATTGGGTTGTGGAAAATTATTCGGTGTGTTGAAAGGAACTGTGTTTCCTTTTAGAAATTATTAGGGTTGAAGTGGGAATGAAATTTTAATTTTTGGAGAAATTCCCCTTATTCCATACAAAATTCAGATGATTTCTTCAATTCGGATTATAGGTTGGAGAAGACGGATTTCTCCCAGGATGCTAGAGTACAGCGTTCACCTGACCTAGTAGGTGATTGTTACCTAAGAGAGGATATTCCTCTGAAACATGGGCTTGAGATAGGCAATTATGACATACTGGGGCAAAAACTTGATTAATTTAAGCTGGGGCTCATTCTATGATTTCTAGGGCTTCTAACCTATGCAGGGTTGTTGCCATCTTAGCTTCAGAGGCGATGTTTGACTCTAAGGAAAGCCCACTAGTTTTGATTGGGGAAACTGATGAAACTCTTTTATCATAGTGTTCCAAACCATAATATATGGAATGCATTTGCTTGGTGAGTAGGTTGGACTCAATTCAGTGTCTTTAGGATTTGCCATAGGTTGACTCAAAATTTTCCTTTTCTCTCTCACTCATGGCACTAGCTAACAGTTGAGTTGGGTTTCTAGTCTAGCTATAGCTTGAGTGTTAGAATTAAGCAATTGACCGGTTATTTGCATGAAGGAATTGGTATTGGATGACTAAGTCAACATGTTGGTGGTCTGAGCAGATGCCCTCATCATAGCTTCTAGTCATTTCTCTAAGACACTGAATATTTTGACATATTTAAAATTGATTGAATAGGATTCTGAGTTGATTTTGAAGAGATGGATTCTTATATGTAGGATTGGGTTGTGGAAAATTATTCGGTGTGTTGAAAGGAACTTGTTCGCGGTAAAAGTCGGGATGATTGTCATTGATTTGAATTTGTTTACAGCTTCTTTTGCCTACAACAAAATTCAAAAGAAATCGCTTTTATTTTAAGCATAATGAAAATCAAAAAGATTGCGACTTTTCCTAAACAAACACGAGGATCTCTGTTATGTCGAGGTCTCGCCATGGGTTCTTTGCCTGCGTCGGGACTTTTGTGTCCGTGGACCACAGCGCAATTCGATCCGTAGAGCGGTTGCGGAACTACAGATGTAAAGGGGCTCGTTTCACGGAAGCTGAGGGGATCACACTCACGAAGGAGAGGATCGCTGGCGGTGAGATCTACTAGGAGAAATCACAGCTATCCACGAGATTAAGGCGAAGCTTAATCTAGAGGGTATCGTAGTTCGACCCGTCGGTTACCTTTGCTTATAGATCGGCGTCGGTGGACTTGAGCTCGCCGGTGCTCGAACCGTGCGCCGATTACTAGATCTCGCAAGAATTCTTGAAGTCAGAGCTCTTCCAAATCACCAAAATCCAAGCCTCAGGAAGCCTTGAAATCCCCAAAATCCCGGACCTCTCCCACCTTCAAGACCCCCTATTTATACAAAAGAGGGGGATGTGTAGCTGTGGCTCGGCCACTTCGAGCCACTCCTGCAGTTGGTCGAGGTGGCTCGGCCATGGTGGCCGAGGCACCTACCACTGTGAGGCACCTGCCATGGTCGGTGCCCCGCCAGACAGGAGGCCGGCAAAGTGGCCGAGCCTCCTGCCATCACTGGGAGCACTCCTCAGTCAAGGAGAGGTGGCTCGGCCAAAGTGGTCGAGCCACCTTGGCCATTTGGCCGAGGTGTCAGCCGCTTTCCAAGCCACCTTTCCCGCCGATTTCACTCACGACTCTTTCGGTCTTCGGGCTTAGTTTTGCTCGGTGATGTCGCCATTGGGTTTGAGTTCGTGTCGATCAACTTCGAGCTCGGGCGGCTCGTTTGCATCGGCGGACTAAGTGCGGTTGATTCGTCTCATCGGCGTTTGAGTTTAATCAACTTCGACGTCGTTTCATTGGCTCGACGTCTTGCCGACTCACTTCATGTGCTCGCCGACCGCTTCTATGCATGGTACAGATGCATTTTACGTCGGTTTGTCGAATGGATCGTCGGTTGTCAACCCATCGCCACGAAGTTTCGCTCGCACCGATAAGCAATTTTTATGCCTCTGAAGCTGTGTTTCCTTTTAGAAATTATTAGGGTTGAAGTGGGAATGAAATTTTAATTTTTGGAGAAATTCCCCTTATTCCATACAAAATTCAGATGATTTCTTCAATTCGGATTATAGGTTGGAGAAGACGGATTTCTCCCAGGATGCTAGAGTACAGCGTTCACCTGACCTAGTAGGTGATTGTTACCTAAGAGAGGATATTCCTCTGAAACATGGGCTTGAGATAGGCAATTATGACATACTGGGGCAAAAACTTGATTAATTTAAGTTGGGGCTCATTCTATGATTTCTAGGGCTTCTAACCTATGCAGGGTTGTTGCCATCTTAGCTTCAGAGGCGATGTTTGACTCTAAGGAAAGCCCACTAGTTTTGATTGGGGAAACTGATGAAACTCTTTTATCATAGTGTTCCAACTGCATAGTCTTTTCAGACGAATTCTCTAAAAACTCCCAAGCTTCATTAGTGTTTTCTTCATAAAATCCCCTTGACACATAGATTCTAAGGATGCCTTTGAAGAATAACCCAATCCTTCGTAGATGATTTGGCATAAATGCCACTTTTCTAGATCGTGATAAGGACATTGGATGAGAAGATCCTTACACCTATCAACATACTTCCAGAATGTCTCCCCTAGAATTATTTTGCAAGACAGGATGCTAATTCTAAGCTTTACCATTTTGTGGATTGAACAGAATTTTTTTAGAAAAATGGTAATAAATTTATTCTAAGTTGAGATAGAATTTATGGGTAAGCTACACTGCCATTTCTTGGCTTTGTCCTTAACAGCCAAGGGATAAATCTGAGTTTAATTGCATCCTCAGATAACTCTCTAATCTTAACTATGAGAGAGACTTCCTCAAATTCGAATATAAAAATGTATGCAACTTCAGATTCATTTCCAAAGAATTTTGAAAGCATGTTGATGAAGTGAGGTCTAAGCTCATAATTTCTACCATGGCATTAACATCATGAAGTCTAATGCAAGATGGGATTGCCTTCCTATTAGGATAACACATATCCTAAAGAACAGATGCGATTGGATTTGCCAAAATAATCACCCCTAGCTTTAGGATTAAACTTAAACTCAACTAGACCAGCTCCTAGCCAAAAACTCCTTGAGTGAAAAGATTAAAGTTTACTTGATCAGTTAGCCAGGTAATGATAGTACTAAAGGAAGGTCAAAGACCGTTTAAAGCCCTCTTTCATTGCAGAGTATTTTACGCAACTCTTAAACATTACCTTAGATATCAACGAAGTTAAATAAACTTAAACCAGTTCACTCAAAGATTACTTGTTCCTTAATGAGCTTGAATCCTTAGAGCCAACGTCTAATGAGTTTTAGAAGGCTTGAATTTGTGTAGTGAGGAATTAGTGTTTTTTGGGATTAAGAAAAGGGTGATGAATTCCCTCACCTTATCTTGCTTTGGGGTTTTTGCCCTCAAAAGTATTTTCAAGTGTGTACGCAAATCAAATTGCTCAAATCACTTTGGTGAATTCCTATAACTATTTGCAATGCAACTCTAAGAATTAAAAACAACTACAAGAGGACGCTAAAAAAATTTAATTAGGATCAACAAATAAACAAATGAGAGAGAGAGAGAGAGAGAGAGAGAGAGAGAGAGCGCTCTTAATTGAATTTATTATTTTGTTTAGTAGTTATTCAAGTGGAGAGTGGATTTTATTATGGTCAACAAGAGAACATTTTTATTTTTTCTTATTAGTTCCTTATTTTCTCTAATTGTAAAAAACTAACTAGGCGGTGGAATTAAAAATCATAAGAAAGAGAACTCACCTTTTCAAGGGGTTGACCTCTCTTGAAGCAAATCTTCTTCTCTAGTCTTTAATCTTCTTCTAGTTCAATCATTCATAATGAAACACACAAATCAAAAAACCAAAATACAAAAACTTTAATTTCCAGCACCTTCTCTGGCAACGGCGCCAAAAACTTGATGAGGATAATATATGCTAAGTTGCAAATGCACAACAATCAATTTATAGTATTTATAGATATCAATCCACGGGGGTGAGTATTGAAAGACTAATCTAAATAAGTTTTTAAATTGTGTGGGAACAAAGAATAAGAGTGGTGTGTTTTGGGTAGAGGGTTTTGTCACAAAAATAAGAGACTAAAACAAGAGGAAAGAAAGAGAGAAAGAGAAGACAATTAAAAAGCAAACAAAGAAGAGACTCAAAATAAGAAATCAAAACAAGAAATAATTAAAAGGCGGAGGAAATCAAGGGAGAAGGCTAGGAATTTAGGATTAAATCTAGTAGTTAGTTTCAGTTTGGAATTAAGAACTATTCTCTTTTAATTCTCATAGTACTCTAGAATTCTTAAGCATAGACTATCAAGTTACTCAAAATAAGCATAACCTATCAAATTCACATCCAAGCAACATCATCATTCATGAAAAAAATAAATAACTAGATAGTAACCTTAAAATTAAATAAGCATAACCTATCAAATCACTTGAGGAAAGGATAGAATATAAAATACTTCTTCTACCAATTAGTTCTCCAGTTAATTATCCTAAGTATAATCATTTTAAGCACAAAGAGAGTAATTCAAAAACAAAAGGAATTTAAACTAATTTTATCTAATCTTACATTTCATACAAGAATTAACTACTCATATTACAAAATAAAAATTAAAAATTTCTCTGGGAAAGCATTAAAGACAAGAAACTAAATCTAAACTACAAGGCAAATAAAGAGAGAAAGAAAATCTACTATACAAAGCATAAAAATAAAATAAAATCTACACTACAAAGCAATAAAAGAGTAAAAAAAATAAATCTACACTACAAAGCATGAAATAAATTTACACTACAAAGTAATAAATCTAATCTACCAAACATAAATTAAAAACTAAAATTAAAACCTAAAACAAGCAAAAACTAAGCAAGAAAATAAAAGAGGAAATGAAGACTAACACTGCAAGGGGTTGGCCCTATGAGAAGCAAATCTTATCACTAAAGGAGAAGAAGAAAGGACAAGAAAAAAGAAACTATTTTAATAATGCAAACTTAAAGTATATAATTTGGAAGTCTTCTCAATTAAGAGTACCCTCCTCTCCAAAATGGAGTTTATAAAATTTTACATCCCAAAATCCCTCACTCTAACCCCTATTTATAGCCTACAGTCTTCAACCACAATCCTTAGATCAATCTTGCGCTCAAAGAAATCAAAATCAGCCATAAATTGAATCTGTTGCAAACTAATCGATTAGCTAATCGATGAGCTAATCGATTAGCCTATGGATTAGCTTGTAACATATTTACAACAAACTTTGTTGACTTCATCTTCTTTGAGCTTTTGCATTTTCGAGCTTCTTCTAGGCTTCAATATGGACTTAAAATGAGGGAAATTTATTCCTTTAAACTCTTATTCGATAATTCTTCATTATCTGGCGATTAAGATAAAAAATATTATAGCGGATATATTTATTCAAATAAAATAGGTAATGATGGTATAAAAATACAATTAAATATAATGATCAATCATTGTTGTGGTGATAATGTTAGATAATCTTTAACTTTTGGTCTCCTCAAGGCCATCAAGGCGAGATACTTGAATATACCAAAAGAACCACCAGTAAAAGTATAAGACCATATCATTTACGGAAGGAAGGTAACACATTATCTAATTTTACTTGCTCTTGAAAGAGACTTACATTTTTTCCCTTGAGGAAAAGGATGAGGATTAAAATCTCCAACGATGTAGCTTAAAAGATAAAAGGTGGTTGTACATCAACATACCATCGCTCCTAACTCCAAAAGCATGGCCAAAATAAGCATAACCTATCAAATTCACATCCAAGCAACATCATCATTCATGAAAAAAATAAATAACTAGATAGTAACCTTAAAATTAAATAAGCATAACCTATCAAATCACTTGAGGAAAAGGATAGAATATAAAATACTTCTTCTACCAATTAGTTCTCCAGTTAATTATCCTAAGTATAATCATTTTAAGCACAAAGAGAGTAATTCAAAAACAAAAGGAATTTAAACTAATTTTATCTAATCTTACATTTCATACAAGAATTAACTACTCATATTACAAAATAAAAATTAAAAATTTCTACCGGAAAGCATTAAAGACAAGAAACTAAATCTAAACTACAAGGCAAATAAAGAGAGAAAGAAAATCTACTATACAAAGCATAAAAATAAAATAAAATCTACACTACAAAGCAATAAAAGAGTAAAAAAAATAAATCTACACTACAAAGCATGAAATAAATTTACACTACAAAGTAATAAATCTAATCTACCAAACATAAATTAAAAACTAAAATTAAAACCTAAAACAAGCAAAAACTAAGCAAGAAAATAAAAGAGGAAATGAAGACTAACACTGCAAGGGGTTGGCCCTATGAGAAGCAAATCTTATCACTAAAGGAGAAGAAGAAAGGACAAGAAAAAGAGAAACTATTTTAATAATGCAAACTTAAAGTATATAATTTGGAAGTCTTCTCAATTAAGAGTACCCTCCTCTCCAAAATGGAGTTTATAAAATTTTACATCCCAAAATCCCTCACTCTAACCCCTATTTATAGCCTACAGTCTTCAACCACAATCCTTAGATCAATCTTGCTCAAAGAAATCAAAATCACCATAAATTGAATCATTGCAAACTAATCGATTAGCTAATCGATGAGCTAATCGATTAGCCTATGGATTAGCTTGTAACATATTTACAACAAACTTTGTTGACTTCATCTTCTTTGAGCTTTTGCATTTTCGAGCTTCTTCTAGGCTTCAATATGGACTTAAAAATGAGGGAAATTTATTCCTTTAAACTCTTATTCGATAATTCTTCATTATCTGCTGATTAAGATAAAAAATATTATAAGCAGATATATTTATTCAAATAAAATAGGTAATGATGGTATAAAAATACAATTAAATATAATGATCAATCATTGTTGTGGCTGATAATGTTAGATAATCTTTAACTTTTGGTCTCCTCAAGCTGCCATCAAGACGAGATACTTGAATATACCAAAAGAACCACCGTAAAAGTATAAGACCATATCATTTACGAAGGAAGGTAACACATTATCTAATTTTACTTGCTCTTGAAAGAGACTTACATTTTTTCCCTTGAGGAAAAGGATGAGGATTAAAATCTCCAACGATGTAGCTTAAAAGATAAAAGGTGGTTGTACATCAACATACCATCGCTCCTAACTCCAAAAGCATGGCCAAAATAAGCATAACCTATCAAATTCACATCCAAGCAACATCATCATTCATGAAAAAAATAAATAACTAGATAGTAACCTTAAAATTAAATAAGCATAACCTATCAAATTCACATCCAAGCAACATCATCATTCATGAAAAAAATAAATAACTAGATAGTAACCTTAAAATTAAATAAGCATAACCTATCAAATTCACATCCAAGCAACATCATCATTCATGAAAAAAATAAATAACTAGATAGTAACCTTAAAATTAAATAAGCATAACCTATCAAATTCACATCCAAGCAACATCATCATTCATGAAAAAAATAAATCTACACTACAAAGCAATAAAAGAGTAAAAAAAATAAATAACTAGATAGTAACCTTAAAATTAAATAAGCATAACCTATCAAATTCACATCCAAGCAACATCATCATTCATGAAAAAAATAAATCTACACTACAAAGCAATAAAAGAGTAAAAAAAATAAAAATAAAGAGAGAAAGAGAAGACAATTAAAAAGCAAACAAAGAAGAGACTCAAAATAAGAAATCAAAACAAGAAATAATTAAAAAGACGGAGGAAATCAAGGGAGAAGGCTAGGAATTTAGGATTAAATCTAGTAGTTAGTTTCAGTTTGGAATTAAGAACTATTCTCTTTTAATTCTCATAGTACTCTAGAATTCTTAAGCATAGACTATCAAGTTACTCAAAATAAGCATAACCTATCAAATTCACATCCAAGCAACATCATCATTCATGAAAAAAATAAATAACTAGATAGTAACCTTAAAATTAAATAAGCATAACCTATCAAATCACTTGAGGAAAAGGATAGAATATAAAATACTTCTTCTACCAATTAGTTCTCCAGTTAATTATCCTAAGTATAATCATTTTAAGCACAAAGAGAGTAATTCAAAAACAAAAGGAATTTAAACTAATTTTATCTAATCTTACATTTCATACAAGAATTAACTACTCATATTACAAAATAAAAATTAAAAATTTCTAGGAAAGCATTAAAGACAAGAAACTAAATCTAAACTACAAGGCAAATAAAGAGAGAAAGAAAATCTACTATACAAAGCATAAAAATAAAATAAAATCTACACTACAAAGCAATAAAAGAGTAAAAAAAATAAAATCTACACTACAAAGCATGAAATAAATTTACACTACAAAGTAATAAATCTAATCTACCAAACATAAATTAAAAACTAAAATTAAAACCTAAAACAAGCAAAAACTAAGCAAGAAAATAAAAGAGGAAATGAAGACTAACACTGCAAGGGGTTGGCCCTATGAGAAGCAAATCTTATCACTAAAGGAGAAGAAGAAAGGACAAGAAAAAAGAGAAACTATTTTTAATAATGCAAACTTAAAGTATATAATTTGGAAGTCTTCTCAATTAAGAGTACCCTCCTCTCCAAAATGGAGTTTATAAAATTTTACATCCCAAAATCCCTCACTCTAACCCCTATTTATAGCCTACAGTCTTCAACCACAATCCTTAGATCAATCTTGGCTCAAAGAAATCAAAATCACCATAAATTGAATCTATTGCAAACTAATCGATTAGCTAATCGATGAGCTAATCGATTAGCCTATGGATTAGCTTGTAACATATTTACAACAAACTTTGTTGACTTCATCTTCTTTGAGCTTTTGCATTTTCGAGCTTCTTCTAGGCTTCAATATGGACTTAAAATGAGGGAAATTTATTCCTTTAAACTCTTATTCGATAATTCTTCATTATCTGGCGATTAAGATAAAAAATATTATAAGCGGATATATTTATTCAAATAAAATAGGTAATGATGGTATAAAAATACAATTAAATATAATGATCAATCATTGTTGTGGTGATAATGTTAGATAATCTTTAACTTTTGGTCTCCTCAAGCTGCCATCAAGACGAGATACTTGAATATACCAAAAGAACCACCGTAAAAGTATAAGACCATATCATTTACAGAAGGAAGGTAACACATTATCTAATTTTACTTGCTCTTGAAAGAGACTTACATTTTTTTCCCTTGAGGAAAAGGATGAGGATTAAAATCTCCAACGATGTAGCTTAAAAGATAAAAGGTGGTTGTACATCAACATACCATCGCTCCTAACTCCAAAAGCATGGCCAAAATAAGCATATTGTCTTAGTCAGATCATACCCCATAGATCCCTTTATATAGCAAAAGATAACAAAATAAGTCTCTAACCGAAACAAAAGCAGCTTCAAAAGTTTGCGCATTATCCATTGCCAAGTCACTCTACAACCATTGGATTATTAGCAAATCCATCATCAGGTCTATTATACACCACCTGACTTCTCTCCTCCTTATTAAAAGCTACAGCATCTGCATTTGTCATCTGTCGACGAGCCGTACTGTAATGATATCTCATGATATGTGCAATGACAGAAGTATGAAAAAGAAGCAAATTGATTAGTTTGAGTTAAAATGTCTAAAGAGCGTTGGCCTTATGTGAAATGATACGATTATTGTGCTCATTCCAAATCACCCATAAAACAACACAGTAGGTGATATAACAAAAAAGTAAAAAAAATATTATTGTCATGAAGACCACAAATGTTCAAGAGAAGATATATCATCAGATGAAGAGGATTTATGTAAAATTGATCTTCAGGTGGAAGATACAAAAGAACATCTAAGAAAGATATATTCATGAATTTTATTATCAACACCATACAGAAGGCAAATAGAATCAACAATAATACATTTTAAAAGTAATCTATCTCTATTGCTTAAAATTTTCTTTTTAAAATTTTTTGACTTAGTAAGGAACAAGCACTTTCCACAAATCAACATAGCTACATCGTACCCTACCATCAATGTAGAACTGATAAGCAGGTTTAATTGAAAAATTCTTAGAACTCTCCCAATTCCATAACCTCACATCCTCAACATCAATATCATCCAGATCATCAATAAGTCTTCTAAGCTTTAAAACGGAGATAACTCTATTTCCAATTAATTGTCTCATAAAAGGTATCCTCCATTGAAGAGAACCATCAGTATATGATCTCAAAGAAGTAACATAGGCCCATAGTTCATTGGTTAATTAAAACAAGTCGGAAATATATTAGCTAAAGAAATGTTAGATGCCCATTTATCCTTCAAAACCAAGTTTTTGTTTTTGCCATCACCTAAAATGACATGAGGACTACAAACAAAGCTCTCTCTATTGGATTGAATATTTTTTTTAAATCTAGAAACATATTATTATGATACTCACAGTTCAAGTTATCCAAATTAGAATAATAATTTTCGCATAGAATTTTTTTCCACGAGACAGAATTAGAATCCATCCATCTCCACGACCATTTATTCAACAGAACCTTGTTCATAACTTTTAAATCCAAGATACCAAGACCTCCTTGCCACTTAGGCTTAAAGATTTCATTTAACAAGATTACTAGCTCCCTTAATATCATCCGATTAACAATTTTTTATTGCATTTTTATACCCTCATTTCCTATAATTTTTGAATAATTTTATTTGATACTAAATGTATTTAATCCATTTTAGGAAATAAATAATAGAATAAAAAAGAGCTCAAATAAAGATATCTTAAGTCAAACTACAGCTCAATAAAACCCAAGAAAAGCCTAAGTAAAGCCCTAACCAATCGGAGAAAAAATGACCATAGTAGCTCATCGTTGGAGGCATTATAACGTGTTTCAAGTGGAAGTGTACTGGACAATTTTGTTTGATCTAGCTGAGAACCATAAATATTGTCTGTTTTTCAATTATAAATTTAATGAATTAAATTTGAGTCAAATCGGAGTTATAGAACTCAAGATATGATCATTTTAGTGAACTAGAGGGAGAACCGTGAATATCCTAAAATCTTGAATGACTGATTCTCATTGATGAGCTAATCAATTAGTTTCCAATAAAACACAATGAATGGCTAATTTTAATTTTTTGGAGCCTAAGTTTGATTCAATGGTTGATATTGGTTGCTATAAGCTATAAATAGGGGTAGCGAATGAGGGTGAGGGATATGAAAAATTTTGTAAGCTCTATTTTGGAGAGGAGAGCCTTTAATTAGGCCTTCCACAATTATAAATTTTAAGTTTTGTAATAAAAATAAAAATTATTTTTTCTCTTCAAATTTCTTCTTCTTCTTCTCTTTTGTTGATGATGATTTGCTTCATGAGGGGCCAACCCCTTGCAATATGAGTTTTTTTTATTTAGTAATGTATGTTTAGAATTTAATTTCTTGCTTTTAATTCATGCTTTATTTTATACTTTGTAATTTAGGATTTTTATCTATAGTTTTTCAATAGGATATCACAAAACTAACATATGTGAAACAATATCTTGATCATAGATACGATAAAACACAAATTGTTCATCTAGGGCTTTGTAAAAACCCATCGAAACATCATCAAAACTTATCATACGTGTGTCGAACAAAAATTGGTAGATAAAACTAAGAAAACCTAGCATATGGGACATGGATAAAGGGTTCTCATTAGGTATTTACATCTCTAGATTAAAATTTCACAGACATGCATGCTTTTCCATCAAAACACGATATAATGTTGATAAATACATCAATGATAAGAATGAACAATCATGATGGATCAAATATTTTTAACATGAAGAAATTCAAATGAATTTAGGAATTTAAAAGGCAGAGAGAAGCAAGGTGGTACTTGCCTAAGGTTTTTCTACCGAAAAGACGATATTCGGGCTAACGAACTTATGCCGAAAAACTTCCATCTTCCTCTCCCAAGTTTGGCTGGCCCTGTGATGTTAGAATATTTAAAATTCTAATCTCTAGGGTTTTTTAGGCCTTACATAGGTATATTTGGCTTAACAAGTTGACTAACAAGTTCACCGTTTTTAACTTAAAACCCATTATGGCTTTTTAACATACAAACCTTTCTAAAAACCTCTATGTAGAAAATTAAAACGTAGAGGTCCATATAACTAATAAAGAAAAGATTCTATCTAATCTCTCAACATCAGAAAATCAATTACGGACTTAATTTCTGGTCTCAACGACATGAGGTGTCACATATTTGTTTTATAATATAAACAAATACAAATCAAAATCAAGTTAATAAAACAAACCTTGAAATGCAATAAGTAATTTATGGAGAGGAGTGATGGTGGCAGACTGGGGTTAGTGCAAGCAGAGATTTGTGGGGAGCAACAAGAACTAGAATTTGGGTATTTAACTTTGGGAAGAGAGAGAGAGAGGGGAGTGAGTCTTGGGTTTGTATTATTTTAGTTTTGAGCTTTTAGTTAGGCTCATTTGAGTTGATTGTAAATGAGCTGATTATTGAAAAGTTAAAATGCGCTATTTTTCCAATAAGTTAATTTAGTTTGCTACTAACTTGTTTAGTGTTGTTAGATAGGTTGAGTTGAAATACAATTTCTAAATTTCTTGAGTGTGGAGAAAATTGTAGATATTACAAAGGCTTATATATAATTTATAAAAATTTTGGGTGCAATTGTACCCCTACTCATAAATGTCAATCTGCCCTTGCCCACTAGTTGCCATATCACCCTATTCAACCCCTTCCCACCTCCATGGTAATTTTCATAGCACCCCTATTACATTTCCCAATAGGCAACGAAGGAACCCTTCAATGCTCTGAGATATTTATTTAGGTGCAAAGGTTAGGTCAACTATTTTTAAAATCACACTTCTCTTGGGTGTTTAGAAAACTTCTGAAATTAAGGGATCTTGCCCTTCTTTGTGTGCATTTCCCTAATTCAACTATTATTTGGAACGGTGGTGCTCCAAGATTTAGTACATACTCTGCTTATAACATATTGATTGGAGTACTTGAGAAACAAAGTTGGACAAAGCTTGTGTGGAAAAAATTCACACTGCCTAAACATGCTTTTGTTTTCTGGGTGGTGTGCTTGGATAAATTGCCTACTCATGACAAACTTCAACAGTATGGTATTGTGGATAATGATTTATGCCCCTTATGCAATCTATATTATGAAAATAGGGAACATCTTTTATTTCCCTATCACTACACTGCTCAACTTTGGAAGGTTGTGTCACGTTCCACAACCTAATTGGAGCATAACGAGGCCATCACACACCACTCTGACGATGACTTTATTGCAATAATATGTTAAGCCTATAATTATTACTACTCATTTTCATTTGTTTATCAAAATAGGTCAAATTCAAAAGAGATATTTTTTCAGAAAAAGAAACTAATATTAAAAAACCAACAATAAACCCATATCTAGCCATTCATATTCTCAACAATCCCTTGCTCACAAAAGCAATCCATCAGAGTGGATTTAGCAAGTACCATTAAAGGGATAGGAATTTAAATGAATGGACTTGTGCATAATAATTCACGATCAAAATAAAACAAATGAAGATTGCTCAAAGAGATAGTGATTATCAAAAGAAAATATTGCTCAAGTATAATGGTAGAGCGATACAAAAGTGATAGATAATAAAAGACAAAAATATAAATAGGAATGTAGACTATATAATGTGTAGTGGACTGATGTAGGAAAACACCCCACCCCTCAATAAAATAAGATCTCACTACCGAACAAGTCTGCCCAAATCCTAATAATTTTGTCAATGCTTATACCGAAAAGTTATAAAAAATCACAAGTAAAGATGATGTAAACATAAACATCAATATATCAACTAAAGTAGAGGATATCATCCACTCTACTGCAACATCATCATTATATCATGTCATCATATTAATCATGAAGAAAAATTACAAATTTAAACTACAACTGCATGGAAAAAATATTATTTTAAATTGATCTTTAATTATGTTCTTATTTGGAAATGCAATGATTGAGCCTATCCTCTTCAGGTGGTTACACTAAACATAGTCATAACTCATAAAATAGGCACTCATCTTGGAGTCTTCGGGCCAACCAACTCAATTTAAGACGCGACTCGCCTTATTACTTATCCCTCATCACCATTGTTATTTAAAATATTTTCTTTGTACATATAATGTTATGCGCTAAATCCCAATCCTCCGAAACACTAACCATTCAACTAATTAGGCATTATATACCATCATCGACATTATAGTTGGTAGCGAACCACCCAGTGCGTACGTACATAATTCCTAACCTAGAAGATCAAATGCCTCATAGTCTAGGAGCAGGTTACTAAACCCATCTATATATACAAAGGATTAACAAATAAAATTCCTATTAATCATCAATGTTCAGCACCATCATCTTGTAACGATAGTTATAAAGTTATTTAAATTGTCTATAAATATATTCATTAATTTATATTAATATAATGAGTTATTTGAGTGGAAAAACACTCCACAATATAGTGTAGACATCTCAAAGGACTACTCATACACCACAAAATAATGAAATACTCTTTCAAGTCACATTACTTATAATAATATTACAATTTCTCATCAATTTTTAAGTGCCAAGTCACTTCTAATATAAATGGAAACTTTCAAATTATCAATTATATAACAACTCAAGTTTGGTTGTTAATCAAATATTCAGTTGAGCAAATAAGAGGATTTAATACCAAAAACATCTAACGTGCCTCCAAAAGTTATGGAGAAAAAGATAACTCTATTTTGAGTTTAAATAATTATTCATCCTCATTTGATTAATGTAGCTCAAACAATTATATCAAATTATATTAATATGGTATGCTCAATTACAAATTCAACTATCCTCAAATATTGCATAATATTTTTACAAACCAACATGATAAAACAAACTCAATAATAAGGGTTTCAAATAACTAACAACTCCTTGGAGTTCAATATACATTTTATAGTTAAGAGTAGGTCACAAAAGGACTCAATTGAAAGATTACTTATATATATATATATATATATATATATATATATATATATATATATATATATATATATATATATATATATATATATATATATATATATATATATATATATATATATATATATATATATATGATTATCGCATTTTAATTACAAATTTATACCCTCATTACCTATTTTATTTGAATAAAGATATTACTAATAATTATTTTTATCTTATTTTGCAGGTTAATAGAGAAATAATGAATAAAACCCAAATGACTCAAATCCTCTGATTTTCTACCAAATTTTGAAGCCCAAATATGAAGACAAACGAAGGCCTAAGAAGACCCTAGGATCCAAGAGAAATTGTGAAGAAAAATCAAGAAAAGATAAATTAGGTTGGAAACCAACGGTTTACCGATTGGCCAACCGATTGGTTCATAGCAATTTGATCAATGACTGATTTCTCTTCCTTAGTGGCCATGTTTGATCCAATGGTTCACATCTACTCCATTGGGCTATAAATAGAGGGGTAGAGGGAAAGGTTTGAGTGTGAAATATTTTCTAAAACTTCATTTGGAGAGGAGGGTTACTCTTAATTGAGAAGACCTTCCAAAATTATAACTTTTGTTACACAATAAATGAAATTTTTCACCCTTCAATTTTCTTTCTCTTCTTCTTATCCAAGGACCAAAAGGAGGATGAGATGAAGATCAGGAGTTGTTGGTTTATCTTTTATTTTTTTTTATTTTTTTCATTTCTTGTTCATTTATATGCTTTGTAGCTTAGATTTACTTTCATGCAATTTACTTTCATACAATGTCTTTAATTTTTATATTTACTTTCTAGTATAGATTTTTCTTTTCTTTAATTCACCTTGAGGCTAGAACCCTCTAGGGAATTACCCTTTCTAAGTGTGGAGCTAATATTTATGGGATTCCTAGAGATTGTTTGAAACTAGCTAACAAATTCAACTTATTTCCATAAGATTGAGATAAGCTAAGTGGATCTACTCTAGATTCCTCATATCTTTAATTAATCTTCCATACTTTACCTTCTTTATTTTCCGCTTATCCTTGCTTTTCATTTGTTTGTTATTTTCCTTTATTCTTGATTCTTAATTTCATTGATTTTACTTCTCTCTCAATCTCATATTCCCTCCATGTGCATATAATCTCAAACCTAGTTTTGTTATTATGTGCATATAACCACAACCACATTCTCAACTCCATTTTCTCCTCTTTTGCACATAATCACATTCACTCTTCTATTCTCTCCACAAACCATTTTCACCATGTTTTTCTTTTATTCTTGAATAACTCCTAATTGTCGCGCACATAATCAAACAAAGAACCAAACTTAATTAACTTCCTTCTTCACGTTCCTCGTGGGATCGATAATCTTTTATACTATAACTTGATCAATGTTGTATACTTACAACTCTAGGAGGTAATCATTTATTTCCCATCAAGTTTTTAGTGCCGCTGTCGAACGTGCATAAGTAGGATTTTGATTAACTTTGGTTCCTTAACTTGTGTGTTTTTCTTTTGTGAAGGAATTTAGAACTTGAAGATTAAGAGTTGAAGAATCAAGATTGAAGAATTGCCTCCAACAAGGCTTTGGATAGCGATTGCGTGGGTAACTCTTCTTTCTAGTATTCTCAATTCCACCCTTTAGATAGTTCATTCACATTAGAGACAATTAGGATAAAAAAAATAAAAAATAAAAAAAAGATTTTACCTTTGTCGACCCTAATAAACTTTATTTCTTTGATTGTAGACCATAATAAAAAATGAAAAGATTTTTATTTTTGCATCCTTTTTAGTTGCTTTTAATTCCTAGGGCTGCATTTCATATAATAGTAGGAATTCACCAAAGTGATTTGAGCATCTTGATTTGACACTCACTTGAAAATATTTTTAAGGGCAAATCCCATTAATCAAAATAAGGTGAGGGATTTCATCACCCTTTCCTTAGCCCAAAAATCACTAATTCCTCACTACACATACCCAAGCCTCTTAAAACAGATTAGACATTGGCCCCTAAGAATTCGAGCTCATTAAGAAATAAGAAATCCTTAAATAAACCGGTCCAAGTTTATTTGGATTAATTGGTGTCAAAGGCAAGGTTTAGGGGTTGTGTAAGGCGCTCCGCAAGGAAAGAGGTACTTAATTGATCTTTGATCTCCCTCTAGTACTATCCTTACCTGGCTAATTACCCAAGTAAACTTTGATCTTTTCATTAAGGAAATTTTTGGTTAGGAGCTGGTCTAAGTCAAGTTTAGGCTTAACCCTAGAGTTAGGGTGATTGAAAAGTGATTGCCTTGATTTGCTTTTAGTTATTTTTTCTTTTCTCATCATCTTCTTGACTTTTTATCTTTTCCTTTTTCTTTAAAAAAATTTGATTTTGGTGTATGCAAATTTGAGTTAGGGATAATACCAATCGTTTAATTCGTTTTTATCCATCTCTTGAACCAAACGAAATGGCCAATACCAACCCACCTGTTCTTCAAGATGTTTGTTACCCCACTAGAAATGCAATCCCCTGTTGCATAAAACTCCCTGAGGTCAATGGAGCAAATTTCAAACTTAGACTGCATTTTATTAAGATGCTTCCCAAATTCCTAAGAGTAGAAACCGAAGACGCTTACATTTTCATCTCCGAATTTGAAGAAGTTTACCTCATGATCAAGATGAGGGACTTAACCGAAGATGCGATCAAACTCTGATTTACTCCATTTGCCCTTAAGGATAAAGCCAAAAAATGGCTGTATAGCTTGCCCACAGTTTCCATCTCAACTTGGGGTGAATTTATAAAAGTTTTCCTGAAAAAATTCTTTCCGATCTACAAAACGGTCAAGCTTAGAAACAGCATTCAAAATTTTAAAATTATCCTAAGAGAACCTTTTTGAAAGTATTTTGACAAATTCAAAGATCTTCTTATCCAATGTCCTCACCATAGTCCTGAAAAGTGGTGATTATGCCAAATCATTTATGAAGGATTGGATTATTCTTCAAAACTTTCTTAGAGTCAATGTGTCAAGGGATTTCATGAAGAAAAATCTGATGAAGTTTGGGACTTTTAGAGAGTTTATCAGAAAACCATGTAGTGAGAACATTGTGATGATCGAGTTTCATCGGTTTCCCAACCAAAACCAGTAGTCTTTCCTTAGAAACAAATATAGCCGCTGAAGCAAAGATGGCGACGATCATGAGTAGGTTAGAAGCTTTAGAAGTCAAAGAACGAGCTCCCGCTCAAATCAATCAAGTTTCGGCCTCAGGTTGTCATAACTGTCTATCTCCATCTCATGTTTTAGAGGAATGTCCTCTTTAGGACCCTCACCACTAGGTCGTAAATGATTCCAGCCATTCCAGAAATGATCCATTCTCTCCAACTTATAATTCAGGTTGGAGAAATCACCCAAATCTTGTATGGAACCAGGGAAACTTCTCCGATAACCAAACTTTCACTCCCTCTTCAAACCATCAATTTCCTCGGGGAAACACATTTCCTTCTCAAAATAATTTCCAACAACCAAATCTGTCATATCAGTCTCCTCATCACACTCCTTCAAATCCTGATCATGAAAAACGTCTTGATGTTCTAGAAAAGTAAATAGAAACCATGATTAAAGCAACTATACAAACCACCAACTTGTTGACTCAAACATCCAACACGTTGAATACTTTTATGCAATCAACCGGACAAATTCTTAATTCTAACACTCAAGCCATAGCAAGATTAGTAACTCAACTTGGACAACTAGCTAGTGCTTTGAGTGAGAGAGAAAGGAACATTTACGAGTCAACGGTGCCCAACCCGAAGGACACGGGATCAAGTTCAACCTACCAAGCTCAAGTGAATGCAATCCATTCACTACGGTCAGGTAAACAGGTCGATAATCAGGTTAGAATGCCTCCAAGTGAAACCCTTGAACCAGAACAAATTCTCTCTCCTTCTGATGTCTCGACTCAGAAATCACACCCTTCTGATAACCCGTGAACCGAAAGCGAGTCTAATTTTGATCAGTTTAAACCAGTTGCTCCTCACCCAGATAGACTCCTAGGAAACACTCCCCTCAGGAGGAGAAAATTCTAGAAGCTTTCAAGCAGGTTAAGATCAATACTCCTCTCCTAGATATCATTGATCAAATTTCTTCTTATGTAAAATTTTTAAAGGAATTATGTACCAAAAGAGGTAAATAAATATTCCAAAGAAAGTCTTTCTTGCTGCCAATATCACTGATATACTCTCAAAATTCGTACCTTTAAAACATAAAGATCTAGGTTGCCCTACCATCTCATGTGTCGTTGGTAATAGTTTCATTGATAAGGCACTCTTAGACTTAGGGGCGGTGTCAATTTGCTCCCATTTTGGTCTACCAAGAACTAGATGTAGGGAGCTCAAACCAACCGGATGCACCCTACAATTAGTGATAGATCTGTCAAGGTCCCCATGGGTGAAATAACGGATGTTCTGATTAAGGTTAGGGATTTCATCTTTCCTGCGGATTTTGTAGTTTTGGAAACACAGCCTATTTCCAATCCCAAAGGACAAATACCTATTATCTTAGGAAGACCTTTTTTAGCCACTTCTAATGCTCTCATCAACTGTAGAACTGGTCAAATAAAGTCGTCCTTTGGAAATTTGATTGTTGATCTCAACATTTTAACCCGAAACCAACGGATAATTAATCAATGAAAATAAATTACATCCGTGAAGGCTTGATTGAAGAGATAGAAGAAGAAGAGAATAAATCATACCTTAGTTTTGATGAAATCTTTCATGAGGAGTCGGAAATCTTAAAAATTAGATTTGTTTTTTCAAAGCGAGGAATCGTGTTGAATACATGCCTCTTGAATGCAACATTCGAGAACTCTTTTCGATGAGCTTAGATTTTGAAACAAAGAACCAAAATGTTAAATTTTCGTTAATCAAAATCTAAATTCAAAATGCATAACACCAATAATACCTACCTTTATTTCTGCAAAAACATTGAAAACCTTGGAATTTTTAGAATTTGAGAACATTATTGATTATATCATCTTGAAATTCTTTAAATTTCGGAGAAAAATTTTCAGCAATAAGGTAGGATTTAATGTAGAATGTGAGCTTCTCATGTTTCATCTTTTATTCTACATTTTTATTCTTTGTCTCATAATAATTAAAAGAATTTATTCTTCTCTCATGTGAGAGTTTCTTGTTGTTCTTTATTTTGGAAAAAAATAAAACAAAATAAAATAAAGAGAGAATTAATTTTGGCTTCACCCCCTCATCTTGAAGGTATTTGCATAATTTTTATTATTATTCCAAGCTAGCCGAACAAATGTAAGTGCTTCAATTATTATCTGTTTTACTTTGTGCATAATAGAATTTGCATTGAGGACAATGCAAAATTTAGGTGTGGGGTGAGAATTAATCATTTTGCTTTGTCAATTTTCCTCTTTTTCTTACCATTTTTATGTCATTTTTCTCTCTTCATTAAAAAAATAGTCACTTGCCAACTTCATAGAGTTGATTAATAATTGATCTTTTGATAGAATTTAAGTCTTCTAATCCTTAGTTAGTTCTATACTCAAGTTTACCTTTACGATAACTCCAAATAATTTTCTTAAGAAATGATTTTCAAAATAGTATACTTCACTTAAGTCTTAACTTAGATTTTAAAGTAATGAAATTTTTGCATGTCTACCTTAGAGTTAAAAATAAATTTTCAAGTTGTCCTAATCTATATATCTTTCAAAATATATACATATACTCATATATAAATATATACATCATATATATATAATGCAAAAAATAAATCTTGAACTCCAATGTGGTTCTACCTTATTAAGCCCGACCGAGTAATTAAGTCCAAAGAGTATTTTCATACTTAATGACCTAAGCCCACTTGGATTGGAATCCATTGGCCCAAAACTCTTTAATGGTCACTTAGAAAGCCGACAAAGTAGAACAAAATCACTATGGAATAAAGATTGTCAATATATATATATATATTATATATATAAAAATATATCTATATATGTATATTTATATATTTTTAAAAATAAATTGATTAAGAGACTTGAAATTTTTATTGAAACAAAGAGCTAGCATATTCTCTTCAAAACTTTTATTTTCTAAGTTAAACTTAGTTTGGTATAACTATGATGAAAAGATTTTCTTAAGAAAATTACATTGGAGTTATGATAAAAATATTTTCTTGAGTATTAACCAACTTCAATTGGAATGTTTGAATATATTAAATGAATTAATTATTTCATTAACGTCTTTAAAGTGGCAAGTTGACTGAATTTTGTGGGTATATTCACTACAAACCCTCACGAGACTACAACTCGTCCACTAGGGTAACCTAGGGGTTTAAAAACTTGTTATATGCGCTAAATACAGCCGCAATTCCTGCGAAAGTGAGTTAGATTTTCTTTTTATTTTCTTTGCTAGAGGACTAGAAAAGTTTAGGTGTGGGGCATTTGATTATCATATTTTAATTACAAATTTATATCCTCATTACCTATTTTATATGAATAAAGATATTACTAATAATTATTTTTATCTTATTTTGCAAGTTAATAAAGAAATAATGAATAAAAGCCCAAATGACTCAAATCCTCTGATTTTCTACCAAATTTTGAAGCCCAAATATGAAGACAAACAAAGGCCCAAGAAGACCCTAGGATCCAAGAGAAATTGTGAAGAAAAATCAAGAAAAGATAAATTGATTGGAAACTAATCGGTTGGCCAACCGATTGGTTATATGATTTGATCAATGGTGATTTCTCTTTCTTGGTGGCCAAGTTTGATCCAATGGTTCACATCAGCTCCGTTGGGCTATAAATAGAGGGGTAGAGAGAGGTTTGAGTGTGAAATATTTTGTAAAACTTCATTTGGAGAGGAGAGTTACTCTTAATTGAGAAGACCTTTTAAAATTATAACTTTTGTTACACAATAAATAAAATTTTTCACCCTTCAATTTCCTTTCTCTTCTTCTTATCCAAGGACCAAAGAAGGATGAGATGAAGATCAGGAATTGTTGGTTTATCTTTTATTTTCTTTTTCATTTTTTTCATTTCTTATTTATTTATTTGCTTTGTAGCTTAGAATTACTTTCATGCAATTTACTTTCATGCAATGTCTTTAATTCTTGTATTTACTTTCTAGTATAGATTTTCTTTTCTTTAATTCACCTTGAGGCTAGAACCCTCTAGGGAATTACCCTTTCTAAGTGTGGAGCTAATATTTGTGGGATCCCTAGAGATTGTTTGAAACAAGCTAACAAATCGAACTTATTTTCATAAGATTGTGATAAGCTAAGTGGATCTACTCTAGATTCCTCATATCTTTAATTAATCCTCCATACTTTACCTTCTTTATTTTCCTCTTATCCTTGCTTTTCATTTGTTTGTTATTTTTCTTTTATTCTTGATTCTTGATTTTATTGATTTTACTTCTCTCTCAATCTCATTTTCCCTCCATGTGCATATAATCTCAAATCTAGTTTTGTTATTATGTGCATATAACCACAACCACATTCTCAACTTTATTTTCTCCTCTTTTGCACATAATCACATTCACTCTTCTAATCTCTCCAAAAACCATTTTCACCATGTTTTTCTTTTATTCTTGAATAACTCCTAATTGTCGCGCATATAATCAAATAAAGAACCAAACTTAATTAACTTCCTTCTTCACGTTCCTCGTGGGATCGATAATCTTTTATACTATAACTTGATCAATGTTGTATACTTACAACTCTAGGAGGTAATCATTTATTTTCCATCAAGTTTTTGGCGCCGTTGCCGGGGAACGGTGCATAAGTAGGATTTTGATTAACTTTGGTTCCTTAACTTGTGTGTTTTTCTTTTGTGAAGGAATTTAAAACTTGAAGATTAAGAGTTGAAGAATCAAGATTGAAGAATTGCCTCCAACAAGGCTTTGGATAGCGATTGCGTGGGTAACTCTTCTTTCTAGTATTCTTAATTCCACCCTTTAGATAGTTCATTCACATTAGAGACAATTAGGATAAAAAAATAAAAAAATAAAAAAAAAATTTTACCTTTATCGACCCTAATAAACTTCATTTCTTTGATTGTCGACCATAATAAAAATAAAAGATTTTTATTTTGCATCCTTTTAGTTGCTTTTAATTCCTAGGATTGCATTTCATATAATAGTAGGAATTCACCAAAGTGATTTGAGCATTGTGATTTGGCACTCACTTGAAAATATTTTTAAGGGCAAAACCCATTAATCAAAATAAGGTGAGTGATTTCATCACCCTTTCCTTAGCCCAAAAATCACTAATTCCTCACTACACATACCCAAGCCTCTTAAAACTGATTAGACGTTGGCCCCTAAGGATTCGAGCTCATTAAGGAACAAGAAACCCTTAAGTGAACCGGTCCAAGTTTATTTGGATTAATTGGTGTCTAAGGCAAGGTTTTGGGCTTGCGTAAGGCGCTCCGCAAGGAAAGAGGTACTTAATTGAACTTTGATCTCCCTCTAGTACTATCCTTACCTGGCTAATTATCCAAGTAAACTTTGATCTTTTCATTAAGGGAATTTTTGGTTGGGAGCTGGTCTAAGTCAAGTTTAGGCTTAACCCTAGAGTTAGGGTGATTGAAAAGTGATTGCCTTGATTTGGTTTTAGTTAGTTTTTCTTTTTCTCATCATCTTCTTGACTTTTTCTCTTTTCCTTTTTCTTTAAAAAAAATTTGATTTTGGTGTATGCAAATTTGGGTTAGGGATAATACCAATCGTTTAATTCGTTTTGATCCATCTCTTGAACTAAACGAAATGGCCAATACCAACCCACCTGTTCTTCAAGATGTTTGTTACCCACTAGAAATGCAATCCCCTCTTGCATAAAACTCCCCGAGGTCAATGGAGCAAATTTCGAACTTAGACCGCATTTTATTAACATGCTTCCCAAATTCCTAGGAGTAGAAACCGAAGACGCTTACATTTTCATCTCCGAATTTGAAGAAGTTTGCCTCATGATCAAGATGAGGGACTTAACCGAAGATGCGATCAAACTTCGATTTCTTCCATTTGCCCTTAAGGACAAAGCCAAAAAATAATTGTATAGCTTGCTCACAGATTCCATCTCAACTTGGGGTGAATTTATAAAAATTTTCCTTAAAAATTCTTTCCTATCCAATAAACGGTCAAGCTTAGAAACAGCATTCAAAATTTTAAAATTATCCCAGGAAAACTTTTTTGGAAGTATTTTGACAAATTCAAAGATCTTCTTATCCAATGTCCTCACCATGGTCTTGAAAAGTGGCGATTATGCCAAATCATTTATGAAGGATTGGATTATTCTTCAAAAACTTCCTTAGAGTCAATGTGTCAAGGAGATTTCATGAAGAAAAGTGCTGATGAAGCTTGGGACTTTTTAGAGAGTTTATCCGAGAAAATCATGCAGTGGGAACATTGTGATGATCGAGTTTCATCAGTTTCCCAACAAAAAACCAGTGGTCTTTCCTTAGAAATGAATATAGCCACTGAAGCAAAGATGGCGATGATCATGCGTAGGTTAGAAGCTTTAGAAGTCAAAGAACGAGCTCCCGCTCAAACAATCAAGTTTCGGCCTCAGGTTGTCATAATTGTTTGTCTCCATCTCATGTTTTAGAGTAATGTCCTCTTTTAGGACCCGGTCAACCACTAGGTCAGGTGAAAGTTGCATTCCAGCGTCCCGGAAGTGATCCATTCTCTCCAACTTACAATCCAGGTTGAAGAAATCACCCAAATCTTGTATGGAACTAGGGAAACTTCTCCGGTAACCAAACTTTCACTCCCTCTTAAACCATCAATTTTCTAGGGGAAACACATTTCCTTCTCAAAATAATTTTCAACAACCAAATCTGTCATATCAGTCTCCTCATCACACTCCTCCGAATCCTGATCATGAAAAACGTCTTGATGTTCTAGAAAAGTAAATGGAAACCATGATTAAAGCTTCTACACAAATCACCAACTTGTTGACTCAAACATCCAACACTTTGAATACCTTTATGCAATCATTCGGATAAATTCTTACTTCTAACACTCATGCCATAGCTAGATTAGAAATCCAACTTGGACAACTAGCTAGTCTTTGTGAGTGAGAGAAAGAAACATTTCGAGTCAACCGTGCCCAACCGAAGCACACGGGATCAAGTTCAACCAACCAAGCTCAAGTGAATGCAGTCCATTCACTACGGTCGTAAAACAGTCGATAATCGGTTAGAATGCCTCCAAGTGAAACCCTTGAACCGAACAAATTCTCTCTCCTTCGATATCTCGACTCGAAATCACACCCTTCGATGACCCGAACTGAACTGAACCGAGTCTAATTTTGATCAGTTTAAACCAGTTGCTCCTCACCCAGATAGACTCAGGTCTAGGAAACACTCCCCTCAGGAGGAGAAAATTATAGAAACTTTAAAGCAGGTTAAGGTCAATACTCCTCTCCTAGATATCATTGATCAAATTCCTTCTTATGCAAAATTTTTGAAGGAATTATGTACCAAAAAGAGGCAAATAAATGTTCCAAAGAAAGTCTTTCTTGCTGCCAATATCACTGATATACTCTCAAAATTCGTACCTTTAAAACATAAAGATCCAGGTTGCCCTACCATCTCATGTGTCGTTGGTAATAGTTTCATTGATAAGGCACTCTTAGACTTAGGGGCTAGTGTCAATTTGCTCCCATTTTCGGTCTACCAAGAACTAGATGTAGGGGAGCTCAAACCAACCAGATGCACCCTACAATTAGCTGATAGATCTGTCAAGGTCCCCATGGGTGAAATAACGGATGTTCTGATTAAGGTTAGGGATTTCATCTTTCCTGCGGATTTTGTAGTTTTATAAACACAGCATGTTTCCAATCCCAAAAGATAAATACATGTTATCTTAGGAAGACCTTTCTTAGCCACTTCTAATGCTCTCATCAACCTAGAACTGGTCAAAAAAGTCGCCCTTTAGAAATTTGACTGTTGATCTTAATATTTTTAACTCAAGAAACCAACCAGATAATCAATCAATGAAAATAAATTACATCCAGGTAGGCTTGATTGAAGAGATATAAGAAGAAGAGAATAAATCAGACCTTAGTTTTGAGGAAATCTTTCATGAGGAGATGGAAATCTTAAAAAAATTAGATTTGTTTTTCAAAATGAGGAAGCTGTGTTGAATACATGCCTCTTGAATGCAACATTAGAGTAACTCTTTTCTGGTGAGCTTAGATTTTTGAAACAGCAACCAAAATATCAAATTTTTATTAATCAAAAATCTAAGTTCAAAATGTATAACACCAATAATACCTACCTTTATTTCTTTGCAAAAGCGTTGAAAACCTTGAAATTTTTAGAATTTGAGAACATCATTGATTATATCATCTTGAAATTCTTTAAATTTCTGAGAAAAATTTTCAGCAATAAGGTAGGATTTAATGTAGAATGTGAGCTTCTCATATTTCATCTTTTATTCTACTTTTTATTACGTCTCATAATAATAAAAGAACTTATTCTTCTCTCATGTGAGAGTTTCTTGTTGTTCTTTATTTTGGAAAAAAATAAAACAAAACAAAACAAAGAGAGAATAAATTTTGGCTTCACCCCCTCATCTTGAAGGTATTTGCATAATTTTTATCATTGTTCCAAGCTAGCAGAATAAATATAAGTGCTTCAATTATTATCTGTTTTACTTTGTGCATAATAGAATTTGTATTGAGGACAATGCAAAATTTAGGTGTGGGGGTGGGAATTAGTCATTTTTTCTTAGTCAATTTTCCTCTTTTTCTTACCATTTTTATGTCATTTTTTCTCTCTTCATTAAAAAAATAGTCACTTGCCAACTTCATAGAGTTGATTAATAATTGATCTATTTGATGAAATTTAAGTCTTCTAATCCTTAGTTAGTTCTATACTCAAGTTTACCTTTTATGATAATTCTAAATAAATTTCTTAAGAAATAATTTTCAAAGTAGTATACTTCACTTAAGTCTTAACTTAGATTTTAAAGTAATGAAATTTTTGCATGTCTACCTTAGAGTTAAAAATAAATTTTCAAGTTGTCCTAATCTATATATCTTTCAAAATATATACATATACTCATATATAAATATATACATCATATATATATAATGCAAAAAAAAATCTTGAACTTCAATGTGGTTCTATCTTATTAAGCCTAAGTTGGTGAGTAATTAAGCCCAAGGAGTATTTTCATACTTAATGACCTAAGCCCACTTGGGTTGGGATCCATTGGGCCAAAACTCTTTAATGGTCACTTAGAAAGCCGACAAAGTAGAATAAAATCACTATGGAATAAAGATTGTCAATATATATATATATATATATATATATATATATATATATATATATATATATATATATATATATATATATATATATATATATATATATATATATATATATATATATATATAAATATATATATATATATATATATATATATAAATATATATATATATATATATATATTTATATTTTATAATAATTTTATATATATACCAAATATATCTATATATGTATATTTATATATTTTTAAAAATAAATTGATTAAGAGACTTGAAATTTTTATTGAAACAAAGAGCTAGCATGTTCTCTTCAAAACTTTTATATTTCTAAGTTAAACTTGACTTTGTATAACTATGATGAAAAGATTTTCTTAAGAAAATTACATTAGAGTTATGATAAAAATATTTTCTTGAGTATTAACCAACTTCAATTGGAATGTTTGAATATATCAAATGAATTAATTATTTCATTAACGTCTTTAAATTGGCAAGTTGACTGAATTTTGTGGGTATATTCACTACAAACCCTCACGAGTACAACTCGTCCACTAGGGTAACCTAGGGGTTTAAAAACTTGTTATATGCTTAAATACACCAGAATTCCTGAAAGTGAGTTAGGTTTTCTTTTTATTTTCTTTGCTAGAGGACTAGCAAAAGTTTAAGTGTGGGAGCATTTGATTATCACATTTTAATTACAAATTTATATCTTCATTACCTATTTTATATGAATAAAGATATTACGAATAATTATTTTTATCTTATTTTGCGGTTAATAAAGAAATAATGAATAATGACCAAATGACTCAAATCCTCGATTCTGCCAACTTTTGAAGCCCAAATATGAAGACAAACGAAGGCCCAAGAAGACCCTAGGATCCAAGAGAAATTGTGAAAAAATCAAGAAAAGACAAATTCGGTTGGAAACTAACGGTTGGCAACCCGATTATTATGGGTTGGTCAACCGATTGGTTATAGCAGATTTGATGAATGGTGATTTCTCTTCCTAGGTGGCCAAGTTTGAACCAATGGTTCACATCACCTCGTTGGGCTATAAATAGAGGGGTAGAGGAGAGGTTTGAGTGTGAAATATTTTGTAAAACTCTAGTTGGAGAGGAGGGTTACTCTTAATTGAGAGGACTTTCCAAAATTATAACTTTTGTTACACAATAAATAAAATTTTTACCCTTCAATTTCCTTTCTCTTCTTTTTATCCTAGGACCAAAGGAGGATGAGATGAAGATCAGGAGTTGTTGGTTTATCTTTTATTTCATTTCTTGTTCATTTATATGCCTTGTAGCTTAGATTTACTTTCATGCATGTTATTTTCATGCGATGTCTTTAATTCTGTATTTACTTTCTAGTATAGATTTTCATGTTCTTTAATTCACTTTGAGGCTAGAACCCTCTAGGGAATTACCCTTTCTAAGTGTGGAGCTAATATTTATGGGATCCCTAGAGATTGTTTAAAACTAGCTAACAAATCCAACTTATTTGCATAAGATTGAGATAAGCTAAGTGGATCTACTCTAGATTCCTCATATCTTTAATTAATCATCCATACTTTAACTTCTTTATTTTCCTCTTATCCTTGCTTTTCATTTGTTTGTTATTTTCCTTTATTCTTGATTCTTGATTTCATTAATTTTACTTCTCTCTCAATCTTATATTACCTCCATGTGCATATAATCTCAAACCTAGTTTTGTTATTACGTGCATATAACCACAACCACATTCTCAACTTTATTTTCTCCTCTTTTGCACATAATCACATTCACTCTTCTAATCTCTCCACAAACCACTTTCACCATGTTTTTCTTTTTATTTTCTTTGCTAGAGGACTAGCAAAAGTTTAAGTGTGGGAGCATTTGATTATCACATTTTAATTACAAATTTATATCTTCATTACCTATTTTATATGAATAAAGATATTACGAATAATTATTTTTATCTTATTTTGCGGTTAATAAAGAAATAATGAATAATGACCCAAATGACTCAAATCCTCGATTTTCTACCAAATTTTGAAGCCCAAATATGAAGACAAACGAAGGCCCAAGAAGACCCTAGGATCCAAGAGAAATTGTGAAGAAAAATCAAGAAAAGACAAATTCGGTTGGAAACTAACGGTTGGCAACCCGATTATTATGGGTTGGTCAACCGATTGGTTATAGCAGATTTGATGAATGGTGATTTCTCTTCCTAGGTGGCCAAGTTTGAACCAATGGTTCACATCACCTCGTTGGGCTATAAATAGAGGGGTAGAGGAGAGGTTTGAGTGTGAAATATTTTGTAAAACTCTAGTTGGAGAGGAGGGTTACTCTTAATTGAGAGGACTTTCCAAAATTATAACTTTTGTTACACAATAAATAAAATTTTTACCCTTCAATTTCCTTTCTCTTCTTTTTATCCTAGGACCAAAGGAGGATGAGATGAAGATCAGGAGTTGTTGGTTTATCTTTTATTTCATTTCTTGTTCATTTATATGCCTTGTAGCTTAGATTTACTTTCATGCATGTTATTTTCATGCGATGTCTTTAATTCTGTATTTACTTTCTAGTATAGATTTTCATGTTCTTTAATTCACTTTGAGGCTAGAACCCTCTAGGGAATTACCCTTTCTAAGTGTGGAGCTAATATTTATGGGATCCCTAGAGATTGTTTAAAACTAGCTAACAAATCCAACTTATTTGCATAAGATTGAGATAAGCTAAGTGGATCTACTCTAGATTCCTCATATCTTTAATTAATCATCCATACTTTAACTTCTTTATTTTCCTCTTATCCTTGCTTTTCATTTGTTTGTTATTTTCCTTTATTCTTGATTCTTGATTTCATTAATTTTACTTCTCTCTCAATCTTATATTACCTCCATGTGCATATAATCTCAAACCTAGTTTTGTTATTACGTGCATATAACCACAACCACATTCTCAACTTTATTTTCTCCTCTTTTGCACATAATCACATTCACTCTTCTAATCTCTCCACAAACCACTTTCACCATGTTTTCTTTTATTCTTAAATAACTCCTAATTGTCGCAAGACATAATCAAACAAAGAACCAAACTTAATTAACTTCCTTCTTCACGCCTCGTGGGATCGATAATCTTTTATACTATAACTTGATCAATGTTGTATACTTACAACTCTAGGAGGTAATCATTTATTTCCCATCAAGTTTTTAGTGCCGTTGCCGGGGAACGGTGCATAAGTAGGATTTTGATTAACTTTGGTTCCTTAACTTGTGTGTTTTTCTTTTGTGAAGGAATTTAAAACTTGAAGATTAAGAGTTGAAGAATCAAGATTGAAGAATTGCCTCCAACAAGGCTTTGGATAGCGACATGGGTAACTCTTCTTTCTAGTATTCTCAATTCCACCCTTTAGATAGTTCATTCACATTAGAGACAATTAGGATAAAAAAAAAAAAAAAAAAAAGATTTTACCTTTGTCAATCTCTAATAAACTTTATTTCTTTGATTGTAGACCATAATAAAAATGAAAAGATTTTTATTTTTGCATCCTTTTAGTTGCTTTTAATTCCTAGGGCTGCATTTCATATAATAGTAGGAATTCACCAAAGTGATTTGAGCATCTTGATTTGACACTCACTTGAAAATATTTTTAAGGGCAAATCCCATTAATCAAAATAAGGTGAGGGATTTCATCACCCTTTCCTTAGCCCAAAAATCACTAATTCCTCACTACACATACCCAAGCCTCTTAAAACTGATTAGACATTGGCCCCTAAGAATTCGAGCTCATTAAGAAATAAGAAATCCTTAAATAAACCGGTCCAAGTTTATTTGGATTAATTGGTGTCAAAGGCAAGGTTTAGGGGTTGTGTAAGGCGCTCCGCAAGGAAAGAGGTACTTAATTGATCTTTGATCTCCCTCTAGTACTATCCTTACCGGCTAATTACCCAAGTAAACTTTGATCTTTTCATTAAGGAAATTTTTGGTTAGGAGTGGTCTAAGTCAAGTTTAGGCTTAACCCTAGAGTTAGGGTGATTGAAAAGTGATTGCCTTGATTTGCTTTTAGTTATTTTTTTTTTTTTTCTTTTTCTCATCATCTTCTTGACTTTTTATCTTTTCCTTTTTCTTTAAAAAATTTGATTTTGGTGTATGCAAATTTGGGTTAGGGATAATACCAATCGCTTAATTCGCTTTTATCCATCTCTTGAACTAAACGAAATGGCCAATACCAACCCACTGTTCTTCAAGATGTTTGTTACCCCACTAGAAATGCAATCCCTGTTGCATAAAACTCCACGAGGTCAATGGAGCAAATTTCAAACTTAGACGCATTTTATTAAGATGCTTCCCAAATTCCTAAGAGTAGAAACCAAGACGCTTACATTTTCATCTCCGAATTTGAAGAAGTTTACCTCATGATCAAGATGAGGGACTTAACCGAAGATGCGATCAAACTCGATTTACTCCATTTGCCCTTAAGGATAAAGCCAAAAATGGTCAGATAGCTTGCCCACGCTTCCATCTCAACTTGGGGTGAATTTATAAAAGTTTTCTGAAAAAATTCTTTCCGATCTACAAAACGGTCAAGCTTAGAAACAGCATTCAAAATTTTAAAATTATCCTAAGAGAACCTTTTTGAAAGTATTTTGACAAATTCAAAGATCTTCTTATCCAATGTCCTCACCATAGTCCTGAAAAGTGGTGATTATGCCAAATCATTTATGAAGGATTGGATTATTCTTCAAAAACTTTCTTAGAGTCAATGTGTCAAGGGGATTTCATGAAGAAAAATGCTGATGAAGTTTGGGACTTTTTAGAGAGTTTATCCGAGAAAACCATGTAGTGAGAACATTGTGATGATCGAGTTTCATCAGTTTCCCAACCAAAAACCAGTAGTCTTTCCTTAGAAACAAATATAGCCGCTGAAGCAAAGATGGCGACGATCATGAGTAGGTTAGAAGCTTTAGAAGTCAAAGAACGAGCTCCCGCTCAAATCAATCAAGTTTCGGCCTCAGGTTGTCATAACTGTCTATCTCCATCTCATGTTTTAGAGGAATGTCCTCTTTTAGGACCCGGTCAGCCACTAGGTCAGGTAAACGCTGCATTCCAGCGTCCCGAGAAATGATCCATTCTCTCCAACTTATAATTCAGGTTGGAGAAATCACCCAAATCTTGTATGGAACCAGGGAAACTTCTCCGATAACCAAACTTTCACTCCCTCTTCAAACCATCAATTTCCTCGGGGAAACACATTTCCTTCTCAAAATAATTTCCAACAACCAAATCTGTCATATCAGTCTCCTCATCACACTCCTTCAAATCCTGATCATGAAAAACGTCTTGATGTTCTAGAAAAGTAAATAGAAACCATGATTAAAGCAACTATACAAACCACCAACTTGTTGACTCAAACATCCAACACGTTGAATACTTTTATGCAATCAACCTGACAAATTCTTAATTCTAACACTCAAGCCATAGCAAGATTAGTAACTCAACTTGGACAACTAGCTAGTGCTTTGAGTGAGAGAGAGAAAGGAACATTTCGAACAACTGCCCAACCCAAGGACACGGATCAAGTTCAACTACCAAGCTCAAGTGAATGCAATCCATTCACTACGGTCGTAAACAGTCGATAATCGGTTAGAATGCCTCCAAGTGAAACCCTTGAACCGAACAAATTCTCTCCTTCGATGTCTCGACTCAGAATCACACCTTCCGATAACCCGTGAAAACCGTAAACAGAGTCTAATTTTGATCATTAAACCGGTTTCTCACCCGATAGACTCCTAGGACACTCCCTCAGAGGAGAAAATTCTAGAAGCTTGCGGTGTTAAGATCAATACTCCTCTCCTAGATATCATTGATCAAATTTCTTCTTATGTAAAATTTTTAAAGGAATTATGTACCAAAAAGAGGTAAATAAATATTCCAAAGAAAGTCTTTCTTGTCAGCCAATATCGATATACTCAAAATTGCACTTTAAAAAAACATAAAGATCTAGGTTGCCCTACCATCTCATGTGTCGTTGGTAATAGTTTCATTGATAAGGCACTCTTAGACTTAGGGGCCAGTGTCAATTTGCTCCCATTTTCTATCTACCAAGAACTAGATGTAGGGGAGCTCAAACCAACCGTGATGCACCCTACAATTAGTCGATAGATCCGCCAAGGTCCCCATGGGTGAAATAACGGATGTTCGATTAAGGTTAGGATTTCATCTTTCCCGGATTTTGTAGTTTTGGAAACACAACCTATTTCCAATCCCAAAGGACAAATACCTATCTTAGGAAGACCTTTTTAGCCACTTCTAATGCTCTCATCAACTGAGAACTGGTCAAATAAAGTCGCCCTTGGAAATTTGACTGTTGATCTCAACATTTTTAACCCAGAAACCAACGGATAATTAATCAATGAAAATAAATTACATCCGAAGGCTTGATTGAAGAGATAGAAGAAGAAGAGAATAAATCATACCTTAGTTTTGATGAAATCTTTCATGAGGAGTCGGAAATCTTAAAAATTAGATTTGTTTTTTCAAAACGAGGAATCTGGTTGAATACATGCCTCTTGAATGCAACATTCGAGAACTCTTTTCTCGATGAGCTTAGATTTTGAAACAAAGAACCAAAATGTTAAATTTTCGTTAATCAAAAATCTAAATTCAAAATGCATAACAAATAATACCTACCTTTATTTGCTGCAAAAACATTGAAAACCTTGGAATTTTTAGAATTTGAGAACATTATTGATTATATCATCTTGAAATTCTTTAAATTTCTGAGAAAAATTTTCAAAGAATAAGGTAGGATTTAATGTAGAATGTGAGCTTCTCATGTTTCATCTTTTATTCTACATTTTTATTCTTTGTCTCATAATAATTAAAAGAATTTATTCTTCTCTCATGTGAGAGTTTCTTGTTGTTCTTTATTTTGGAAAAATAAAACAAAATAAAATAAAGAGAGAATTAATTTTGGCTTCACCCTCATCTTGAAGGTATTTGCATAATTTTTATTATTATTCCAAGCTAGCCTAACAAATGTAAGTGCTTCAATTATTATCTGTTTTACTTTGTGCATAATAGAATTTGCATTGAGGACAATGCAAAATTTAGGTGTGGGGTGAGAATTAATCATTTTGCTTTGTCAATTTTCCTCTTTTCTTACCATTTTTATGTCATTTTTCTCTCTTCATTAAAAAAATAGTCACTTGCCAACTTCATAGAGTTGATTAATAATTGATCTTTTGATAGAATTTAAGTCTTCTAATCCTTAGTTAGTTCTATACTCAAGTTTACCTTTACGATAACTCCAAATAATTTTCTTAAGAAATGATTTTCAAAATAGTATACTTCACTTAAGTCTTAACTTAGATTTTAAAGTAATGAAATTTTGCATGTCTACCTTAGAGTTAAAAATAAATTTTCAAGTTGTCCTAATCTATATATCTTTCAAAATATATACATATACTCATATATAAATATATACATCATATATATATAATGCAAAAAAATAAATCTTGAACTCCAATGTGGTTCTACCTTATTAAGCCCCGACCGAGTAATTAAGTCCAAAGAGTATTTTCATACTTAATGACCTAAGCCCACTTGGATTGGAATCCATTGGCCCAAAACTCTTTAATGGTCACTTAGAAAGCCCGACAAAGTAGAACAAAATCACTATGGAATAAAGATTGTCATATATATATATATATTATATATATAAAAATATATCTATATATGTATATTTATATATTTTTAAAAATAAATTGATTAAGAGACTTGAAATTTTTATTGAAACAAAGAGCTAGCATATTCTCTTCAAAACTTTTATTTTTCTAAGTTAAACTTAGTTTGGTATAACTATGATGAAAAGATTTTCTTAAGAAAATTACATGGAGTTATGATAAAAATATTTTCTTGAGTATTAACCAACTTCAATTGGAATGTTTGAATATATTAAATGAATTAATTATTTCATTAACGTCTTTAAAGTGGCAAGTTGACTGAATTTTGTGGGTATATTCACTACAAACCCTCACAAGACTACAACTCGTCCACTAGGGTAACCTAGGGTTTAAAAACTTGTTATATGCGCTAAATACCTAATTCCCAAGGAAAGTGAGTTAGATTTTCTTTTTATTTTCTTTGCTAGAGGACTAGAAAAGTTTAGGTGTGGGGCATTTGATTATCATATTTTAATTACAAATTTATATCCTCATTACCTATTTTATATGAATAAAGATATTACTAATAATTATTTTTATCTTATTTTGCAAGTTAATAAAGAAATAATGAATAAAGCCCAAATGACTCAAATCCTCGATTTTCTACCAAATTTTGAAGCCCAAATATGAAGACAAACAAAGGCCCAAGAAGACCCTAGGATCCAAGAGAAATTGAAGAAAAATCAAGAAAAGATAAATTGATTGAAACTAATCTCGGTTGCCAACCGACGTTCGCAATGTGATTTGATCAATGTTCTCTTTCTTGGTGGCCAAGTTTGATCCAATGGTTCACATCAAGGGCTATAAATAGAGGGGTAGAGAGAGAGGTTTGAGTGTGAAATATTTTGTAAAACTTCATTTGGAGAGGAGAGTTACTCTTAATTGAGAAGACCTTTAAAAATTATAACTTTTGTTACACAATAAATAAAATTTTTCACCCTTCAATTTCCTCTTCTTCTTATCCAAGGACCAAAAGAAGGATGAGATGAAGATCAGGAATTGTTGGTTTATTTTATTTCTTTTTCATTTTTTTCATTTCTTATTTATTTATTTGCTTTGTAGCTTAGAATTACTTTCATGCAATTTACTTTCATGCAATGTCTTTAATTTTGTATTTACTTTCTAGTATAGATTTTTTTTCTTTAATTCACCTTGAGGCTAGAACCCTCTAGGAATTACCCTTTTCTAAGTGTGGAGCTAATATTTGTGGGATCCCTAGAGATTGTTTGAAACAAGCTAACAAATCGAACTTATTTTCATAAGATTGTGATAAGCTAAGTGGATCTACTCTAGATTCCTCATATCTTTAATTAATCCTCCATACTTTACCTTCTTTATTTTCCTCTTATCCTTGCTTTTCATTTGTTTGTTATTTTTCTTTATTCTTGATTCTTGATTTTATTGATTTTACTTCTCTCTCAATCTCATTTTCCCTCCATGTGCATATAATCTCAAATCTAGTTTTGTTATTATGTGCATATAACCACAACCACATTCTCAACTTTATTTTCTCCTCTTTTGCACATAATCACATTCACTCTTCTAATCTCTCCAAAACCATTTTCACCATGTTTTTCTTTTATTCTTGAATAACTCCTAATTGTCGCAAGATATAATCAAATAAAGAACCAAACTTAATTAACTTCCTTCTTCACATCCTCGGATCGAATAATCTTTTATACTATAACTTGATCAATGTTGTATACTTACAACTCTAGGAGGTAATCATTTATTTTCCATCAAGTTTTTTGCCTGTCGGGAACGGTGCATAAGTAGGATTTTGATTAACTTTGGTTCCTTAACTTGTGTGTTTTTCTTTGTGAAGGAATTTAAAACTTGAAGATTAAGAGTTGAAGAATCAAGATTGAAGAATTGCCTCCAACAAGGCTTTGGATAGCTTATGGGTAACTCTTCTTTCTAGTATTCTTAATTCCACCCTTTAGATAGTTCATTCACATTAGAGACAATTAGGATAAAAAAATAAAAAAAAAATTTTACCTTTATCAATCTCTAATAAACTTCATTTCTTTGATTGTCGACCATAATAAAAAATAAAAAGATTTTTATTTTGCATCCTTTTAGTTGCTTTTAATTCCTAGGATTGCATTTCATATAATAGTAGGAATTCACCAAAGTGATTTGAGCATTGTGATTTGGCACTCACTTGAAAATATTTTTAAGGGCAAAACCCATTAATCAAAATAAGGTGAGTGATTTCATCACCCTTTCCTTAGCCCAAAATCACTAATTCCTCACTACACATACCCAAGCCTCTTAAAACTGATTAGACGCTGGCCCCTAAGGATTCGAGCTCATTAAGGAACAAGAAACCCTTAAGTGAACCGTCCAAGTTTATTTGGATTAATTGGTGTCTAAGGCAAGGTTTTGGGCTTTATGCCCAAGCAAGGAAAGAGGTACTTAATTGAACTTTGATCTCCCTCTAGTACTATCCTTACTGCTAATTATCCAAGTAAACTTTGATCTTTTCATTAAGGGAATTTTTGGTGGGAGTCGGTCTAAGTCAAGTTTAGGCTTAACCCTAGAGTTAGGGTGATTGAAAAGTGATTGCCTTGATTTGGTTTTAGTTAGTTTTTCTTTTTTCTTTTCTCATCATCTTCTTGACTTTTCTCTTTTCCTTTTCTTTAAAAAAAATTTGATTTTGGTGTATGCAAATTTGGGTTAGGGATAATACCAATCGCTTAATTGCTTTTGATCCATCTCTTGAACTAAACGAAATGGCCAATACCAACCAACTGTTCTTCAAGATGTTTGTTACCCACTAGAAATGCAATCCCTCTTGCATAAAACTCCCCGAGGTCAATGGAGCAAATTTCGAACTTAGACCGCATTTTATTAACATGCTTCCCAAATTCCTAGGAGTAGAAACCAAGACGCTTACATTTTCATCTCCTAATTTGAAGAAGTTTGCCTCATGATCAAGATGAGGGACTTAACCAAGATGCGATCAAACTGATTTCTTCCATTTGCCCTTAAGGACAAAGCCAAAAATAATTGTATAGCTTGCTCACAGATTCCATCTCAACTTGGGGTGAATTTATAAAAATTTTCCTGAAAAAATTCTTTCCTATCCAATAAACGGTCAAGCTTAGAAACAGCATTCAAAATTTTAAAATTATCCCAGGAAAACTTTTTTGGAAGTATTTTGACAAATTCAAAGATCTTCTTATCCAATGTCCTCACCATGGTCTTGAAAAGTGGCGATTATGCCAAATCATTTATGAAGGATTGGATTATTCTTCAAAAACTTCCTTAGAGTCAATGTGTCAAGGAGATTTCATGAAGAAAAGTGCTGATGAAGCTTGGGACTTTTTAGAGAGTTTATCCGAGAAAATCATGCAGTGGGAACATTGTGATGATCGAGTTTCATCAGCTTCCCAACCAAAACCAAGAGTCTTTCCTTAGAAACAAATAATATACTGGCAAAGATGGATGATCATCATGAGTAGGTTAGAAGCTTTAGAAGTCAAAGAACGAGCTCCCCGCCAAATCAATCAAGTTTCGCCTCAGTTGTCATAATTGTTTGTCTCCATCTCATGTTTTAGAGTAATGTCCTCTTTAGGACCCTCAACCACTAGGTCGTGAAAGTTGCATTCCAAATGTCCTAGTGATCCATTCTCCAACTTACAATCCAGTTGAAGAAATCACCCAAATCTTGTATGGAACTAGGGAAACTTCTCCTAGAACCAAACTTTCACTCCCTCTTAAACCATCAATTTTCTAGGGAAACACATTTCCTTCTCAAAATAATTTTCAACAACCAAATGCCATATCAGCCTCTCATCACACTCCTCCTAACTCGATCATGAAAACGCCTTGATGTTCTAGAAAAGTAAATGGAAACCATGATTAAAGCTTCTACACAAATCACCAACTTGTTGACTCAAACATCCAACACTTTGAATACCTTTATGCAATCATTCTGGATAAATTCTTACTTCTAACACTCATGCCATAGCTAGATTAGAAATCCAACTTGGACAACTAGCTAGTGTCAGAGTGAGAGAAAGAAAGAAACATTTCGAAGTCAACCTGCGCCCAACCCAAGCACACGGGATCAAGTTCAACCAACCAAGCTCAAGTGAATGCACCATTCACTACTCGTAAAACAGTCGATAATCGTTAGAATGCCTCCAAGTGAAACCCTTGAACCGAACAAATTCTCCTTCCGATATCTCGACTCGAATCACACCCTTCGATGACCCAACTCGAACCAACTGTGAGTCTAATTTTGATCGCTTTAAACCGCTTCTCACCCAGATAGACTCGTGTCTAGGAAACACTGTGAGGAGAAAATTATAGAAACTTTAAAGGTGTTAAGGTCAATACTCTCTCCTAGATATCATTGATCAAATTCCTTCTTATGCAAAATTTTGAAGGAATTATGTACCAAAAGAGGCAAATAAATGTTCCAAAGAAAGTCTTTCTCGCCAATATCATCGATATACTCTCAAAATTGTACCTTTAAAACATAAAGATCCGTGTTGCCCTACCATCTCATGTGTCGTTGGTAATAGTTTCATTGATAAGGCACTCTTAGACTTAGGGGCTGTCAATTTGTTCCATTTTCTGGCCTACCAAGAACTAGATGTAGGGGAGCTCAAACCAACCGATGCACCCTACAATTAGCCGATAGATCTCACAAGGTCCCCATGGGTGAAATAACGGATGTTCTCGATTAAGGTTAGGATTTCATCTTTCCCTGATTTTGTAGTTTTGGAAACACGACCTATTTCCAATCCCAAAGGACAAATACTGCTATCTTAGGGAGACCTTTTTAGCCACTTCTAATGCTCTCATCAACCTAGAACTGGTCAAATAAAGTCGCCCTTTGAAATTTGACTGTTGATCTCAACATTTTAACCTGTGAAACCAACCGTATAATTAATCAATGAAAATAAATTACATCCGTGAAGGCTTGATTGAAGAGATAGAAGAAGAAGAGAATAAATCATACCTTAGTTTTGATGAAATCTTTCATGAGGAGTCGGAAATCTTAAAAATTAGATTTGTTTTTCAAACGAGGAATTGTGGTTGAATACATGCCTCTTGAATGCAACATTCGAGAACTCTTTTCGATGAGCTTAGATTTTGAAACAAAGAACCAAAATGTTAAATTTTCGCTAATCAAAATCTAAATTCAAAATGCATAACACCAATAATACCTACCTTTATTTGTCAAAAACATTGAAAACCTTGGAATTTTTAGAATTTGAGAACATTATTGATTATATCATCTTGAAATTTTTAAATTTCGAGAAAAATTTTCAAAGAATAAGGTAGGATTTAATGTAGAATGTGAGCTTCTCATGTTTCATCTTTTATTCTACATTTTTATTCTTTGTCTCATAATAATTAAAAGAATTTATTCTTCTCTCATGTGAGAGTTTCTTGTTGTTCTTTATTTTGGAAAAAAATAAAACAAAATAAAAAAAGAGAGAATTAATTTTGGCTTCACCCCCTCATCTTGAAGGTATTTGCATAATTTTTATTATTATTCCAAGCTAGCCTAACAAATGTAAGTGCTTCAATTATTATCTGCTTTACTTTGTGCATAATAGAATTTGCATTGAGGACAATGCAAAATTTAGGTGTGGGGTGAGAATTAATCATTTTGCTTTGTCAATTTTCCTCTTTTCTTACCATTTTTATGTCATTTTTTCTCTTCATTAAAAAAATAGTCACTTGCCAACTTCATAGAGTTGATTAATAATTGATCTTTTGATAGAATTTAAGTCTTCTAATCCTTAGTTAGTTCTATACTCAAGTTTACCTTTACGATAACTCCAAATAATTTTCTTAAGAAATGATTTTCAAAATAGTATACTTCACTAAGTCTTAACTTAGATTTTAAAGTAATGAAATTTTTGCATGTCTACCTTAGAGTTAAAAATAAATTTTCAAGTTGTCCTAATCTATATATCTTTCAAAATATATACATATACTCATATATAAATATATACATCATATATATATAATGCAAAAAATAAATCTTGAACTCCAATGTGGTTCTACCTTATTAAGCCCGACCGAGTAATTAAGTCCAAAGAGTATTTTCATACTTAATGACCTAAGCCCACTTGGATTGGAATCCATTGGCCCAAAACTCTTTAATGGTCACTTAGAAAGCCGACAAAGTAGAACAAAATCACTATGGAATAAAGATTGTCAATATATATATATATATTATATATATAAAAATATATCTATATATGTATATTTATATATTTTAAAAATAAATTGATTAAGAGACTTGAAATTTTTATTGAAACAAAGAGCTAGCATATTCTCTTCAAAACTTTTATTTTTCTAAGTTAAACTTAGTTTGGTATAACTATGATGAAAAGATTTTCTTAAGAAAATTACATTGGAGTTATGATAAAAATATTTTCTTGAGTATTAACCAACTTCAATTGGAATGTTTGAATATATTAAATGAATTAATTATTTCATTAACGTCTTTAAAGTGGCAAGTTGACTGAATTTTGTGGGTATATTCACTACAAACCCTCACGACTACAACTCGTCCACTAGGGTAACCTAGGGTTTAAAACTTGTTATATGCTTAAATACCCGCAATTCCTCTAAAGTGAGTTAGATTTTCTTTTTATTTTCTTTGCTAGAGGACTAGAAAAGTTTAGGTGTGGGGCATTTGATTATCATATTTTAATTACAAATTTATATCCTCATTACCTATTTTATATGAATAAAGATATTACTAATAATTATTTTTATCTTATTTTGCAAGTTAATAAAGAAATAATGAATAAAGCCCAAATGACTCAAATCCTGATTTTCTACCAAATTTTGAAGCCCAAATATGAAGACAAACAAAGGCCCAAGAAGACCCTAGGATCCAAGAGAAATTGAAGAAAAAATCAAGAAAAGATAAATTGATTGAAACTAATCGGCCAACCGATTGGTTCAACAGATTTGATCAATGGCTGATTTCTCTTTCTTGGTGGCCAAGTTTGATCCAATGGTTCACATCACCTGGCTATAAATAGAGGGGTAGAGAGAGGTTTGAGGTGAAATATTTTGTAAAAACTTCATTTGGAGAGGAGAGTTACCTTAATTGAGAAGACCTTTAAAAATTATAACTTTTGTTACACAATAAATAAAATTTTTCACCCCTTCTTTCTCTTCTTCTTATCCAAGGACCAAAAGAAGGATGAGATGAAGATCAGGAATTGTTGGTTTATCTTTTATTTCTTTTTCATTTTTTTTCATTTCTTATTTATTTATTTGCTTTGTAGCTTAGAATTACTTTCATGCAATTTACTTTCATGCAATGTCTTTAATTCTTGTATTTACTTTCTAGTATAGATTTTTCTTTTCTTTAATTCACCTTGAGGCTAGAACCCTCTAGGGAATTACCCTTTCTAAGTGTGGAGCTAATATTTGTGGGATCCCTAGAGATTGTTTGAAACAAGCTAACAAATCGAACTTATTTTCATAAGATTGTGATAAGCTAAGTGGATCTACTCTAGATTCCTCATATCTTTAATTAATCCTCCATACTTTACCTTCTTTATTTTCCTCTTTATCCTTGCTTTTCATTTGTTTGTTATTTTTCTTTATTCTTGATTCTTGATTTTATTGATTTTACTTCTCTCTCAATCTCATTTTCCCTCCATGTGCATATAATCTCAAATCTAGTTTTGTTATTATGTGCATATAACCACAACCACATTCTCAACTTTATTTTCTCCTCTTTGCACATAATCACATTCACTCTTCTAATCTCTCCAAAACCATTTTCACCATGTTTTTCTTTATTCTTGAATAACTCCTAATTGTCGCAAGATATAATCAAATAAAGAACCAAACTTAATTAACTTCCTTCTTCACATTCCCTGGGATCGATAATCTTTTATACTATAACTTGATCAATGTTGTATACTTACAACTCTAGGAGGTAATCATTTATTTTCCATCAAGTTTTTGGCCGCTGTCGGGAACGTGCATAAGTAGGATTTTGATTAACTTTGGTTCCTTAACTTGTGTGTTTTTCTTTGTGAAGGAATTTAAAACTTGAAGATTAAGAGTTGAAGAATCAAGATTGAAGAATTGCCTCCAACAAGGCTTTGGATAGCGACATGGGTAACTCTTCTTTCTAGTATTCTAATTCCACCCTTTAGATAGTTCATTCACATTAGAGACAATTAGGATAAAAAAATAAAAAAAAAAAATTTTACCTTTATCGATCTCTAATAAACTTCATTTCTTTGATTGTCGATCATATAAAAATAAAAAGATTTTTATTTTGCATCCTTTTAGTTGCTTTTAATTCCTAGGATTGCATTTCATATAATAGTAGGAATTCACCAAAGTGATTTGAGCATTGTGATTTGGCACTCACTTGAAAATATTTTAAGGGCAAAACCCATTAATCAAAATAAGGTGAGTGATTTCATCACCCTTCCTTAGCCCAAAATCACTAATTCCTCACTACACATACCCAAGCCTCTTAAAACTGATTAGACGCTGGCCTAAGGATTCGAGCTCATTAAGGAACAAGAAACCCTTAAGAACCGTCCAAGTTTATTTGGATTAATTGTGTCAAGGTTTTGGGCTTATGTACGCTAAGGAAAGAGGTACTTAATTGAACTTTGATCTCCCTCTAGTACTATCCTTACTGCTAATTATCCAAGTAAACTTTGATCTTTCATTAAGGGAATTTTTGGTTGTCGGTCTAAGTCAAGTTTAGGCTTAACCCTAGAGTTAGGGTGATTGAAAAGTGATTGCCTTGATTTGGTTTTAGTTAGTTTTTCTTTTTTTTTTCTCATCATCTTCTTGACTTTTCTCTTTTCCTTTTCTTTAAAAAAATTTGATTTTGGTGTATGCAAATTTGGGTTAGGGATAATACCAATCGCTTAATTCGCTTTTGATCCATCTCTTGAACTAAACGAAATGGCCAATACCAACCCACCTCTCTTCAAGATGTTTGTTACCCACTAGAAATGCAATCCCTCTTGCATAAAACTCCCCGAGGTCAATGGAGCAAATTTCAACTTAGACCGTGATTTTATTAACATGCTTCCCAAATTCCTAGGAGTAGAAACCAAGACGCTTACATTTTCATCTCCTAATTTGAAGAAGTTTGCCTCATGATCAAGATGAGGGACTTAACCAAGATGCGATCAAACTGATTTCTTCCATTTGCCCTAAGGACAAAGCCAAAAAATGATCAGATAGCTTGCTCACGATTCCATCTCAACTGGGGTGAATTTATAAAATTTTCCAAAAAATTCTTTCCTATCCAATAAACGGTCAAGCTTAGAAAAGATTCAAAATTTTAAAATTATCCTGTGAAAACTTTTTGGAAGTATTTTGACAAATTCAAAGATCTTCTTATCCAATGTCCTCACCATGGTCTTGAAAAGTGGCGATTATGCCAAATCATTTATGAAGGATTGATTATTCTTCAAAAACTTCCTTAGAGTCAATGTGTCAAGGAGATTTCATGAAGAAAAGTGCTGATGAAGCTTGGGACTTTTAGAGAGTTTATCCGAGAAAATCATGGGAACATTGTGATGATCGAAGTTTCATCAGCTTCCCAACAAAACCGCTGGTCTTTCCTTAGAAATGAATATAGCCACCAAGCAAAGATGGCTGAAATGGTCTTTCCTTAGAAATGAATATAGCCACTAAGCAAAGATGGCGATCATCGTAGGTTAGAAGCTTTAGAAGTCAAAGAACGAGCTCCGCCAAACAATCAAGTTTCGCCTCAGTTGTCATAATTGTTTGTCTCCATCTCATGTTTTAGAGTAATGTCCTCTTTAGGACCCGCCAACCACTAGGTGAAAGTTGCATTCCAAATGTCCTAAGTGATCCATTCTCTCCAACTTACAATCCAGTTGAAGAAATCACCCAAATCTTGTATGGAACTAGGGAAACTTCTCCTAAACCAAACTTTCACTCCCTCTTAAACCATCAATTTTCTAGGGAAACACATTTCCTCAAAATAATTTTCAACAACCAAATCTGTCATATCACTCTCATCACACTCCTCCTAATCCCCGATCATGAAAACGCCTTGATGTTCTAGAAAAGTAAATAGAAACCATGATTAAAGCTTCTACACAAATCACCAACTTGTTGACTCAAACATCCAACACTTTGAATACCTTTATGCAATCATTCTGATAAATTCTTACTTCTAACACTCATGCCATAGCTAGATTAGAAATCCAACTTGGACAACTAGCTAGTGTCGTGGAGTGAGAGAAAGAAAGAAACATTTCGAAGTCAACCAAGTCCAACCCAAGCACACGGATCAAGTTCAACCAACCAAGCTCAAGTGAATGCACCATTCACTACGGTCGTAAACAGTCGATAATCGTTAGAATGCCTCCAAGTGAAACCCTTGAACCAACAAATTCTCTCCTTCGATATCTCACTCGAAATCACCCTTCCTCTGACACCTTAACCCGAACTAACCAGTCTAATTTTGATCGCTTAAACCAGCTGTTCTCACCCAGATAGACTCGTGTCTAGGAAACACTCCCTGTGAGGAGAAAATTATAGAAACTTTAAAGGTGTTAAGGTCAATACCTCTCCTAGATATCATTGATCAAATTCCTTCTTATGCAAAATTTTTGAAGGAATTATGTACCAAAAGAGGCAAATAAATGTTCCAAAGAAAGTCTTTCTTGTCGCCAATATCACCGATATACTCTCAAAATTGCACTTTAAAACATAAAGATCCGTGTTGCCCTACCATCTCATGTGCAATAGTTTCATTGATAAGGCACTCTAGACTTAGGGCTAGTGTCAATTTGCTCCCATTTTCTCTACCAAGAACTAGATGTAGGTCAAACCAACCGTGATGCACCCTACAATTATCGATAGATTCGCAAGGTCCCCATGGGTGAAATAACTGATGTTCTGATTAAGGTTAGGATTTCATCTTTCCTCGGATTTTGTAGTTTTATAAACACAAAGATGTTTCCAATCCCAAAAGATAAATACATGTTATCTTAGGAAGACCTTTCTTAGCCACTTCTAATGCTCTTAGAACTGATCAAATGAAGTCACCTTTAGAAATTTGATCGTGATCTTAATATTTTTAACTCAAGAAACCAACCTGATAATCAATCAATGAAAATAAATTACATCCGTGTAGGCTTGATTGAAGAGATATAAGAAGAAGAGAATAAATCGACCTTAGTTTTGAGGAAATCTTTCATGAGGAGATGGAAATCTTAAAAATTAGATTTGTTTTGTCAAAATGAGGAAGTCGTGGTTGAATACATGCCCCTTGAATGCAACATTAGAGTAACTCTTTTTCGGTGAGCTTAGATTTTGAAACAAAGAACCAAAATATCAAATTTTTATTAATCAAAAATCTAAGTTCAAAATGTATAACACTAATAATACCTACCTTTATTTGTCAAAAAACGTTGAAAACCTTGAAATTTTTAGAATTTGAGAACATCATTGATTATATCATCTTGAAATTCTTTAAATTTCTGGGAAAAATTTTCAGAATAAGGTAGGATTTAATGTAGAATGTGAGCTTCATATTTCATCTTTTATTCTACTTTTTATTCTGTCTCATAATAATAAAAGAACTTATTCTTCTCTCATGTGAGAGTTTCTTGTTGTTCTTTATTTTGGAAAAAAATAAAACAAAACAAAACAAAGAGAGAATAAATTTTGGCTTCACCCCCATCTTGAAGGTATTTGCATAATTTTTATCATTGTTCCAAGCTAGTAATAAATATAAGTGCTTCAATTATTATCTGTTTTACTTTGTGCATAATAGAATTTGTATTGAGGACAATGCAAAATTTAGGTGTGGGTGGGAATTAGTCATTTTTCTTAGTCAATTTTCCTCTTTTTCTTACCATTTTTATGTCATTTTTTCTCTTCATTAAAAAAATAGTCACTTGCCAACTTCATAGAGTTGATTAATAATTGATCTATTTGATGAAATTTAAGTCTTCTAACTTAGTTAGTTCTATACTCAAGTTTACCTTTTATGATAATTCTAAATAAATTTCTTAAGAAATAATTTTCAAAGTAGTATACTTCACTTAAGTCTTAACTTAGATTTTAAAGTAATGAAATTTTTGCATGTCTACCTTAGAGTTAAAAATAAATTTTCAAGTTGTCCTAATCTATATATCTTTCAAAATATATACATATACTCATATATAAATATATACATCATATATATATAATGCAAAAAATAAATCTTGAACTCCAATGTGGTTCTACCTTATTAAGCCCGACCGAGTAATTAAGTCCAAAGAGTATTTTCATACTTAATGACCTAAGCCCACTTGGATTGGAATCCATTGGCCCAAAACTCTTTAATGGTCACTTAGAAAGCCGACAAAGTAGAACAAAATCACTATGGAATAAAGATTGTCAATATATATATATATATATATATATATATATATATATATATATATATATATATATATATATATATATATATATATATATATATATATATATATATATATATATATATATATATATATATATATATATATATATATATATATATATATATATATATATATATATATATATATATATATATATATATATATATATATATATATATATATATATATATATATATATATATATATATATATATATATATATATATATATATATATATATATATATATATATATATATATATATATATATATATATATATATATATATATATATATATATATATATATATATATATATATATATATATATATATATATATATATATATATATATATGATTATAGCATTTTAATTACAAATTTATACCCTCATTACCTATTTTATTTGAATAAAGATATTACTAATAATTATTTTTATCTTATTTTGCAAGTTAATAGAGAAATAATGAATAAAACCCAAATGACTCAAATCCTCTGATTTTCTACCAAATTTTGAAGCCCAAATATGAAGACAAACGAAGGCCTAAGAAGACCCTAGGATCCAAGAGAAATTCGTGAAGAAAAATCAAGAAAAGATAAATTGATTGAAACTAATCGGTTGGCCAACCGATTGGTTCGCAACAGATTTGATCAATGACTGATTTCTCTTCCTTAGTGGCCATGTTTGATCCAATGGTTCACATCTACTCCATTGGGCTATAAATAGAGGGGTAGAGGGAAAGGTTTGAGTGTGAAATATTTTCTAAAAACTTCATTTGGAGAGGAGGGTTACTCTTAATTGAGAAGACCTTCCAAAAATTATAACTTTTGTTACACAATAAATGAAATTTTTCACCCTTCAATTTTCTTTCTCTTCTTCTTATCCAAGGACCAAAAGGAGGATGAGATGAAGATCAGGAGTTGTTGGTTTATCTTTTATTTTTTTATTTTTTTTCATTTCTTGTTCATTTATATGCTTTGTAGCTTAGATTTACTTTCATGCAATTTACTTTCATACAATGTCTTTAATTTTTATATTTACTTTCTAGTATAGATTTTTCTTTTCTTTAATTCACCTTGAGGCTAGAACCCTCTAGGGAATTACCCTTTTCTAAGTGTGGAGCTAATATTTATGGGATTCCTAGAGATTGTTTGAAACTAGCTAACAAATTCAACTTATTTCCATAAGATTGAGATAAGCTAAGTGGATCTACTCTAGATTCCTCATATCTTTAATTAATCTTCCATACTTTACCTTCTTTATTTTCCTCTTATCCTTGCTTTTCATTTGTTTGTTATTTTCCTTTATTCTTGATTCTTAATTTCATTGATTTTTACTTCTCTCTCAATCTCATATTCCCTCCATGTGCATATAATCTCAAACCTAGTTTTGTTATTATGTGCATATAACCACAACCACATTCTCAACTCCATTTTCTCCTCTTTTGCACATAATCACATTCACTCTTCTAATCTCTCCACAAACCATTTTCACCATGTTTTTCTTTTATTCTTGAATAACTCCTAATTGTCGCGCACATAATCAAACAAAGAACCAAACTTAATTAACTTCCTTCTTCACGTTCCTCGTGGGATCGATAATCTTTTATACTATAACTTGATCAATGTTGTATACTTACAACTCTAGGAGGTAATCATTTATTTCCCATCAAGTTTTTAGTGCCGTTGCCGGGGAACGGTGCATAAGTAGGATTTTGATTAACTTTGGTTCCTTAACTTGTGTGTTTTTCTTTTGTGAAGGAATTTAGAACTTGAAGATTAAGAGTTGAAGAATCAAGATTGAAGAATTGCCTCCAACAAGGCTTTGGATAGCGATTGCGTGGGTAACTCTTCTTTCTAGTATTCTCAATTCCACCCTTTAGATAGTTCATTCACATTAGAGACAATTAGGATAAAAAAATAAAAAAGATTTTACCTTTGTCGACCCTAATAAACTTTATTTCTTTGATTGTAGACCATAATAAAAAATGAAAAGATTTTTATTTTTGCATCCTTTTTAGTTGCTTTTAATTCCTAGGGCTGCATTTCATATAATAGTAGGAATTCACCAAAGTGATTTGAGCATCTTGATTTGACACTCACTTGAAAATATTTTTAAGGGCAAATCCCATTAATCAAAATAAGGTGAGGGATTTCATCACCCTTTCCTTAGCCCAAAATCACTAATTCCTCACTACACATACCCAAGCCTCTTAAAACAGATTAGACATTGGCCCCTAAGAATTCGAGCTCATTAAGAAATAAGAAATCCTTAAATAAACCGGTCCAAGTTTATTTGGATTAATTGGTGTCAAAGGCAAGGTTTAGGGGTTGTGTAAGGCGCTCCGCAAGGAAAGAGGTACTTAATTGATCTTTGATCTCCCTCTAGTACTATCCTTACGGCTAATTACCCAAGTAAACTTTGATCTTTCATTAAGGAAATTTTTGGTTAGGAGCTGGTCTAAGTCAAGTTTAGGCTTAACCCTAGAGTTAGGGTGATTGAAAAGTGATTGCCTTGATTTGCTTTTAGTTATTTTTTTTCTTTTTCTCATCATCTTCTTGACTTTTTATCTTTTCCTTTTTCTTTAAAAAAATTTGATTTTGGTGTATGCAAATTTGAGTTAGGGATAATACCAATCGTTTAATTCGTTTTTATCCATCTCTTGAACCAAACGAAATGGCCAATACCAACCCACTGTTCTTCAAGATGTTTGTTACCCCACTAGAAATGCAATCCCTCTTGCATAAAACTCCTCGAGGTCAATGGAGCAAATTTCAAACTTAGATCGCATTTTATTAAGATGCTTCCCAAATTCCTAAGAGTAGAAACCGAAGACGCTTACATTTTCATCTCCTAATTTGAAGAAGTTTACCTCATGATCAAGATGAGGGACTTAACGAAGATGCGATCAAACTCGATTTACTCCATTTGCCCTTAAGGATAAAGCCAAAAATGGTCAGTATAGCTTGCCCACGCTTCCATCTCAACTTGGGGTGAATTTATAAAAGTTTTCCGAAAAATTCTTTCCTATCCAATAAACGGTCAAGCTTAGAAACAAGATTCAAAATTTTAAAATTATCCTAAGAGAACCTTTTTGAAAGTATTTTGACAAATTCAAAGATCTTCTTATCCAATGTCCTCACCATAGTCGAAAAGTGGTGATTATGCCAAATCATTTATGAAGGATTGGATTATTCTTCAAAACTTTCTTAGAGTCAATGTGTCAAGGGATTTCATGAAGAAAAATGCTGATGAAGTTTGGGACTTTTAGAGAGTTTATCAGAAAACCATGTAGTGGAACATTGTGATGATCGAGTTTCATCGGTTCCCAACCAAAACCAAGTAGTCTTTCCTTAGAAACAAATATAGCCGAAGCAAAGATGGCGGCGATCATGAGTAGGTTAGAAGCTTTAGAAGTCAAAGAACGAGCTCCGCTCAAATCAATCAAGTTCGCCTCGAGGTTGTCATGTGTCTATCTCCATCTCATGTTTTAGAGGAATGTCCTCTTTAGGACCCGGTCACCACTAGGTCGTTAACGCGCATTCCAGCGTCTAAATGATCCATTCTCTCCAACTTATAATTCAGGTTGGAGAAATCACCCAAATCTTGTATGGAACCGGAAACTTCTCCGATAACCAAACTTTCACTCCCTCTTCAAACCATCAATTTCCTCGGGGAAACACATTTCCTTCTCAAAATAATTTCCAACAACCAAATCTGTCATATCAGTCTCCTCATCACACTCCTTCGAATCCTGATCATGAAAAACGTCTTGATGTTCTAGAAAAGTAAATAGAAACCATGATTAAAGCAACTATACAAACCACCAACTTGTTGACTCAAACATCCAACACGTTGAATACTTTTATGCAATCAACCGGACAAATTCTTAATTCTAACACTCAAGCCATAGCAAGATTAGTAACTCAACTTGGACAACTAGCTAGTGCTTTGAGTGAGAGAGAGAAAGGAACATTTCTGAGTCAACCAGTGCCCAACCCGAAGGACACGGGATCAAGTTCAACCTACCAAGCTCAAGTGAATGCAATCCATTCACTACGGTCAGGTAAACAGGTCGATAATCAGGTTAGAATGCCTCCAAGTGAAACCCTTGAACCAGAACAAATTCTCTCTCCTTCTGATGTCTCGACTCAGAAATCACACCCTTCTGATAACCCAGAAGCTGAACCAGAAACAGAGTCTAATTTTGATCAGTTTAAACCAGTTGCTCCTCACCCAGATAGACTCCTAGGAAACACTCCCCTCAGGAGGAGAAAATTCTAGAAGCTTTCAAGCAGGTTAAGATCAATACTCCTCTCCTAGATATCATTGATCAAATTTCTTCTTATGTAAAATTTTTAAAGGAATTATGTACCAAAAAGAGGTAAATAAATATTCCAAAGAAAGTCTTTCTTGCTGCCAATATCACTGATATACTCTCAAAATTCGTACCTTTAAAACATAAAGATCTAGGTTGCCCTACCATCTCATGTGTCGTTGGTAATAGTTTCATTGATAAGGCACTCTTAGACTTAGGGGCCAGTGTCAATTTGCTCCCATTTTCGGTCTACCAAGAACTAGATGTAGGGGAGCTCAAACCAACCAGATGCACCCTACAATTAGCTGATAGATCTGTCAAGGTCCCCATGGGTGAAATAACGGATGTTCTGATTAAGGTTAGGGATTTCATCTTTCCTGCGGATTTTGTAGTTTTGGAAACACAGCCTATTTCCAATCCCAAAGGACAAATACCTGTTATCTTAGGAAGACCTTTTTTAGCCACTTCTAATGCTCTCATCAACTGTAGAACTGGTCAAATAAAGCTGTCCTTTGGAAATTTGACTGTTGATCTCAACATTTTTAACCCAGGAAACCAACCAGATAATTAATCAATGAAAATAAATTACATCCAGGAAGGCTTGATTGAAGAGATAGAAGAAGAAGAGAATAAATCATACCTTAGTTTTGATGAAATCTTTCATGAGGAGCTGGAAATCTTAAAAAAATTAGATTTGTTTTTTCAAAACGAGGAATCTGTGTTGAATACATGCCTCTTGAATGCAACATTCGAGAACTCTTTTCTGATGAGCTTAGATTTTTGAAACAGCAACCAAAATGTTAAATTTTAGTTAATCAAAATCTAAATTCAAAATGCATAACACCAATAATACCTACCTTTATTTCTGCAAAAACATTGAAAACCTTGGAATTTTTAGAATTTGAGAACATTATTGATTATATCATCTTGAAATTCTTTAAATTTCGGAGAAAATTTTCAGCAATAAGGTAGGATTTAATGTAGAATGTGAGCTTCTCATGTTTCATCTTTTATTCTACATTTTTATTCTTTGTCTCATAATAATTAAAAGAATTTATTCTTCTCTCATGTGAGAGTTTCTTGTTGTTCTTTATTTTGGAAAAAAATAAAACAAAATAAAATAAAGAGAGAATTAATTTTGGCTTCACCCCCTCATCTTGAAGGTATTTGCATAATTTTTATTATTATTCCAAGCTAGCCGAACAAATGTAAGTGCTTCAATTATTATCTGTTTTACTTTGTGCATAATAGAATTTGCATTGAGGACAATGCAAAATTTAGGTGTGGGGTGAGAATTAATCATTTTTGCTTTGTCAATTTTCCTCTTTTTCTTACCATTTTTATGTCATTTTTCTCTCTTCATTAAAAAAATAGTCACTTGCCAACTTCATAGAGTTGATTAATAATTGATCTTTTGATAGAATTTAAGTCTTCTAATCCTTAGTTAGTTCTATACTCAAGTTTACCTTTACGATAACTCCAAATAATTTTCTTAAGAAATGATTTTCAAAATAGTATACTTCACTTAAGTCTTAACTTAGATTTTAAAGTAATGAAATTTTGCATGTCTACCTTAGAGTTAAAAATAAATTTTCAAGTTGTCCTAATCTATATATCTTTCAAAATATATACATATACTCATATATAAATATATACATCATATATATATAATGCAAAAAAATAAATCTTGAACTCCAATGTGGTTCTACCTTATTAAGCCTTGAGTAATTAAGTCCAAAGAGTATTTTCATACTTAATGACCTAAGCCCACTTGGATTGGAATCCATTGGCCCAAAACTCTTTAATGGTCACTTAGAAAGCCGACAAAGTAGAACAAAATCACTATGGAATAAAGATTGTCAATATATATATATATATATTATATATATAAAAATATATCTATATATGTATATTTATATATTTTAAAAAATAAATTGATTAAGAGACTTGAAATTTTTATTGAAACAAAGAGCTAGCATATTCTCTTCAAAACTTTTATTTTTCTAAGTTAAACTTAGTTTGGTATAACTATGATGAAAAGATTTTCTTAAGAAAATTACATTGGAGTTATGATAAAAATATTTTCTTGAGTATTAACCAACTTCAATTGGAATGTTTGAATATATTAAATGAATTAATTATTTCATTAACGTCTTTAAAGTGGCAAGTTGACTGAATTTTGTGGGTATATTCACTACAAACCCTCACAAGACTACAACTCGTCCACTAGGGTAACCTAGGGGTTTAAAACTTGTTATATGCTTAATCTGGCCAATTCTGCGAAAGTGAGTTAGATTTTTCTTTTTATTTTCTTTGCTAGAGGACTAGAAAAGTTTAGGTGTGGGGCATTTGATTATCATATTTTAATTACAAATTTATATCCTCATTACCTATTTTATATGAATAAAGATATTACTAATAATTATTTTTATCTTATTTTGCAAGTTAATAAAGAAATAATGAATAAAAGCCCAAATGACTCAAATCCTCTGATTTTCTACCAAATTTTGAAGCCCAAATATGAAGACAAACAAAGGCCCAAGAAGACCCTAGGATCCAAGAGAAATTCGTGAAGAAAAATCAAGAAAAGATAAATTCGATTGGAAACTAATCGGTTGGCCAACCGATTGGTTCGCAACAGATTTGATCAATGGCTGATTTCTCTTTCTTGGTGGCCAAGTTTGATCCAATGGTTCACATCAGCTCCGTTGGGCTATAAATAGAGGGGTAGAGAGAGAGGTTTGAGTGTGAAATATTTTGTAAAAACTTCATTTGGAGAGGAGAGTTACTCTTAATTGAGAAGACCTTTTAAAAATTATAACTTTTGTTACACAATAAATAAAATTTTTCACCCCTTCAATTTCCTTTCTCTTCTTCTTATCCAAGGACCAAAAGAAGGATGAGATGAAGATCAGGAATTGTTGGTTTATCTTTTATTTTCTTTTTCATTTTTTTTCATTTCTTATTTATTTATTTGCTTTGTAGCTTAGAATTACTTTCATGCAATTTACTTTCATGCAATGTCTTTAATTCTTGTATTTACTTTCTAGTATAGATTTTTCTTTTCTTTAATTCACCTTGAGGCTAGAACCCTCTAGGGAATTACCCTTTTCTAAGTGTGGAGCTAATATTTGTGGGATCCCTAGAGATTGTTTGAAACAAGCTAACAAATCGAACTTATTTTCATAAGATTGTGATAAGCTAAGTGGATCTACTCTAGATTCCTCATATCTTTAATTAATCCTCCATACTTTACCTTCTTTATTTTCCTCTTATCCTTGCTTTTCATTTGTTTGTTATTTTTCTTTATTCTTGATTCTTGATTTTATTGATTTTTACTTCTCTCTCAATCTCATTTTCCCTCCATGTGCATATAATCTCAAATCTAGTTTTGTTATTATGTGCATATAACCACAACCACATTCTCAACTTTATTTTCTCCTCTTTTGCACATAATCACATTCACTCTTCTAATCTCTCCAAAACCATTTTCACCATGTTTTTCTTTTATTCTTGAATAACTCCTAATTGTCGCATATAATCAAATAAAGAACCAAACTTAATTAACTTCCTTCTTCACGTTCCTCGTGGGATCGATAATCTTTTATACTATAACTTGATCAATGTTGTATACTTACAACTCTAGGAGGTAATCATTTATTTTCCATCAAGTTTTTGGCGCCGTTGCGGAGCGGTGCATAAGTAGGATTTTGATTAACTTTGGTTCCTTAACTTGTGTGTTTTCTTTTGTGAAGGAATTTAAAACTTGAAGATTAAGAGTTGAAGAATCAAGATTGAAGAATTGCCTCCAACAAGGCTTTGGATAGCGATTGCGTGGGTAACTCTTCTTTCTAGTATTCTTAATTCCACCCTTTAGATAGTTCATTCACATTAGAGACAATTAGGATAAAAAATAAAAAAAATTTTACCTTTATCGACCCTAATAAACTTCATTTCTTTGATTGTCGACCATAATAAAAAATAAAAAGATTTTTATTTTTGCATCCTTTTTAGTTGCTTTTAATTCCTAGGATTGCATTTCATATAATAGTAGGAATTCACCAAAGTGATTTGAGCATTGTGATTTGGCACTCACTTGAAAATATTTTTAAGGGCAAAACCCATTAATCAAAATAAGGTGAGTGATTTCATCACCCTTTCCTTAGCCCAAAAATCACTAATTCCTCACTACACATACCCAAGCCTCTTAAAACTGATTAGACGTTGGCCCCTAAGGATTCGAGCTCATTAAGGAACAAGAAACCCTTAAGTGAACCGGTCCAAGTTTATTTGGATTAATTGGTGTCTAAGGCAAGGTTTTGGGCTTCGTGGCTCGCAAGGAAAGAGGTACTTAATTGAACTTTGATCTCCCTCTAGTACTATCCTTACCTGGCTAATTATCCAAGTAAACTTTGATCTTTTCATTAAGGGAATTTTTGGTTGGGAGCTGGTCTAAGTCAAGTTTAGGCTTAACCCTAGAGTTAGGGTGATTGAAAAGTGATTGCCTTGATTTGGTTTTAGTTAGTTTTTCTTTTTTTTCTTTTTCTCATCATCTTCTTGACTTTTTCTCTTTTCCTTTTTCTTTAAAAAAAATTTGATTTTGGTGTATGCAAATTTGGGTTAGGGATAATACCAATCGTTTAATTCGTTTTGATCCATCTCTTGAACTAAACGAAATGGCCAATACCAACCCACCTGTTCTTCAAGATGTTTGTTACCCACTAGAAATGCAATCCCCTCTTGCATAAAACTCCCCGAGGTCAATGGAGCAAATTTCGAACTTAGACCGCATTTTATTAACATGCTTCCCAAATTCCTAGGAGTAGAAACCGAAGACGCTTACATTTTCATCTCCGAATTTGAAGAAGTTTGCCTCATGATCAAGATGAGGGACTTAACCGAAGATGCGATCAAACTTCGATTTCTTCCATTTGCCCTTAAGGACAAAGCCAAAAAATAATTGTATAGCTTGCTCACAGATTCCATCTCAACTTGGGGTGAATTTATAAAAATTTTCCTTAAAAAAATTCTTTCCTATCCAATAAACGGTCAAGCTTAGAAACAGCATTCAAAATTTTAAAATTATCCCAGGAAAACTTTTTTGGAAGTATTTTGACAAATTCAAAGATCTTCTTATCCAATGTCCTCACCATGGTCTTGAAAAGTGGCGATTATGCCAAATCATTTATGAAGGATTGGATTATTCTTCAAAAACTTCCTTAGAGTCAATGTGTCAAGGAGATTTCATGAAGAAAAGTGCTGATGAAGCTTGGGACTTTTTAGAGAGTTTATCCGAGAAAATCATGCAGTGGGAACATTGTGATGATCGAGTTTCATCAGTTTCCCAACAAAAAACCAGTGGTCTTTCCTTAGAAATGAATATAGCCACTGAAGCAAAGATGGCGATGATCATGCGTAGGTTAGAAGCTTTAGAAGTCAAAGAACGAGCTCCGCTCAAACAATCAAGTTTCGCCTCGGGTTGTCATAATTGTTTGTCTCCATCTCATGTTTTAGAGTAATGTCCTCTTTTAGGACCCGGTCAACCACTAGGTCAGGTGAAAGTTGCATTCCAGCGTCCCGGAAGTGATCCATTCTCTCCAACTTACAATCCAGGTTGAAGAAATCACCCAAATCTTGTATGGAACTAGGGAAACTTCTCCGTAACCAAACTTTCCTCCCTCTTAAACCATCAATTTTCTAGGGAAACACATTTCCTTCTCAAAATAATTTTCAACAACCAAATCTGTCATATCAGTCTCCTCATCACACTCCTCCGAATCCTGATCATGAAAAACGTCTTGATGTTCTAGAAAAGTAAATGGAAACCATGATTAAAGCTTCTACACAAATCACCAACTTGTTGACTCAAACATCCAACACTTTGAATACCTTTATGCAATCATTCGGATAAATTCTTACTTCTAACACTCATGCCATAGCTAGATTAGAAATCCAACTTGGACAACTAGCTAGTGCTGTGAGTGAGAGAAAGAAAGAAACATTTCCGAGTCAACCCGTGCCCAACCCGAAGCACACGGGATCAAGTTCAACCAACCAAGCTCAAGTGAATGCAGTCCATTCACTACGGTCAGGTAAACAGGTCGATAATCAGGTTAGAATGCCTCCAAGTGAAACCCTTGAACCAGAACAAATTCTCTCTCCTTCTGATATCTCGACTCAGAAATCACACCCTTCTGATGACCCAGAACCTGAACCAGAACCAGAGTCTAATTTTGATCAGTTTAAACCAGTTGCTCCTCACCCAGATAGACTCAGGTCTAGGAAACACTCCCCTCAGGAGGAGAAAATTATAGAAACTTTAAAGCAGGTTAAGGTCAATACTCCTCTCCTAGATATCATTGATCAAATTCCTTCTTATGCAAAATTTTTGAAGGAATTATGTACCAAAAAGAGGCAAATAAATGTTCCAAAGAAAGTCTTTCTTGCTGCCAATATCACTGATATACTCTCAAAATTGCACCTTTAAAACATAAAGATCCGGGTTGCCCTACCATCTCATGTGTCGTTGGTAATAGTTTCATTGATAAGGCACTCTTAGACTTAGGGGCTAGTGTCAATTTGCTCCCATTTTCGGTCTACCAAGAACTAGATGTAGGGGAGCTCAAACCAACCAGATGCACCCTACAATTAGCTGATAGATCTGTCAAGGTCCCCATGGGTGAAATAACGGATGTTCCGATTAAGGTTAGGATTTCATCTTTCTGGATTTTGTAGTTTTATAAACACAAAGATGTTTCCAATCCCAAAAGATAAATACATGTTATCTTAGGAAGACCTTTCTTAGCCACTTCTAATGCTCTCATCAGCTGTAGAACTGATCAAATGAAGCTGTCCTTTAGAAATTTGACTGTTGATCTTAATATTTTTAACTCAAGAAACCAACCAGATAATCAATCAATGAAAATAAATTACATCCAGGTAGGCTTGATTGAAGAGATATAAGAAGAAGAGAATAAATCAGACCTTAGTTTTGAGGAAATCTTTCATGAGGAGATGGAAATCTTAAAAAATTAGATTTGTTTTGTCAAAATGAGGAAGGTGTGTTGAATACATGCCTCTTGAATGCAACATTAGAGTAACTCTTTTCGGTGAGCTTAGATTTTGAAACAAAGAACCAAAATATCAAATTTTTATTAATCAAAAATCTAAGTTCAAAATGTATAACACCAATAATACCTACCTTTATTTGTCGCAAAAACGTTGAAAACCTTGAAATTTTTAGAATTTGAGAACATCATTGATTATATCATCTTGAAATTCTTTAAATTTAGGGAAAAATTTTCAGCAATAAGGTAGGATTTAATGTAGAATGTGAGCTTCTCATATTTCATCTTTTATTCTACTTTTTATTCTCGTCTCATAATAATAAAAGAACTTATTCTTCTCTCATGTGAGAGTTTCTTGTTGTTCTTTATTTTGGAAAAAAATAAAACAAAACAAAACAAAGAGAGAATAAATTTTGGCTTCACCCCCTCATCTTGAAGGTATTTGCATAATTTTTATCATTGTTCCAAGCTAGCGAATAAATATAAGTGCTTCAATTATTATCTGCTTTACTTTGTGCATAATAGAATTTGTATTGAGGACAATGCAAAATTTAGGTGTGGGGTGGGAATTAGTCATTTTTCTTAGTCAATTTTCCTCTTTTTCTTACCATTTTTATGTCATTTTTCTCTCTTCATTAAAAAAATAGTCACTTGCCAACTTCATAGAGTTGATTAATAATTGATCTATTTGATGAAATTTAAGTCTTCTAATCCTTAGTTAGTTCTATACTCAAGTTTACCTTTTATGATAATTCTAAATAAATTTCTTAAGAAATAATTTTCAAAGTAGTATACTTCACTTAAGTCTTAACTTAGATTTTAAAGTAATGAAATTTTGCATGTCTACCTTAGAGTTAAAAATAAATTTTCAAGTTGTCCTAATCTATATATCTTTCAAAATATATACATATACTCATATATAAATATATACATCATATATATATAATGCAAAAAAATCTTGAACTTCAATGTGGTTCTATCTTATTAAGCCTAAGTTGGTGAGTAATTAAGCCCAAGGAGTATTTTCATACTTAATGACCTAAGCCCACTTGGGTTGGGATCCATTGGGCCAAAACTCTTTAATGGTCACTTAGAAAGCCGACAAAGTAGAATAAAATCACTATGGAATAAAGATTGTCAATATATATATATATATATATATATATATATATATATATATATATATATATATATATATATATATATATATATATATAAATATATATATATATATATTTATATTTTATAATAATTTTATATATATACCAAATATATCTATATATGTATATTTATATATTTTAAAAATAAATTGATTAAGAGACTTGAAATTTTTATTGAAACAAAGAGCTAGCATGTTCTCTTCAAAACTTTTATATTTCTAAGTTAAACTTGACTTTGTATAACTATGATGAAAAGATTTTCTTAAGAAAATTACATTAGAGTTATGATAAAAATATTTTCTTGAGTATTAACCAACTTCAATTGGAATGTTTGAATATATCAAATGAATTAATTATTTCATTAACGCCTTTAAATTGGCAAGTTGATCAATTTTGTGGGTATATTCACTACAAACCCTCACGAGTACAACTCGTCCACTAGGGTAACCTAGGGGTTTAAAGGCTTGTTGTATCGCTAAATACAATCGCGATTCTGCGAAAGTGAGTTAGGTTTTCTTTTTATTTTCTTTGCTAGAGGACTAGCAAAAGTTTAAGTGTGGGAGCATTTGATTATCACATTTTAATTACAAATTTATATCTTCATTACCTATTTTATATGAATAAAGATATTACGAATAATTATTTTTATCTTATTTTGCAGGTTAATAAAGAAATAATGAATAACAGCCCAAATGACTCAAATCCTCTGATTTTCTGCCAACTTTTGAAGCCCAAATATGAAGACAAACGAAGGCCCAAGAAGACCCTAGGATCCAAGAGAAATTCGTGAAAAAAAATCAAGAAAAGACAAATTCGGTTGGAAACTAACTGGTTGGCAACCGACCAACCGGTTGGTCAACCGATTGGTTCGCAACAGATTTGATGAATGGCTGATTTCTCTTCCTAGGTGGCCAAGTTTTAACCAATGGTTCACATCACCTCCGTTGGGCTATAAATAGAGGGGTAGAGGGAGAGGTTTGAGTGTGAAATATTTTGTAAAAACTCTAGTTGGAGAGGAGGGTTACTCTTAATTGAGAGGACTTTCCAAAAATTATAACTTTTGTTACACAATAAATAAAATTTTTTACCCCTTCAATTTCCTTTCTCTTCTTTTTATCCTAGGACCAAAAGGAGGATGAGATGAAGATCAGGAGTTGTTGGTTTATCTTTTATTTTCTTTTTCATTTTATTTCATTTCTTGTTCATTTATATGCCTTGTAGCGTAGATTTACTTTCATGCATGTTATTTTCATGCGATGTCTTTAATTCCTGTATTTACTTTCTAGTATAGATTTTCATGTTCTTTAATTCACTTTGAGGCTAGAACCCTCTAGGAATTACCCTTTTCTAAGTGTGGAGCTAATATTTATGGGATCCCTAGAGATTGTTTAAAACTAGCTAACAAATCCAACTTATTTGCATAAGATTGAGATAAGCTAAGTGGATCTACTCTAGATTCCTCATATCTTTAATTAATCATCCATACTTTAACTTCTTTATTTTCCTCTTATCCTTGCTTTTCATTTGTTTGTTATTTTCCTTTATTCTTGATTCTTGATTTCATTAATTTTACTTCTCTCTCAATCTTATATTACCTCCATGTGCATATAATCTCAAACCTAGTTTTGTTATTACGTGCATATAACCACAACCACATTCTCAACTTTATTTTCTCCTCTTTTGCACATAATCACATTCACTCTTCTAATCTCTCCACAAACCACTTTCACCATGTTTTTCTTTTATTCTTAAATAACTCCTAATTGTTGTTTCAGTCGAAAGCGGGTTTCTTTGTTATTTCCATTACAAAACGTTTTGACAATGAAAATAAGAGAAAATTACACGTGTAACTCTCTATTACAAAGGAATTTAAGTCGCTTTCTCACAAACACGAACAGAAGGCACTACACGTGTAGATCTTCTGCTTGCGTGGATTCTTAGCCTGTGCCGGGGACGGGTTATCCGTGGACCACCTAAGCAACGATCGTCGAATCGACGGGGTTGAGTTAATGATTCGCTAAGGAAACAAGAACTAAAGCAAATATCTTAGCAAAGTAAGATATCTACTCTTCCCAAGAATAAGTCTAAGCTTAAACCCGAGGATCTCCACGTGGATGAAGTTCTTGAAATCTTCTTGGTTGAATCTCAAAATCTCTTTCTCTTTCTCTACGCAAGGCTCTTAGCTTAGGAAATTTTTTATCTCCAAAACTCTGATCTCCGATCCTCAGAAGAGTGGACATAGGAGGGTATTTATAGCCTTTGGGAGGCGTCACATCTGAAAAGAACACAAGTCGTCAAGTGTCCAAAACTGTGAGGGCGCTGAGTAGTGATCGCCGCAGACCGAATCGTTAAGATGTTGGCACGACAAGGTGGATCGCCAGCCGTAAGAGGAGATGTCTCCCGCTGTTGTAACAGCTTTCCTCCATTTTAGGCACGATTAAATGCCCTAATTTCACGCTTAGTGAGCGTATTTTCAGTGTGTAACCGCCGACTAACGTGGCTGAACGTCTCTTTGCGTTGAAAAAGTCAAGTGGGCCCCACAAGCATTAATTTGAACACTTCAAGAGCACATACCAGACATTCTTGGTGTCTCACCTTTAGCGCGACACAAGTAAGTGTCTCGCCAATGGCGAGACACAACAAGGTGTCGCGCCAATAGCATGACACAAGAAAGTGTCTCGCCAATGGCGAGACACAACAAGGTGTCACGCCAATGGCGAGACACTATAGGTGTCTCGGGCATTGGTTTCACCCTGTGATTGACTTCCTGAGACTTTGACGACGTCGTCCTTCGATCTTCTCATGATTAAGTCAAATTTGGGGTTCTTCAGCAATTTTTGATGTCTACAGATACCCCCTCCAAAGTTTTCAGACTCCTCTGTATTTTGTCGAGGGGTCTGGTATACTTTGGATAAGATACGCCTTGCTTTTGTTTAACGTTGAACTTTATAGAAGGGGCCTATATCTTGCTTCAGTTTTCGAACCCTGGCTACGCGACGTCGCTGACCATATTTTGGGATCAATAGCTATTGCATTTGTATTTGGATTGGTTGAAATGACGAAGTCGAATTTGAACTGATGATCTTCATCTTGAAAGTCACCACTTGGGTCATAATTGAGTGCCTTGAGAACCATGTTGTCTCATCACAGTGGGGAATGGCGTATGATTCTTCTTCAGCAATGAGAATTTAGAGAAGAAGCATCGTCCGGCTTATTGAACACTTGGAACATAAGTTGTTTGTTGTCGGACTTCCGGGAAAGCGTCCGAATATAATATGGGGCCAATTTGCCTTGAATATACAGCCTCGAATCTCGCGTGGAGGATAATCGTCGAGTCTCAGAGTTACCGAGACAGTTTGGTGTCTCTCTTCGTGCGCGGCAGTTTGGGGTGTCGCGCTCGAAGAGGTTGTGCATGGCGATTAGGGTATCCGCGCTTCGAAGAAGTGTCTTGTGATTAAATTTGTCGGCTGAAAGCTGAGACAGTTTGGCCCTATATAAGCCGACAGTTCGGGTCTTTCTCAACACTTCAACCCGCCTCTTGCAATTCAAAACTCCTCCAAAACCCTTCCTTGCCTTTGTAGAAGCTTAAAGATCCTCTTTAGCCCTTCAAATCTCACAGTTTGCTCGAGAATCCTCTCTAGATCTACGGTTTTCTTTCGGTTTTGTTGGGGTTTCTCTAGTTTTGATCGATTTTCTTCACAAGATCGGTCTTTTTCTTGATCCAACATCAAAGCCGAACCCTAGCCTTCCATTTTCCGGCCTTTTGAGCTTTTCTTGTCTCTACCTTCATCAAAACCTGAGTTTTTCCCCTTGTTTAAGCCAAAAAACTCAACTTTTGTCATGTCTCCCAAGAGATCTCGTGTTCCCAAGGGCAAATCTGTCCCCCAGGCTTCCGAAGTTAAAGAACCAACTGCCTCGTACCGAGGAGAGCTTTTTTCACTTTTTGTTAAAATAAATTGTGTTTGTGTCGAAAAAAACTGAATCTTTGTATAGATATCCCTGATTGTTCTCCTTTGCGAGGCATTTGGGAAGAGTCGAGGTCCTCCTGCGTGAGGATCTGGGCTTAAACGAGTGTTTTGCATTGTCAAAACACTCGTAAAATCAAAAGTATGAGATTCCGACCGCCTAGCACTGCACGGTAGCTGGGTCGCCTCGCCACTAGCGAGATGGACTGCCTCGCTGTTGGCGATAATGAACCGCCTCGCTAGCGGCGAGATAGTGATCGCCTCGCACCGGGCGCGACAGCTTACCGCTCGCCGCCGCGAGAAGCTCCTCATTTTTAATTTCAGCTAAGTGTTCTTCACACCTAGTATTGCTCTCTGGGTTTATTCTGACGTATCTTTCTATGTTTTGCAGCTGAATTTCCCCCTACGGCATTTGCTACTCACGAGTCGAGTTGGCTACACAGTGCTGTTTTCTCCTCCTCTCGTGAAGCGCCGTTGGTGAGTGACATTCCCCTACTCGGCCCAAGTGCTCCTTCAGAATTATTGGAATTGCTGAAACATGGGGAGCGTCGTGATTTCTGGTGATGGTGATGCCGCTTATAAAGAGTGCTGGATCCACCGAAGTTATGAGGAAGTCCAGTTACTTGTTTGGGGACTCTGTTGCAGACCCAGAAGTCCTATCCTCCCGCACTGAGTCCTGGTTGTATGAAGGCGAAGGCACTCATCTACACCTACCTTCTTTCCCTCGCCATTACTCGCTGGTGCACTTGCGCAACTTATCAATCGAGAGGAATATGTCAGGTTGACCGAGGACCAGGAGCGCGTACATTGTGGGTACGTTAGCCAAGGTGCTATCGCAGGCTCTAGCGATAGGGATTACATTCGTGGGCTTTACCCTGGAATCACTGGTCAAGATAGTCCGCCTCACAATGAACTGATGGTCAAAGCTGATACAGTGAAGAATCGCTTGGCCCGAATAGGAAGGGAGTTGCCGCCCAAAAAGCCTCACCGATGTTTTGGTTGGGTCCACTCTACCGGCGATCGATGGTGGACGCGGATGACTAAGTACGTACGTCCTCGGCCGGTGGAGCCAGGAGCTTTAGGCGAATGGCTTATATATCCCCATCCAAGCGAGTATGTACGGGGTTCCTACCAGCGTGAATCACTTCCTCGCACTTCTAGAGATCTACAACCCGGACACCAATACCTTCTTGACAAGGAACGGGGAGTTAGGCCTGCCACTCCATGAAATGATGAAGGTATCTGGCCTGCCAATGGGTGACGCGCCGTACCAAGAGTATTTCCCCACCAACCGCCACCAAGCGATGAAGGAGAAGGGCTCATGAAGTTACGATTTTGTGGGATTTGACTCGCCATTACCATACGGGCGATAGCCACTGAAGTGAGGGTCGAAAAGTCCGCAGTCGCCTTTGAAACAGCCGACATTCCGCCGTGCATCCGAAGGCGATGATGATATGAGCGAACCGATCCTCCTCGACTCTTCGCCATCAATAAGCTGCTCGAGAAGACGAAGGCTCAGTCTTTTACTATCCCATTTGCTGAGGGTAAAATTCCCAAGGGCACCAAGTTCGAGACTTTCTTGTGGCAAGTGCAGAAGCAGATCAAGCCACAAACTCTTCTGGCGAGCTTTCTGGCAATTTTGTTGAAGAAGTGCGTAGTCCCGCATCAAGTCTCAGATGTTATGCCTCTGGAAGTACTTTTTCCTGCCGTCGAGTTAGTCGTCGGTCGCTGACTTTCTCTTCTTCCGGCGATGGTGGCAGACATTCATTGTGGGCTTCGACGCTTAGTCACTGGCTTCATCCAGAAGGGCAAAGGGTCCTCCAACGAGATCCCGACTGTAAAGGTGGAGCTACCATATACCTATTTGATGGCTTGGCTCGTGCTCCATCGCCCGGACTTAATGAAGGCACCCGAGACAGTTGACCCTGAGCTTCCTCTGCTGCAAACCTTGCAGAACTGCAAGTGGGGAGCGAGACAATGGCCAGAGGTAACTCGCCAATTCAAAGTCTCCAAGTGTTGGGAATTTTTCAAGTGTTTCCCACACTTTTCGGAACATTACGATGAAGTACTCGTGGATGCGGCTGAACCCAATGGGGGCAGGACCATATTGGACCTTGGGTGCTTCCGGTGGTTGATAAACATCCGGCCCGGCTACCTCATCTTTCGAGTCAAGAATTCTTGTGACATCGAGCCTTATTTTCCATGCCGATTCTCTTGTCAATTCGGCTACGACCAAATTTATGTCGGGAATCTGAATCGGGGGATGAAGACCCACGAAGGTCTCATTGACGGCGCTACCGGTATCGAATATCACGCATTCAATGCCAAGTTTAGCCTTCCTGCTGCAGAGCCTAAGCTTCAGATGACTTTCTTATACTGCAAGTGGCTTATCGCGGCTAACGCCCCTTCTTCAAGGATCTCAGAAGTTGAAGTGGAGCGTAAGAGAGAACCAACGCTGCTCGCGGCTCTCCTCCTCTCCACAGCTCAACCGTCACAGAAGTCAAAAGGCAAGAAGAAGGTCAACAGAGAGGAGAGTGAGGAAGAAGAGTTTGACGATACAATTTGAACTTCCGAAGAGGAAGAGATTGTTCGTCCTACGGGTGTCTGGATACGAAGTGCCGTGGTAGTTCCCCCTTCACGTTGTTCTCTAACTCGATGGGATGCACCAGTCCGGGCCTCTCCCCATGTCCCATCTCCTCCCAGACATCCTTTGAAACGGCCTCGAAAGAAGGTCGCTCTCACCTATCCCAACAAGATGACTGTTGAGACAGGAGAAGAGGAAGAAGAGGAAGAGGAGGCTTCCGATCTCATTCTCAGGAAGAGGGTCCGCATGTCGACGCATCGCTCTTCCCCAACGCCCATTATCGAGAGCTGTTGTAATGACAAAGAAGCTTGCACATAGGCCTCGGCGTCTAATCTCTGCAACTCCTAAGGCGGCGGGTACTGATTTTCCACTTGGAGGAGAAGGTAAAATTTTATTAACTTAAACTCCACCATTCCGTTTCCGACCGATATTTATTACTTCACTCTCTCTTCTCAGCTCCCTCTGAAGAAGGTGAGATTCGGGCTGACCTTCTCCTCCGCCAGCGTTTATTTATGAAGATTCGGGCTTCACGACGCAAGTACCTGAAACTATGGATGAGGGTGCCCTAGATACTGCTGCTGACGCAGATGTTGACATGCCTCATGTTCCCGAGACTATCGTCGCAGGTATGAATACCGCCTCTGGATGGCGACTCCAAGTATTGAAAGAGTCCGACTTTGTTCCCCCGCTAATCGCTAATGCGCTTCATATTCTTTTAGAAAAACTTTAAGAAATGGGCGTAAGTGTTAGCCAAGCGGAGCCGAGTCTCGGTATGAAGTCTGAACTTTACTTTGTTCTCCCTTCGTTGTATTGAAGAGCTAACACGCTATAGCCGCAGCGGATGGAGGAGCAAGTCGAGGGAGAGGCGGCTTCAGAGGGACGCCGATAAGTCTGGCGAACCCACGAACCGCTCTCAAGATATACATATATTATTACGATTCTAACATATGTAAATATATGCAAACTAACACCCAGAGTGTATTGTCGATGTCACAGTAGAAGGCCAGATGCAAACAGAGCCCGCACATGAAGATGGTTTCGAGGAGTCATCTGAACAAAGCTTAGCTCAGATGATCTCTTTCTCTGAGTTCGACCATAATCTAATTCTGAGATGTTATCGGAACATACTCAGAGAGAATCTATTGTAGAGGCTAGCTCTTCTGTCGGTACGTGTCTTATCATTCAGATCTTCTCAATCTTTTAGCCGATAGTTGATATTTGATGGTATTTTCACCTGCAGACCCCGTTACTACTATTGTAGAGCAAGCTCCGGTTCCACACTTTGAGACTCAACCTCTCGTCTCCCCAACTGAGTCCATCATCGTCTCGACTCTAGCTGAGAGTTCTCTCATTCAACCCGAACCACCGGCTACTCAAGTTGAACCTGAATCAACTCCGGTGGTTCCTAAGGCCATACCGACGAACGTAGGGGAGACAACGCCAACTGGAGGATCTTCTAGCCGTATCGGTATACTTCGCATTCTTGTTTCTTCTGAGAGTTTTAGCATTTAAGGTCCTCAAAAACTCATACTTCTTTTTAGCAGCGGCTCCCTCTGTATTGTTCGACACAATCAGAGCTTTGATGGCGGATGAAGACCCGGAAAAGATGGTGATCAGTGCAGAGCTTGAGGGTTTCACTTTCCTTCTCAATAAATTGATTGAAAATGTCGTGAATAAAGGTTCTTCTTTTAGCTCTGCAAAATGGCTTCTCGATCGGCATGTGAATATCATAAGAGAAGAGGGCTTTCCCGACTTAGCTGACTCTATCGCAGAAGACCTGGTTCAGTTGGAGCAGGAACTGGGTGAGCTTCAGAGACTTCGGTCCGGGGGTACTTCCTCTTATATCTCTTCTCGAGTTGAGTCTATCATGCGAGCTAGGGAAGTCAAGCGAAGAGCTGCTGAGGAGAACTACATCAAGTGCAGGCTCAGTCCGCGCGCCTAAGGGCAAGCTTGAATATACGGAATGAGACCAATGCTGACTTGGTCCGCTCCGTCGAGACGCACGACCTCAAGATCGCCACCAAGAAAGCTCTCAAGACGCTAAGAGGCTGGTTTCCGAAGATTGATCTAGCTAGCTCAGAGAAGACTCGTTCTAAATTGACAGAGCAATTGAAGGCATCTGATGAAAGGTCCGCTGAACTGGATCAAAAGATCATTCAGCTTCTAACTCTTAACGATGCTTCTAGAGGCCTCCTCGAGAAGGAATTAGAACAAGAATACTAGGCTGAGCTCTCGGAGCTGGAAGAACGGATCCGCCGCCGTCAATTCTCCCAATAGGACACTTTTGATTTTTGTTTAGTCGACAATGTATTTTATATCCCATCATTCATGAAATAAAATTTACTTTTATCAACTTTCATTACGTTCTTTATTCTGCTTTGAACAAATGGACATAATCTCAACAGGATTTTTGGCAAACCCTCAGCCATCAACGGATTTGATATGTCTTTACCAACTACCGTTTGAATTGGGCTAGCATGTAGATTGTTTAAGTCCGTTCTTCATATAACATTGTGCTAAAAGAGTGAATTCTCTTAGACTTTATGCTACGATATTGAATACGTAGGCTTGATCAATTATCGCGGGAATTGATTATCCGGCAGCATGTGTTATTAGATGCAGATTTATCTCCAGTAAGGGATAGAGATAACATCCCTATGCATGAAGGCATAGTTTAGGTATTTTTAGGTAATGACATCTATGCTAGGATACTGAATACGTAGGCTTGATCAATTATCGCGGGAATTGATTACCCGGTAGCATGTGTTAGATGCTGACTTATTCCTGATTTAAGGACAAGAATAACACCTACTACACATAAATAGGCGTAGATTTAACAGATCATTAAGTCAGTAATGAGACTGGCTATGCATTGAATACATAGACTTTGTTTGCCACGATATTGAATACGTGGGCTTGATCAATTATCGCGGGAATTGATTACCCGGCGGCGTGTGTTAGACGCTGACTTATTCCTGATTTAAGGACAGGAATAACACCTACTACACATAAATAGGCGTAGATTTAACAGATCATTAAGTCAGTAATGAGACTGGCTATGTATTGAATACATAGACTTTGTTTGCCACGATATTGAATACGTGGGCTTGATCAATTATCGCGAGAATTGATTACCCGGCGGTGTGTGTTAGACGCTGATTTATTCCTGATTTAAAGACAGGAATAACACCTACTACACATAAATAGGCGTAGATTTAACAGATCATTAAGTCAGTAATGAGACTCGCTATGTATTGAATACATAGACTTTGTTTGTTGTTGTCTTCTCTTGGGGCGAAGGCGAACCCGTTGTGTCTTCTCTTGAGGCAAGGATGAACCCGTTGTGTCTTCTCTTGGGGCAAAGACGAACCCGTTGTGTTGAAGAAGAAGAAGGTATTTTCTTATCTCCCGCTTCAATTGATGACTCTTCGTTCACGTGACCTGAGAGTCAGAAGAATTCCTGATGCACGTACACCAGAGAATCTATAAAGAAACTCAAAGTGGGATCTCCACCTCGAGAATCATATTGGAGTCGGGCCACATGGCTTTGACTCAAAGATAAAAAGTGGGGCCTTTTAACTCAGGTGAGTAAAAGGTGAAGGTTAGAGAAATCTAAGGGATTTGGTTACTCAAATTTATCCCTTCTTGGGACAGAGATAAACCCGGTACTGGAGTGGAACTCTCATTCATGAAGGAAATCGAGAACAGATTTTGATTTTATTGGTGGCCTCAACTGTTGGGAATTTTGGCCAAGTGGGAGTGGAGATTTGAAATGACCCTAACTGTTCAAAGGTTTGGTCAAGTGGGAGTAATGATAAAGACATTTTGATTTTGGTCCTAACTGTTTAAAGGTTTGACCAAGTGGGAGTTTAGTGAATGTGACTATTCAAAAGTCTGATCATCCAAAACCGTAGAAACGGATTATCCTGAGTATACTAGGGATAGTATTTCTTCAGGAACTTCCCGTTGATTGGCATCATTAACTTGTCGCCGTCTTGAGTGATCAGGTGATATGCTCCATTTGAGTAGACCGTGTCGATTATGAACGGTCCTTCCCATTTAGGCTGGAATTTGCCTTTCTTCTTGGAATTAAGGATCATTGGTCGCCGGACGGCGAGTACCAAGTCTCCTTCCTTGAAAACCCGATGCCGGACTTTCTTATTAAAGGCTTTGGAAATTCTTGCCTGGTATAACTCAATTTGTTGTTGAGCTTCCAAGCATTTTTCGTCCAACATCTCAAGCTCTCGAGACGCTTCTGATGTTGCTCGTCCACCATCATTCCCGTCGCAAGTGTGACACGAAGGGACGGGATTTGTATTTCCAACGGCAGGACGGCTTCACATCCGTATACCAAGGAATACGGTGTGGCCCCGGTTGGTGTTCGGACCGTGGTACGATAAGCCCAAAGAGCACCACCGAGCTTGTCGTCCCAATCTCGTTTATTGGTCCTCACTAGCTTCGCCAAAATCTTGATGATGGTCTTGTTAAAGGCTTCACCTAAACCATTTGTAGTGAGATTATAAGCTGTAGATGAAACATCTTGGATTTTGAACTTACTGCAGAATCTGACGAAGGCGTTGCTGATAAATTGGGGGCCGTTGTCATGCACAATTCGTCTCGGAACACCGTATCGATAGATGATGTGGTGTTTGATGAACTTGATGACATTACTTGCCTTGACTTTTTTGAGCGGAATTGCTTCGGCCCATTTGGAGAAGTAATCAGTGATTGCTAAGATAAAGCGGTCACCTTTTGCCGACGGGGGGAAGATGGGTCCTACCACATCCATTCCCCAGGTTTCAAACGGCCAAGAAGTAGCTAACGGATGTAGGTCTTCTGGCGGCTGAGGCATATAATTAGCATGTATTTGACACGCGTGACACCGTCTCGCGTATTCAACTGCATCTTTGATCATGGTCAGCCAGTAACAACCCAATCTTCTCAGTCTATCTCCTAGTTTAGGACCTGGCTGATGCGCACCGCAAATACCATCATGCGCCTCTTTGAGGGCCTCTCCTGCTTCCTCAGTTGAAAGACATCGGAGTAGCAACCCATCATATGTACGACGATAGAGCGTTTGGGACGCGGCGTTATAGTAAAATCTCGGTGCCCTTCTTTGGACTGATTCTCTTTTCTTCACATCTTCCGGTAGAATACCGTGTAAGACGTAATCTATGATGGGAAAGTGCCAATATTGGGGCTCGAGTCTAGTTACAGTGGCATGCGCTTCTTTGATGTCCACAGCGCATTCCGGTATAAAGAGCGTCGTCCTCCACGATGATGAAGCTGCTCCATTTTGGGGGTTGCGCCCGTGAAATAGCTAACGCCACAACAAGATCCTGATAGGCATTCTGGAGACGCGGTATATATTCGATGAAGAAACTTTCAAATGATTCCGCCATCTCTATTGCCGCTTCATGATACGGGACCAAATCTAGATTTCTGACTTCGTAGTCTCTGTGGATTTGTCTGACTATGAGTTGGGAGTCTCTGAAGGCTTCGAGATATTCAACCCCCAGCTCTTTGGCAAAACTGAGCCCAATAAGTAGCGCGTTGTATTCGGCCACATTATTAGAGCACGGTTCGATCAGCGAATAAGCCCGAGACATCACATGCTTCTCTGGGGAAACTAAGACAACTCCGACTCCGGCAGAAATCTTAGAACATCCAGGAGCATTTGCCACATTGGTTGCTCGGGAAGCGCCATCGAAGCATAATTGCCACACGCGCTCATGGGAAGTGTAGTTGACCTCGTAGGTTTCGTCAGGTAAATCTTCATGAAGTGTAGCTTTGTCCTTACTGGGTCGGACTGCTAGAAGATCACAGATTGCCTATCCTTTCACCGACTTCTGCTGCTAGAAGTGAATATCGTATTGTGAAAGGAGTAATGCCCATCTTGCTAATCGCCAGTTTAAAGAGGTCGGTTGCGTCATAAATACTCGAATTGGGTTAACATCCGAGATGACATGTATCGTCTGTCCAACCAGATAATGGCGCATTTTCTGGACCGCGAATACCAAGGCCAGGCATTCCTTTTCAATATCTGGATATCGGGATTCGACACCCACCATTGTCCGACTCAGATAATAGATTGCCTGTTCGTGACCGTTATCATCATCTTGTGCCAACAATGTACTTAGTGAATGGTTGGTCGCTCTGACGTAAATCAAGAACGGTTTCCCTGATTTCGGTGCAACGAGAACAGGAGGATTTGATAAATATACTTTGATATCATCAAAAGCCTTTTGGCAAGCATCGTCCCATACGAATGAGACGCCCTTTTTTGCGAGCTTGGAGAATGCTTGACATTTGCCTGCAAGGTTTGAAATGAACCGTCTGATATAAGCCAATCTTCCTTGCAATCCCCTGAGCTCTTTGAGGTTATTCGGGGGTTGTAATTTATTGATTGCCTTCACTTTGTCAGGATCGATATGGATTCCCTTTGATGTGATGACGAAATCAAGGAATTTACCACTGGCCATTCCTAGGAAGGATTTAGTTGGATTCATCTTCAATTGATGACTCCGCATGAGGTCAAATACCGTTTTGAGATCTTTGATGTGATCACTTTTATTGCGACTTTTTACCAATAAGTCATCGACATAACACTCGACGGTCTTTCGGAGATGCTCCTGCAAGATCTTCGTCATCGCTCGTTGATACGTAGCGCCTGCGTTCTTCAAACCGAAGGGCATGACTGTGTAGCAAAAGATGCCTAGAGGCGTCCGAAATGAGGTGTGCTTCTCATCGTCGGGATGCATCTTGATTTGATTGTATCCGGAGAATCCATCCATAAACGACATTCTTTCAAACCCACAAGTGTTGTCAATGCAGATTCTAATTGTCCCATTCTTTTTTAGAACAGGGACAATATTTGCCACCCAATCTAGATGTTGTTCTTCTCTGATAAAACCCGATTGTATAAGTTTCTTTACTTCAGCTATAATTGCTTCCATAATTTGTGGACGAAACCGTCGCTATTGTTGTTTTACGGGTTTGGCTTCCGATTTAATATTAAGGCGATTATCTTGCCACATGCAGGTCAAGTCCTGGCATATCTTCGTAGTTCCAAGCGAAAACATCGATATATTCCCGGACCAGAGCAACCAATTCCTCTTTCTCCTCCGGAGGAAGACTGCCACTCATGAATATGGGCTTCGGATTAGCTTCGTCGCCCATATTGACTTGGACCACTATATCTTCGGTCGGAGGTTCTCTCTGTTTAAACTTGTCACCGTATTGGATGTTCAAATGGAAAGTCCAAGTGTCTTCCCAAGTTGGTGAGTGACCATCCTCTTCGGGTTCTACCAGGCTTATTGTGGTCATATTAGACATTAGTCCTTTAAACAATTCACCGAGACTAACATCCGAATCCCATGTTGAAGAATCTGACGAATCGTCATGATCATCAATTTTCCAACAGCATTCGTCAGAAGACGAAGAGGCGTAACCCAGACCTCTCTTGTGCTCATAATAGCGATCGGGTTTTCCCTTCGGGACGTGAGAAGGTCTAGGTGGAACCCGAACCCAAAGATCCAAGCAAAGACTGGTCCGAGGCGCAGATCGATCCCCATTTCTCCATATAATAGTGCACTTGCGGACAATAGTTGGAAAAATATTTGCAAGGGCCTTCATTGCTATCATCAGATTCCTAACAAGGGTCTCGTGGTGGGGATACTCTCCCTTTTCCAAAGATTGTTTGCTTTGCGTCTTTTGAAGGGAGGATGAAAGTTGACCCAATCAAACTTTGAAGGCATTTCTTCACCTGGCTTGATGATGGGAGTGGTACGTGGGCACCATGGCTCCTATACAGTACTTGCATTATAGTATCAACACTTGGTACATACTCTAAATCTCCATTTATTATATGTTCATCGCCAGCCGCCACATAACTTCCTCTCGACGATTCAGATCCGTCAAGATCAATTACAAGAGGTTCAATGTCATTAAGTACAAAGTTTCCATCGTAGTCGAGCCCGGCCTCGGTATCAGCTTCATTTTCACCGTCTGCACTCGGGCCGATGGTTCAAGATCGGATTCATGCATACAAAAGAGAGTCAAGAAATAATTTTCTAACCCTTGAATGGTCGCTATCCGCATCATCGCCTTTGACCACATTGTCAGTGTCGACATACTTCAAACACTGATGCAACGTGGATGGGACTATAAGGCTGCCATGGATCCAAGGTCGGCCCAATAGTAGGTTGTATGAAGTCTCTGCGTCGATGACATAACACGTGACTTTGGATTTGAGGTCTCCGAGCTGGCACTTTATTCGGATTTTACCCAAAGGTCTGGACCCGCTGGTATTGAACCCATAAATGACAGTACCTGTAGAAGCCAATTTACTTGCCGGAATTCCAAGATGATACATCAATCGGAGTGGCATGATGCTGACTGCAGACCCAGAATCGACTTGAATTCGGTTGACAGCAACCGAGCCAATATACCCAGTAAAGTACAAGGGCCTGTCGTCCTTCGAATTTCTCACTTGCATATCATCTCGAGTGAAGGTTATGCAAGGGAATTGCGTCGCTGCCAAGTTGCAGTGTTCGGGCCTCTCTGGAACCTGCTTGACTTGTGTGATGAAAGCTTCCGAGTCAGCCAAAGCTTCCTGTAGAACCTCTCTGGTTTCCTTAGAGAGACGTAGCAACTCGTAAAGAGTTATTCTCGTAGGGATGTTGGCCAACTGAGCCATGACATCGAAGCGATACGAGGAGCCCGAACTTCCCGATTTATCCCTTGTAATCGGACGATTGAATCGGGACTGCCTTGGGGCTTGAACCTCTTGAGGTTGCTTGTCCTTTCGTTTGGTCATATCCTCCTTGGCTACCTCCTGTTGCTGTGACTTTTCGGGTCGTGTAGGTGGAGTTATCGTCACCCCCAGCTCCGTTAGTGTTTTGGCGTTCGGATCGGAGGTTTCAGGATACTTATAACTGAATTCGTGCCCGCTCCTAGTGGCATAAGCCGGGTTTCCTTCCGTCGCAAGAACTTCGTGTTCATTTTCAGACGACGAAAGAGTTGGAACCTTTTCGTCACCTTCCTCCGAAATTACTGAAATGTGACTGCACGACTTGCCTTTGTGCTTGGATCTTCATGCTGAGGATGACCCGGTCCACTTCTCGTCTTGAAGAAGGTCTGGATGAACCCAAAGTACTTCGTCATTTAGGGTTGTATATGATATTAACCCCTTCTGGCGTCGCCCATGTGGATCATCGTTGACTGTCTTGACTTCAACCTCTGGAACAATCTTCTGCTGGTATGGCATGGGTGGCATGGATCCAAAGTTGATAGCCATCATGTTCGAGCCGACTTTCTTCTCTTTCTTGGCTGTGATGATGCCGGCATCGATCAAAGCCTAGATCTTGTCCTTGAGTACAAAGCAGTTCTTGGTAGGATGATGGACCCTCCTGTGATATGCACAATACTTGGGGTCCGAAGTCTTATTAGCCTCCTCCTGATTTGTGATTGGAGGTAACTTGATCTTATTGTTATCCAAGAGGTATTTAAAGAGGACCGGAACTTCGTCTTCCTTGAAGGCGTATGTTCTCAGGAACCTAGCATCCGGAGCCTTCGGTGATTCTTGAGATTTTTGTTGAAACCTCAATTGTGGTTGCTGCTGCTGTGACGATTGCTGGTGTTGCTGCTGGAATGTCTGGTTCGCATTAACAGCAGTAGCTGGCGCCTTCCCTTTGCCACGGGGCACAAAGTTTGACTTTGCAGGAGCCGCCGTTGACTCGCCTCTCTCGCTCTTCTTCCTTTTGAGGAACCGCTCAGCTTGTTCTCCATGGAGCTTCAAATCCTTCCATGTAGTCGATGCTACGACCCGCATGGCTTTCAACAAGTCCAGAGAAAGATTACGGTGGCATGTTTGTAGTATGAATTCTTCGGTGACAGGATCCCTGCAGTTCACCGCTTTGTTACGGAAGCACTTGACGAAGGCATCCGCCGTCTCTCTGTTCTTCTGTTTCTCATCTAAGAGGGTTCTTATCGAAACCTCCGTATCATCATCGAAAAAGTTGTTGAGAAAGGAACTCTCCATGTCATCCCAGCAGTTAATACTCCCAGCCTTGAGTCTTCGATACCAATCAAAGGCAGCCTCGCGAAGGGTGCCGACGAATGACCGAACCATCAAAGGCTCGTTTCCCGAGATCACCCCTAAGTGCGACTTGAAGTAGATCAAGTGTTGTGTGAGTGAGCCTCTCCCGTCGAATGGCATAAAGTTAATCAAATTGAATTTCGACGGGTAGGGAATTGAGTCCCACCCTCTCGGGTATGGACACAGGATGCCGGTCTTCTTGACTTCCTGTGCGAACATCAGAGCATTGATCTTGCCTTCAAGCTCCTTCATTTTTTCACCGTCGTCCTCCCCTTGCTTTGGATTACTCCCAGTAAGAGGGGCTGGGCCAACTCCACTTTGAGCACCGGATATAGTTTTCTTCGGAGGTTGGTCGGCAAGGATGTGTTCATCCACTTCCGTATCGCTGTCTTCTATAGCATGTGCGATACGGTGATTGGATCCACCTTGTTGATCGGACTTGAGTCGCAGCCTTCGGGTTTGTAACTCCCTCATCTGGCTGCATGGCTAGCTCCATCTCCATTTTCATCTCGACCTTAAGCTCTTCTCTGCCTTAGCTAAGGCTTTTGCAAAGATTTGGGCTAGGGTCTCGGGAGTGATGGTAAACGTTTCCCTAACATGATGACCCACGCTCGATATTATATCATCGGACGCCACTGCTGAGCAAGCGTCAGAGGTCTCGTCTTCAGATGAGTCTCATTCATGCATCCTTCTATAATCCACGCTTTGTGAGCTCGCAATTGCAATCGACATCTTCGGGAAACCCGTGCCGACTTTTCCCGCAGAGTGAAGTCGTGGTCCGCTGCCCATTGCCGTCTTTTCCTTTGTTCACCATATTAATGGTGACTTCGGGGAATTCATCCTGCCGAATGGCGGATCTTCTTCTTCTTCGTAAGCGTCTTGAATTCGGCTTCGAATCTTCCATCGCTGGCAGGGAAAGCCTCTCGAATACTGAAGCTTTTTATGGTGGCGTTAGACTTCGAGGCGGGCACATCGATAGCAACGTCTTAATCAGCTGCACACACGAGCAAGAACAACCTATTTCGTCGCTCGCCCATTTTCGTGTGTTGCCACCCTCAACCTGATGGTGTGGTTGGTGTGGTTTGTCACAGATTGCACTTCCACCCCTAAGTGTAACGTTGCCCTTAACTGGAGGACACGTCTTCTTTTGGGGGTGTTGGCTATTTGACTTGGGAGACAACTTCCGTCGCTTGGCTTCGTCATCTGAAGTTACCTCTGCATGAATCACCAGGGTCTGGTCGTCTCTCGTGACTTTGCGAGTCGCATGCCTCAACTTCTTCTTCTCAGCGGACTCGCGGACTCCCGGAGGGATGTCCAAACGAGAAGCAATAGAAACTCTTAAATCTTGAGATGTCCCAGTTTGTTCGGGACACCGTTGAGCTTCTGATTAGAGTCAGGTATGACCCCGGTCCGTTGTTGTGTCTTGGTGGATGACTAACGTTCCATCACCGGTGCCTTGTCTTTGGGTCCCGGCTTTGGACCAAGGCGACTGAACACCGAAGTTGGAGGATTCGCCATTGGTACATCAACAGGAGAAGTGGACGGAGGAGGCGGAGAAGAACTCCCTTGGCCGAGACAGTTGGGAGTGTCTCGGTCCTGGGGTCTTTGGGCATGACAGCTTTACCGCCGCTAGCGGCCGGCGGACAACTTAGATCGCTCGCCTGGCACGTAGCTCGGACTATCGCTACGCTAGCGAGACAATTTGCACTGCCGCATGCAGATTTTGGGCTCCAGACTTGGTAATTTTGAGTCGACCCCTTGGTTGATTTCGACTCTTGTGCCTTGTGTATGATGGCACGTGCTCGAGCGACACGCGTGCGAGGCTTTTGGGCGTGCTCTTTCTTCGTCAAATGGGTCCTTTTGACGAGGACCCATTCTTCTTTGGCAAGAGAGCTGACGGGTTGAGACTGCGGCGCCGTAGTTTGTTGACACTTCTGGTTACGCGAGTTCGTATGATAGTGAACTCTATCCGTCGACTCCAGAGCCTTGGCGAATTGACGGGCTAACTTCTGAAGCTGTCTCTGACGAGCCCTCTTCGTCAGAGCAGTGGAGACTTTGTGAGATGACTCCTTTTGAATAGAGCCACCATGAGTCGAGCTCCCGGGTTTGCAGTTTACCGAGGTGTTGTTGCGAGGGGAAACCTCCGTCGCGAGTGTGCGAGACTCGTTGCGCACAACGACAGAACGGACCTCCCTCTTTGGAGATGAGATCCTCCGATGCTTGTGGGAAGAGGAGGATTTTGATGAAGAGGAGAAGAGATACTCTTCGAACTTGGCTTGATCGAAGACGTAGTCTAAACCATCGACCATGAGGTCGGCTTGATCGCTGCAGGGCTGCGACACGATAGTCTCAACGTTGAGACTATTGGCTCCCACTGTGGTCGCCATCGTGTTTCAGTCGAAAGCGGGTTTCTTTGTTATTTCCATTACAAAATGATTTGACAATGAAAATAAGAGAAAATTACACGTGTAACTCTCTATTACAAAGAAATTTAAGTCGCTTTCTCACAAACACGAGCAGAAGGAACTACACGTGTAGATCTCCTGCTTGCGTGGATTCTTGGCCTGTGCCGGGGACACGTTGTCCGTGGACCACCTAAGCAACGATCGTCGAATCGACGGGGTTGAGTTAATGCTTTGCTAAGGAAACAAGAACTAAAGCAAATATCTTAGCAAAGTAAGATATCTACTCTTCCCAAGAATAAGTCTAAGCTTAAACCCGAGGATCTCCACGTGGATGAAGTTCTTGAAATCTTCTTGGTTGAATTCCAAAATCTCCTTCTCTTTCTCTACGCAAGGCTCTTAGCTTAGGAAATTTTTGATCTCCAAAACTCTGATCTCCGATCCCCCAGCCAAGTGGATGTAGGAGGGTATTTATAGCCTTTGAAAAGCGTCACATCTGAAAAGAACACAAGTCGTCAAGTGTCCAAAATCCGTAGTGGGCGCGACAGTGTTGACTGCCGCGCACCGAACTATCGCGCATGTTGGCGCGACAGTGTTGATTGCCGCGCCCGAAGAGGAGATATCTCCCGCTGTTGTAACGGCTTTCCTCTATTTTAGGCACGATTAAATGCCCTAATTTCACACTTAGTGGGCGTATTTTCAGCTTGTTGATGGCTAAATTTTGAGTAATTACCTTAGTTGCAAGTATACAACCTTTATCAAGTTATAGTATTTAAGATTATCGATCCCACGAGGAACGGGAAGTAGTAAGAGTTTTGTTCAAGTTTTGGTTCTCAAATTATGCGCATTACAATTAGGAGTTATTCAAATAAAATGAAAGTGAGAAAATGGTGAAAGTGGTTCGTGAGAGATAAGAGAGAGTGGATTGTGGATTATGTGCAAAAGAGGAGAAAATAAAGTTGAGAATGTGGTTGTGGTTATATGCACATAATAACAAAACTAGGTTTGAGATTATATGCACATGGAGGGAATATGAGATTGAGAGAGAAGTAAAAATCAATGAAATCAAGAATCAAGAATAAAGGAAAATAACAAACAAATAAAAAGCAAGGATAAGAGGAAAATAAAGAAGGTAAAGTATGGAGGATTAATTAAAGATATGAGGAATCTAGAGTAGATCCACTTAATTTATCTCAATCTCACAAGAATGAGTTGGATTTGTTAACTAGTTTCAAACAATCTCTAGGGATCCCATAAATATTAGCTCCACACTTAGAAAAGGATAATTCCCTAGAGGGTTCTAGCCTCAAGGTGAATTAAAGAAAAGAAAAATCTATACTAGAAAGTAAATACAAGAATTAAAGACATTGCATGAAAGTAAATTGCAAGGAATTAAATTGCATGAAAGTAAATCTAAGCTACAAAGCATATAAATGAACAAGAAATGAAAAAGAAATGCAAAAGAAATAAAATAGAAACCAACAACTCCTGATCTTAATCTAATCCTCCTTTTGGTCCTTGGATTAGAAGAAGAAAAAGGAAATTGAAGGGGTAAAAAATTTTATTTATTGTGTAATAAAAATTATAATTTTTGGAAGGTCTTCTCAATTAAGAGTAACCCTCCTCTCCAAATAGAATTTTTGCAAAATTTTTCATAATCTCAAGCCCTACTCTACCCCTCTATTTATAGATAATAAGAATCTCTCACAATCTTTGGATTTGCCTTGGCCCCCAAGTAACACTTACAACCATAGGATTTAGATTAGCCCCTAAACAACCCTCATAGCCATAGGATCTCTCTAAATAATCTAGACCATTGATTTAATCCTTGAGAGATGGGCTTTGTGGGCTTTATTTCTTTTATATTTAATTCCTTTAAGACTATTGGGCTTCTCTTAAATGCTCTTGGGCTTCTTAGAATTTAACTTGGCCTTCAAATAATTGAATATTTATCACTTAAATTCGGATTTCTATCAAAATCCACTGCTGCTGATGAAATTTTGAGAATTTGGTAATTTGGATGGCTCCGTCTCGTCGAGATAGGCGATTTTCATATATAATACGTTGAATTCTGCTTCCCGGATTGAGAGACATCGCCTTTTCTTTGCGGTTGACCATCCTGAGCACAAATTTGACTTTACTATTTTCATATTTGATTTGATTCTCAATTGTAAGCCAAGTTATTAATAATTCTGACCAAGAAAGTGATGTGTGTTGAGATTTTGCTTCTAAACTTAGTCGTGGGCTTTGGATTTAGGCATTCTGGGCTTCATTAGAGATCTTTTGGGCTTAAAATAATCTTCATTTAGGCTCTTATTTAATAATACTCCATTAGCCTGCAAATTAAGATAAAAGCAGTTACTAGTAGGATATTTATTCATATAAAATAGGTAATGAGGGTATAAATTTTTAATTAAAATGTGATAATCACGTGTAACCGCCCACTAACGTGGCTTAACATCTCTTTGCGTTGAAAAAGTCAAGTGGGCCCCACGAGCATTAATTTGAACACTTCAAGAGCACATACCAGACATTCTTGGTGTCTCACCTTTAGCGCGACACAAGTAAGTGTCTCGCCAATGGCGAGACACAACAAGGTGTCGTGCCAATAGCGCGACACAAGAAAGTGTCTCGCCAATGGCGAGACACAACAAGGTGTCGCGCCAATGGCGAGACACTATAGGTGTCTCCGGCATTAGTTTCACCCTGTGATTGACTTCCTGAGACTTTGATGATGTCGTCCTTCGATCTTCTCATGATTAAGTTAAATTTGGGGTTCTTCAGCAATTTTTGATGCCTACAATTGTCGCGCACATAATCAAATAAAGAACCAAACTTAATTAACTTCCTTCTTCACGTTCCTCGTGGGATCGATAATCTTTTATACTATAACTTGATCAATGTTGTCTACTTACAACTCTAGGAGGTAATCATTTAGTTTCCATCATATATATATATATATATATATATATATATATATATATATATATATATATATATAGGGGCGGATCAAATGAGAACCCTTCATAAATATGAGAACTAAGAACTAACTCTCAACCATTAGATCTTTAAACAATCAACGATTGTGATTAAAGCTATATTAAATTCAAAACTTAACTAAAGGGCTTGCTCGTCATTTTGGTTAGAAGAATCGGTTACAATATAGGCAGTTTTATTTCCTAACTAATCGTAAATTTCTTCATCACGTTTAAATTTATTTCTTATCTCGGCGTTTGCATGTTATAAAACGAACATATACAATTTTTGATCATTTTTCAAAATTAATAATTTTGCTTTGGTCGTTTTAATTTATAATAAACATGTGTTATTTAAGAATCAATTTCATCTAATCAGATCTTTTTATTGTATTTTTCTGTTTGTCCGCGTATTGTTGCACACCATCAAGTTTGATTCAAGAATTCAATATTTTTAGTTTATCTACTGTTATGGAAAGCGTAGATCGGTATTTGTAATCAATTTGATTTAGATCCTTTTATTTTTGAATTTTTCTTTTTCTTTTGTAGCACGATAATTTTAACGAGAATCACATCATTATTTATTCTGAGAATCACTTATTATCATTCTGAGAATCACCTATTAAGCATTCTGAGAATCTAATTGAATTTTTCATTTTTGTTGTTATATATTACGTGCTATCAATGTTAATGTGGTGTTCTGAGGTTCTTATTATCAAATATTTAGTATCTATTGTGAATGTTTACGAATCTATATTCTAAATGACTAATTTATTAATCTAAAATCAAATCTGAGAATCATATTATTATATATAGAGGCTCGTTGGTTATTCTTTCATAATCATGTAAGGTAAGTTCTGAATCATGTAATATAAGTTCTGAGAATCGCAACTTTTATTTTTGAATTTTTCTTTTTCTTTTGTGGCGTGATAATTTATGAGAATCACCTATTATCATTCTGAGAATCTAATTGAATTATTTCGATTTTGTTGTTAAATATTACGTGCTATCAATGTTAATGTTTTATTCTGGGTTCTTATTATCAAATATTTAGTATCTATTGTGAATGTTTACGAGAATCTATATTCTAAATGACTAATTTATTAATCTAAAATCAAATCTGAGAATCATATTATTATATATAGAGGCTCGTTGGTTATTCTTTCATAATCATGTAAGGTAAGTTCTGAATCATGTAATATAAGTTCTGAGAATCGCAACTTTTATTTTTGAATTTTTCTTTTTCTTTTGTGGCGTGATAATTTATGAGAATCACCTATTATCATTCTGAGAATCTAATTGAATTATTTCGATTTTGTTGTTAAATATTACGTGCTATCAATGTTAATGTTTTATTCTGAGGTTCTTATTATCAAATGTTTAGTATCTATTGTGAATGTTTACGAATCTATATTCTAAATAACTAATTTATTAATCTAAAATCAAATCTGAGAATCATATTATTATATATAGAGGCTCTGTTCTTTATTCTTTCGAGAATCATGTAAGGTAAGTTCTGAATCATGTAATATAAGTTCTGAGAATGCATTATGTATTATAACGAGAATCGACTTATTGTTTTAGTGTCTGTTTTATTTATTATTTTTTGATAAGCATAGGTAGCAATGAGGAATCACTTGATGCTATACTATCTGATCAATGTCTTGCTAATGATACGGATGACGCATCTTCTAAGTTTAACACATCTCCTGGTGGAACAAGATATTAGAAACCTGATTGTACTGAAGAGGTGAGATCATATTTGGGATATAGTTTCTCGAGAATAGAAGATGGTTATGAATTTTATAAGAATTATGGAAGAATTTGTGGTTTTGATGTACGGCGTGCTTCGGAAAAGAAATATCAGGATGGAACCATTATGTTCAAGCAATTTGTATGCCACCGGTCTGGTTTAATGAAGGAAAATCTGGTGTTACTTCGGATAATAGTGCTAATAAGAATATAAATGTTAAGAGAACAATGGTTGGTAGATGCGGATGTAAAGCGAAAATGATTCTGAAATTTAATGTTTTTACGGAATATATTATTTTTGCCTTTGTTGAGGAACACAACCATAAGTTGGTGTCAGAAGCAAGGAGACAGTTTTTAAGGGTTAGCAGGTCGATGAATTTCGGGCATAAGTTGTGAGACATTGATACTGGTAAAGTAAATATTGGGCCAACGAAGGCTCATAGTTTATTGAAGCAAGTTGTTGATGGATATTCAAACATTGGTGCTACTACTACTGATTTCAAAAACTTCAACAGGGATGTTAAGGAATATATAGGTAAGTGGGATGGTCCGATGATTGTTGAAAAATTCAAATTTAAGAAAGAGATTGCGAAGGTTTTTTTTATGACTATGGAATGGATTCTGATGGATATTTGTCCAAACTCATTTGGGCGGATAGTATCGCTCGAAGAAATTATGATTTGTTTGGAGATGTTGTCTCTTTTGATGCCACTTTTCGCACCAACAAGTAAGCATTTATTTATGTATCTCTAAATTTATTGTATGTACTTTGATGTTAGTGTTTTTTCTCAGAATCTATTTAATATAGTTACAGAATCACTCTGTTATTTCAACAGAATCTTCAAGTATTTGTATCAGAATCGTTGTTAATTTGCTTTTTGTGTTCGGTTTTTGTATGATTTTTTCATTTTAATATTAGTTTTATTTTTCAAACAGGTACAACATAGTTTTTTTGCCATTTACTGGTGTTGACAATCACAAAAAGACTATGACATTTGCGGGTGCACTACTTTTAAAAGAAGATATTGAACACTATAAGTGGGTCTTTGATGCTTTTCTAAGAGCTATGGGTCGAGAGCCTTTTCTCATTATTACTAATCAGTGCCCCGCTATGAAACAGGCCATACCTGTTGTTTTTAAATCAACCAGGCATCGGCTGTGCACGTGGCATATTATAAAGAAGTTTCCTATTAAGATAATTATAATCAAAATCGGTTATTATTTTGTTTCAGAATCTATAATGTTATTTTACAGAATCTTTAACACATTTATTCAGAATTATTGCAGATCGGCGCTTCAATGCCTAGAGTGAATGAGTTTATGTCTAGGATCAACAATTACATATGGGATGAAGATATAGAGCCCGTAGAGTTTGAAAGAGGTTAGAAAAATATAGTAGATGAGTTTGGTTTGAGCAATAACGAATGGTTAGGCGACATGTACGAGAATAGGCATATGTGGATCCCTGCTTATTTTAGAGATGAACCTATGGTGGGCATTTTGAGGACAACATCTAGGTCTGAGAGTGAGAATTTTTTTCTTTCAGACTTTTCAAAGCAAATGTGACACTTTGAGACAATTTTAAATCCGCTTTGTGAGTGCGATGGATAGGCAACGATATGTCAACACTCAGCTGAATGATGAGTCATCCAAATCATTGCCTAGCACTGACACCCCTATGTTAATTGAAAATGATGCTTCTGAGTTGTATACATGAGCAATATTCTATGATGTACAAGAACAACTTAAGGCGTCGTGTTATGATTTAAAGATCAAAAGTCTTTCTGAAACAGATGGAGTGAAGTTGTTTATTATTAAGGATAAGGCATCGAAGGATAAATTATTTGAGGTAAGTTTTTAATATTTTTTTGAGCAGTATCATTATTGTTTTAAATTTTATAGAATCTTATGTGAATACTTATAGAATCTTTAGTTATTTTTTTCAGAATCTTTATGCAGGTCAAACACAACAAATCCAACAACCACGTGGATTGTTCGTGTAAGATGTTTGTGAGGGTTGGGATACTATGCAGTCATGCATTTTATGCCTTAAACCAGGGTGAAGTTTTTAAAATTTCTTGTGAGTTTGTTCTTAATCGTTGGATAAAAAATGCAGAGAGGCGGATGCATGGATCATTGGTTGATGTGTCCCTAAACTCCCAAATGTTAAATAACACCAATGTTAAGTTGAATGATATCTGATATGATATTCAATCTGTTCTAAGTTTAGCTGGAATTGACAATGATCGGCTTGATTACTTCCATTCTATTGTAAAAGAAGTTAAGCGTGCATTTCGTGATGCTGAAGGTAATAGTGATAGTCACCACAAGAACGATTTAATTGAATCTATTTTGGGATCACAACCAGCTGAGATTACAATCCAACCACCACAGGAGAGCAGGAACAAAGGTTGCGGAAAAAAAAATTTTGAGTGGGGCTGAAAGGTCTCAAAATGAGAGGAAGAAATAGCCTAGATTATGCAAATCCTGTGGGGAAGTGGTGTTTCATGTTTCTAGAAAATTATCCTAATAAGATGAAATAAAAGGATTTTTGATGATTTTTAGTCATTATTTTTTATATGGAATAATATAGTTGGTAATTAGTATTCTTTTGATTTAGATTATGAATGGATTTGTTTTATAGAATCTTATAAATAATTTAGCAATTGTTTTTAATACTTCCAGCAGCTTGTCAATAATCATTACGATTACATTAATAATATGTAGTTATTTTGTCAATATAACATCTGAGATCTGTAAACATCACTTAGAGATTACGTAAATATAGAAGGATGATTACGTCAATAAAACATCTTGATTACGTAAATAAAATATTGAGATTACGTAAATATCGAGATTACGTAACTAAAGAATAATGATTACGTCTATAAAATATGATGATTCTATCAATATTACATACGATTCTATAAACATCACTTAGAGATTACGTAAATATAGAAGGATGATTCGTGAACAAAACATATTGATTCTTTCAATAAAGCATTAAGATTACGTAAATATCATTGAGAGATTACGTAACTTTGGAATGTTGATTCTATCAATAAAATATCTTGATTCTATCAATATATCATCTGATTCTATAAACATCACTTAGAGATTACGTAATATAGAAGGATGGTTACGTCAATAAAACATCTTGATTACGTAAATAATTGATTAAGATTACGTAAGTATCAGAGATTCTTTAACTATAAAATGATGATTACGTTTAAAAATATCTTGATTACGTCAATATAATAACAGATTCAATAAACATCACTTAGAGATTACGTAACTTTAGAATGATGATTACGTCAATATAACATTTTAATTACGTCAATAAAGCACTAAGATTACGTAAATATAATTGAGAGATTACGTAACTTTAGAATGTTGATTACGTCAATAAAACATATCGATTACGTCCTTAAAGCATTGATTCCATAGATATTAATAAGAGATTCGTAAATATAAATTGATGATTACGTCAATAAATATTCGATTTTGTCAATAACTCATCCAGTTGTATAAAAATCGAGAGTTTACGTGACATAAAGCTGATTCTAGCTTAAAACATTCAGATACTAGAAAAATAACTTAGAGATTCTGTAACTATATAAGTATGATTCTTTTAAAAACACATTCTATTAATATCAATTGTATTCAATGTCCTGGAATCACACAGCCCCTACTTCTTCCTTGTAGTTTTCCTACATTCCTTTTTGTCTTTTCCTCCTTCTTCAGCTTCATCCTTTCTTCTTTTTCCTATATCTGAAGCAACAAAATACACTGCTCTCCATAATATATCATCCTTCACTGGATTTTGTTCCCATGTGAGAATCTTGAACGAGTATATGCTCCTCAGCCTTTTTAGCTGATTATTTTATTTTTCCTTTACACGAAATAAAAGATAATAATATTCTTATACATCAACATTTCAAAATGGTATTAAAAATACTGATTAGCGCACTTACCCCTTCTTTATATAAACCTGATTGGAAAGCTTTAGTCCCTCCTCCCATATAGGTTTCCAAGTGACGCATTGCAAATATGCCGCGGTCTTCATGGTTTGTTTTTATTCGCCACTTCATTTCAAGTCTGCTCGTACTTAGCTTTTTAATTTCATCAGCCTTTGGATGTTCAATTTTTTTAAGGTATCTTACAAAGTTGATATGCTGCGTATATAAGAAAATATGAACAACATTCACTTATCAATATACACGTTGATTTTTTTACTATTACTCAATGAAGTTAATTATCGAATTAACTTACCAGTCCCTCCGACCGCCCTTGATACTTTACATCAAACTCTGAACAGTTAGCGTTGTTGTCTATAAGCTCCCATGCGGGTGCCTTTAAATTGTAGCTCATGACATAGTAATGTGCAAAAGCGACCATAGTAAATAGCACCTGTTATAATATAAATGGTTAAAAAATTAGATGGCATATTCTATATGCACATAATCTGAATGCTTTTAAATACACATGTTAGATCAAATAACAAAATCACATAATTTAATTCAATATAACATACACATTCTATAAACATCACTTAGAGATTCTAAATATAGAAGGATGATTCTCAATAAAACATATTGATTCTCAGAATAAAATATTGAGATTACGTAAATATCACCGAGACATCAGAACTAAAGAATGATGATTCGCCTATAAAATATGCCGATTCGTCAATATAACATACGATTCTATAAACATCACTTAGAGATTACGTAAATATAGAAGGATGATTCGTAAATTTAACATATTAATTCTTCCAATAAAGCATTAAGATTCGTAAATATCATTGAGGGATTCTATAAATCTATTTAACATAATCTACCGTTATTATTACATAATCTTCATGTATGTTATCGATCACAATGCTTTTAAACGGTTTATGTTAGTTCAAATTTCGAATCTCATAGCCTAAGTATCAGAGTCCTAATCTATTTAATGAATCTACCAAGATTTTTTACGAATCTTCATATATGTTATCGATGCCCAACGCTCTTAACATTATTCCGTTAGTTGAAAATATAGAATCCATAGGCTCTGAGAATATACCGGTTATTATTACGAATCTCAATGCTATTAGAAGCTCAATGATTTTATACGATTCTTTTTGTTCAACTTACGTAATCTCATAGTCTAAGCAACAGAATCTGCTAATCCATAGAACGTAATCTACCAGTTTTTTTACAGAATCTAAATGTATGTAATTAGAATCTCAATGTTTTTGAACACATTCTTTTAGTTGAAATTAAAGAATCTCTCAGTCTAATTATCGAATCTGTTAATTTATTTAACAGAATGCATGTTTTAAAATATTTTTAAAACAGATTATATTACTTCAAATTATAGAATTACTATTTATATTCCTTATTTTTTTAATAAAGAAGCAGATTAAAGAAGGTTGTCGAGTCTTTACCATGTCCAAATCATCTAAATTTGTCTTTGAGTACAATTCTAAATGGCCTTTCAAATTTTCCTCAAATCTCTTCCATCTCTTTTCTGCATCACTGCCTTCAGAATCATGTAGTGTATATGACTATAATAAATGTGAATAAATTAGAATATATATTTTACCAGTATTATGGTATGATATTCAAAACTTAGAGATTAAGGTTCAATATATATTTTACCAGTATTGTGGGAGGGACGAAGAAACGCCGTGGGGACTCATCTGATCTCAGTTCTTCGTTATAGTTTAGCAAATGTGTCGAGATGTCAATAACAGCACATTCAACTTGTGTTTTATCCCTCAAAGACTCCAACACATTTATATTTACATTAATATCCTTCCACTTGAATCCAACAGTTTCCACATTTGCAATCTCTTGTGTCACTTTCAGAGAGAATGATGGTTCTTCTCTTTTTTTTCATAGTTGATGCCTCTTCATTAGCAACTGCTTCTATAACTTGTTCTCTGAATGTTTCGTCACTTTCGAGAATCTGAGTGAACCCCATATCAGCAGAATCTGTTTGCATTCCTGATTTGGCTTTTGCTACAGGAGATTGAGGTGGTTGTTCATCTTCAGAAGCCTTTTTTCCAGTCAATCTTTCCGTCATTGCCCTAATCTCCTGTAGTCTTGGATTTGAAGGAATGATCTTTTTTGTAAGGTTCAGACTTGATTCGAAATGAGTTTTTAATTGAATGTATTTTGAGAAACACTTCTCTAGCTGCTTAAGGGAATCCCGATAAAATAGATAACAATGTCAAATATATATTTACACATATTATACGTAATCATAGTACTATCTTTACGAATGTATAATTTACTTTAATGTAATCATCATTCTTTTAGTTACGTAATCATCCTTCTATATTTACGAATCTCTAAGTGTTATTTTCAGAATCTAATTGTTTTATTGAAAGAATCATCATTATATAGTTACGTAATCATCCTTCTATATTTACGAATCTCTAAGTATTTTTACGAATCGATTGTTTTATTTACGTAATCGAATGCTTTATTTTAAGAATCATCATTCAATATTCTGAGAATCTCTAAGTGTTATTTTCGAATCTAATTGTTTTATTGAAAGAATCATCATTATATAGTTACGTAATCATCCTTCTATATTTACGAATCTCTAAGTATTTTTACGAATCGATTGTTTTAATGATAGAATCGAATGCTTTATTTTAAGAATCATCATTCAATATTTACGTAATCGAATGCTTTATTTATAGAATCATCATTCTATATTTACGTAATCGAATGCTTTATTTTAAGAATCATCATTATATAGTTCTGAGAATCATCCTTCTATATTTCTGAGAATCTCTAAGTATTTTTTACAAAATCGATTGTTTTAATGATAGAATCGAATGCTTTATTTTAAGAATCATCATTATATAGTTACGTAATCATCCTTCTATATTTACGTAATCGAATGCTTTATTTATAGAATCATCATTCAATATTTACGTAATCGAATGCTTTATTTATAGAATCATCATTCTATATTTACGTAATCGAATGCTTTATTTTAAGAATCATCATTCAATATTCTGAGAATCTCTAAGTGTTATTTTCAGAATCTAATTGTTTTATTGAAAGAATCATCATTCTATATTTACGTAATCGAATGCTTTATTTATAGAATCATCATTCTATATTTACGTAATCGAATGCTTTATTTATAGAATCATCATTCTATATTTACGTAATCGAATGCTTTATTTATAGAATCATCATTCTATATTTACGTAATCGAATGCTTTATTTATAGAATCATCATTCAATATTTACGTAATCGAATGCTTTATTTTAAGAATCATCATTATATAGTTCTGAGAATCTCTAAGTATTTTTTACAAAATCGATTGTTTTAATGATAGAATCGAATGCTTTATTTTAAGAATCATCATTCTATATTTCTGAGAATCTCTAAGTGTTATTTTCGAATCTAATTGTTTTATTGAAAGAATCATCATTATATAGTTCTGAGAATCATCCTTCTATATTCTGAGAATCATCCTTCTATATTTCTGAGAATCTCTAAGTGTTATTTTCAGAATCTAATTGTTTTATTGAAAGAATCATCATTCAATATTCTGAGAATCTCTAAGTATTTTTTACAAAATCGATTGTTTTAATGATAGAATCGAATGCTTTATTTTAAGAATCATCATTCTTTAGTTACGTAATCATCCTTCTATATTTACGTAATCGAATGCTTTATTTTAAGAATCATCATTCAATATTTACGAATCTCTAAGTATTTTTTACAAAATCGATTGTTTTATTTACGTAATCGAATGCTTTATTTTAAGAATCATCATTCTATATTTACGTAATCGAATGCTTTATTTATAGAATCATCATTCAATATTTACGAATCTCTAAGTGTTATTTTCGAATCTAATTGTTTTATTGAAAGAATCATCATTCAATATTTACGAATCTCTAAGTGTTATTTTGAGAATCTAATTGTTTTATTGAAAGAATCATCATTATATAGTTACGTAATCATCCTTCTATATTCTGAGAATCTCTAAGTATTTTTTACAAAATCGATTGTTTTAATGATAGAATCGAATGCTTTATTTTAAGAATCATCATTATATAGTTCTGAGAATCATCCTTCTATATTTACGTAATCGAATGCTTTATTTATAGAATCATCATTCAATATTTACGTAATCTCTAAGTGTTATTTTCGAATCTAATTGTTTTATTGAAAGAATCATCATTATATAGTTCTGAGAATCTCTAAGTGTTATTTTGAGAATCTAATTGTTTTATTGAAAGAATCATCATTCTATATTTACGTAATCGAATGCTTTATTTATAGAATCATCATTCTATATTTCTGAGAATCTCTAAGTGTTATTTTTAGGTATCGATTACGTAACTAATACTTAGAGATTCTCAGATCTTTCAATTGAATATATTAACAGAATCTATTAATAGATATAAAAATATATATACTTACTACGTCAATGTTCACATTATTTGAGTCTGAGTCAACTTCTACTTGTTTCTTTGCACTTGTGTCACTTTTATCTGAAATCATTGATGGATGGCTCATCGCTAATGCCCCCCTTCCGAATGAGTTGGACCCTAACTCATCATTTTGCCTTTGTCGAAGGTCACTGGATGTCCATCCAAGAAAGCTTGGAATTCTTTTTTCAATAGTCCTTTTACCTTTATAAAGGACACGGTCAACATAGAACAACTGTCAAAATCAAAACAATAATCAGTCTAATTCACATGATGATTATATATATATATATATATATATATATATATATATATATATATATATATATATATATATATATATATATATATATATATATATATATATATATATATATATATATATATATATATGGTTCAATAGAAATAATTATGATTAAATTACTATTAGAGAAGAGTTTTTGCTTACAACAAGAAAGGCTAGGGGTCCTTGGTAGAATTTTTTTTCTTAGATCCTCTGCCCAAAGTATTTTTGAATCCACTAAAGAATCAATCATAAGAGCACACCAGTTGTACTCTGCTGTCTGGTCTAGATCTCCCTCAAAATTCACAATCTGCTGATCCACATATGGATTCCCCTGAGATTGTATGAGGGTGTTTGTCATCACCACTAGAAAATTTAGCTTGAACATATCATCAACTGTGACTGAGTTTTTTATCATATTGCAAACTGCCATTGCAGTTATTTTGTGGCCCTATACCACATTAAACTGCCCCCTCCATATTGTTTGCAGTTCTTTGTTCAAATTTATTTTAATCTTTCTATGTCCAATAAGGAGACCTAGAACATCAGCCACGTCCTGCTCAGTTATAAAAACTTGACCACTTTTTAGTCGCAGGGAGACACTGTCGTGGTCAAAAGCTTGCAGAATCTTGTATCCTAATTTGTGAGGCAATTCTGTTAAAGAAAACTCTAATAGATGTCCAAAGCCAGCTTTTCTAACCCATTCCTTTTGCTCATTGGATAGGCTTCCTATGACATCTATGAGAACCTTTGGCGAAATTTTTATTTATGTACATTCAACTCCATCTTCTGGCTTTTGTCTTGTTGATTTTCCCTCCTTTAAGAAAAAAATAGTTAGGTGTTAATAGATAAAAGAATCACTCGGTGATGTTTCTTGAATCGAATGTATTTATTTACGAATCTCTAAGTAATATTTTATCACACCACTAATTTAACAAAATCATTCTTCTATATTTATCTGAATCTCTCAGTTATATTTACATAATCTAAATATAGTTACGAATCTCTAATTTTTTAGAATTTTACAATCCATTTAGCGTAATCATCATTATATAGTTACGTAATCTCATTGATATTTACGAATCAAATTATTTTATTGACGTAATATATCAAGAATGTTCTATTCATATTATTCATTTAATCGAATCATACTTAAATAGTCACGAATCTCTTAGTGATATTTACATAATCTGAAAGTTTTATTGGCAGACTCACCATCATTACTTTATGGAATCACCGAATTAATATTTAAACATATTTGTAAATTTTATTAATAAGGTATTTTAGACAAAATAACCATATGTTTTATTAACAAGATCACATAGGTCAAAACAATTTAAATCGAATTACTAACAAAAACTAATGTCTAAGTTAACGAATCATATATTTTATAAACAGAATCCTAAAGCACAATAAACAAAATCTCAATGAACATTGAATAAAATTTATTAATTTTTCTATAAAATAATAAATACTGCTTACTTTTGTCTTCTATTTTTGCTTGGTGCATTACTCTTTTTTCCTGGGTCAGCCGTTCTTTTCCTTTTAATTTGTCTAGTTTGTGATTTATGCTGCGCTCTATCCGTTTCGACGAAGTCATCATCACCAGTTGTTGAATTTATTCGATCAAGCCTTTGTGATTCTTCTGGCTGAGTCACGGTTTGGGCTGTTTTTTCTTTAGTTGTATCGTTAGATGCTTTAAGTTGTTCTTCGTTTCTCTTCTTACGGCCTTTTGATGCAACCTTTTTATACCCTGAAATAAAATAACATTACTTTCAAACACAAAGTTTTATAAGATTAAAATAATGTAGTCAACAAAAATCCTAATGTAAAATCTATAGAATTACATAAGTACTTTTACGAATCTCATATTGTAACTTGCCCATAAACACATTGTACATTTTAAGGAATCAATTAATTTTTCAATACGATTCTACCAATAAATTACTAATCTAATTTAAAATCTAAGAGAATCATTTAGTATACAAAAGAATCAAGATGATTAACTTACAAGATAGCAAATAATAGATAATTTGAATCAACTTATTAACATCAATATAATTTTTTAAAATATAGTAAGGTGTTATTATACAAGAATCTCATGATGATATTATTAGAAACTGATTGTTTATTGAAAGAATCTCTTAGTAGTGTTTTATTAATAGAATCACTTAACGTAATCACCCTTCTATCGCTACAGATTACTCAATATTTTTAATGAATCACTCTTATTTCATTACGAATCTCTAAGTGTTATTAATGTAATCATTCTTCTATCGTTCTGAGAATCTATCGGTGTTTTTAGCGAATCGCCCTTCTATCGCTACGTAATCATTCTCAATGTTATTCACGTAATCACTCTTTTTCATTAAAGAATCTCTCAATATTTTTAATGTAATCACCTATCTATCGTTAAAGAATCTCTCGTGTTATTCACGTAATCACCTTTCTATCGCTACGAATCTCTCGTTATTAGTATTCTTTCAACTCATTTAAATTAACCAACCTTGTATAGATACGTAATCATCCTTCTATAGTTCTGAGAATCTCTTTGTGATTTTACGTAATCTTATTATTAATAAACGTAATTTGTGACTAATGTCTTAGTATTCATATCGAATCATCCTGCTATAGTTACGAATCTATCATAGATTTTCATATCGAATAATCTGCTATAGTTCTGAGAATCTATCATAGATTTTACGTAATCGATGTGTTATGGATAGAATCTGCATTGATATTTTCTGATTCTAAATGTATTATGGACAACATCTTTTAGTAATGTTTTTAGTATTCATACTACTCATTAAATAGAATCACTCTTATATAATTACGGGATCGTAGATAATTTTACGTAATCCGATTGTTTCATTGACAGAATCCATCATTCATGTTTTAATATTATTACTATTTACAATAAAAACCCTTTCTCATACTAGAATATATACATGCATACGATTTTTTAAAAGAAAAATTTACAAAACAAGAACAAACCCTATCAAACGCGTTTAAAAGGCGTTAAACATAGCCCATTATCTAGTTTCTATAATTATAACTACTTATGTTTGCGATTTCCCCAAAAAAACATAATTTTGAAGGGATTCCATAATAAAATCCAGAAAGTACCTTTCTTCCTCACGAGTTGTTGAGGATTTTCAGATTCAATCATCATTCTTGCCTTTGCTGGTGATTCGGTAACGATTGTATTTATTTTGGCTGAGATTTCGCTCGCTCGTAATCCTAGGCGACTAGAACACGTTTTGAGTGAAACCCTAGTTGGTGAATCTCGGCTATAATCTTTCCGGAAAAAATACTGTACGACCTCTCAGTTCTGTAAACTAGTAGAATATGCAAAGTTTTTTCAAAATATGGTGGTTGCGGTTTTTAAAGATTTGACAGTTATTTCCTTTTATACCTAAGGGCTTTTTACCTGTTTACCCTTATTTTAGTTTCTAATGTCCATTTAATTACACTATTGCCACATTGATTTTGGCAGAATCTCAGCCTTTATTTTTATATCATGGATGGTTGATATTTGGTTCTTAGTTCTCATATTTATTTGGGTTCTCACTAGAACCGACCCCTATATAAGCTGAGATTCTGCCAAAATCAAGGTGGCAATAGTGTAATTAAATGGACATTAGAAACTGAAATAATGATAAACAGGTAAAAAGCCCTTAGGTATAAAAGGAAATAACTGTTAAATCTTTAAAAACCGTAACCACCATATTTTGAAAAAACTTTACTTATTCTACTAACCAAAATGACGAGCAAGCCCTTTAGTTAGGAAATAAAAAACTGCCTATATTGTAACTGATTCTTCTAACCAAAATGACGAGCAAGCCCTTTAGTTAAGTTTTTAAATTTAATACAGTTTAATCACAACCGTTGATTGTTTAAAGATCTAAGGGTTGAGAGTTAGTTCTTAGTTCTCATATTTGTGAAGGGTTCTCATTTGATCCACCATATATATATATATATATATATATATATATATATATATATATATATATATATATATATATATATATATATATATATATATATATATATATATATATATATATATATATAGCAAATCTCCTATAAGCCTAAGTTTATAGGGAATAGTCAAATCTGTGACACTACATCCATTGATGTTGCATTGGGATACATGAAGATATGAAGCCCATTTTGAGATTTGTGCATCTTTTGATGCACAAATCTAAAAGCAACATCAATGGATAAAAAGTTACAGATACTATTCTCTATAAACTTAAGTTCATAGGAGATTTCTATATATATATATATATATATATATATATATATATATATATATATATATAGAGAGAGAGAGAGAGGAAAATGGAGAAACTGGGTATCAAGTTCTCCATTGACCTTGGTAGTGAGGTGGAGAAATATGGGCCTTTGGATCTTGCCTTGAGATTAGATATAGAGTAATTGGCTGTTTATGCAAAAAAAACCACTCTTTTTAAAAATGAGATAGCTGACAATTTATGAATCTCTCTTTTTCCTCTCTCTCCCAGTCAATCAAGCTCTCTCTCTCTCTCCTCTCTCTCCCCATTCCCCTTCTCAAGCTCCGACCACCTCATCTCCCTGACCAACCTCGCCATCGCCGCCGCAACCACGACCCCGTCGCTACCCCGCCACCACCACCGTGACCACGAACCCGCCGCTACCCCGTCGCCGCGACCACGACCACGCCTCCTTGGCCACCTGAGGAGATCACCGGTGATTCTGCAGCGAAGGCGGCTTCGGAGGCGGAGTGTGGCGACCGCATAGATCGTCCGATCTCGACGATAGTCATTATTATAGGTACTTAATTGGTCGTGTGATTTAAATTTTTTTTAGGGTTTTTGTTTTCTTTTGATTTGTAATTTGTTGAAATTGATCACAGCGATGCAGACGGAGGCGCAGCCACTTGTGAACAAATTCCAGCTCACTGAGGATCCTAATGAGTCCTTGTGAGTGTTTTATTTATTTATTTATTTATTTCAATTTCTAAATATTTTATAATTGAAGTATTACCATCCTACGACTGTGAAATCCTAGAGTGTTCAATGAATTTCTTATAAAAATTGATGAAACTGATGTCACACCCTTTGTCATGATTCATGTACTTGATAATTGAATCATGTAACAAACTGTGAACTTTATTATACAGGTTTCCCAAAGGTGTTCCATGGGTAAATTATCGTGGCAAATATAAAGACTTGACTGATTAGTCTTGTATGTGGTATTAAACATCACCACATCTCCAAGACTTAAATAAGAAGCTCGAGCTCTACCATCAGCCCAAAACACACTTTTCAGTGCACCAAGGTGATCGACCTCCATAGCAAAATAGAAATCCGGATCCGATTCCTTTCTATCTTGGAAATGTCTAATTATGTTTAAGCATTCACAGCTAATGTCACTTTGCCTTGTCTTTCTGATATGGTCAATCATCTGTTGCGTGGTGACCTGTTCATCATCTTGTCTCTGGTATCCAACATTAAGCACCTTTTTAATAGTAGACGGTTTCATTCCCTCTTCATGCAACAACTCAATGAGGCTAACGCAAGGCTTCGATCGATGTCGCTGCTTGTGAGAATGATGATGCATTATTTTATCGGGGCTTGTTAAAGGATGAACATGCTCAAAAATGAACTTAGTAACTATCCAAGTCTTTGAAGAAGTGAGCCTAATCTTCATTTTTTGCACCACAACCAACTTTAGTTTCCGGACGACGATTGATAATCAATCCACTTGTATTTTCAGTAGATGCTCTCTTTCTCCCCGCTTTATCGCAAACAAAAGTCCTCGAAAGAATCTCTCCTGAAGCTTTCTTTTATTTTTCAAAAGTATCTTTGTGAATTCCAAACCCAATCTTTTTTGCATATGCATTGTAGTAGTTGTATGCATTGTTGTCCGATGAAAACTCCTTCCTTTCAAATGGAATAATATCATCACTAATTTGACCATCCTCCAATGGTTGCTCGCTCGAGGAGGCGGCCTCTGACAGGATGACCCCATGAGAAGAAGAGGCTTCCACTGTTGCTCCCTCGAGGCGGTGTCGAAAGGAGGCTGCAGTTGACAGGTAAAAACTATGAAAAATAATAGAAAATTTTAATAATAGAAATTAAAGATAACATAAGTTTGAGCTTACTTGTTCAAGGGGATACGTTCAATAGGTTCAGAAGTTTGAGCTCTCCTCTGTCCTCCCTCTTTTTCTTCTCCTGGTACAAATTTTTTTTAATATTATTGATAAAGCAAAAAGAAGTAGAGATTGACAATTTTATCACTGCAAATAAAAGATAGTAGTTCTTTGTTGCCTATGTTCATAAAATCTTAATACTATTCAAAGGAAATATTAGAACAAAAATGTGAAAAGAAAAATGTATAGATAAAAATATGTAGAGAAGTGACAATACAAATGATATCTTTATCTGGTAATGAAAACTCTGGTAAAAACAAGCAGGAACAACAAAATTTTGTCACAATATTACAAAATAATGAAACGGAAAATAGCTGAATCAGTGTGAAGTGTTGACAAATGATTCATGAGCAATCAGTGAAGTCATGAATTTGTAAATAGTTTGCAAATTTGAGAGCTGAGATTCACCTTTGCGGACAGGGAGGCGGCGGCGGGGTAGCAGCGGCGGGGTCATGGTCGTGGTCGCGGCGGCGAGGGCCTGCAATAAAGGGATCGTGGTGGCAGGGTAGCGGCGGGGTCGACAGAGGCAGGGGTCGTGGTGGCAGGGTAGCAGCGGGGTTGGCAGCGGTGGGGGCCAGTAGCGGCGGGGTTGCGGCGGCGTGGGTCGGGGCGTCGTGGTCGCGCTGCGGACGTGGTCACCGCGACGTCGTGAAGGCGGTGTCGTGGCAGCGTGGTTCGTGGTCGCGGCGGCGGCAGTGGGGTGTCGGAGATTGAGAAGGGGAAGGGGGGAGAGAGAGGAGAGAGAGAGATCTTGATTGACTGGGTGAGAGAGGAAAGAGAGAGATTCTTAAATTGCCAGCTATCTTATTTTTTTAAAAGAGGGGTTTTTTTGCATAAATAATCCATTACCCTATATCTAATCTCAAGACAAGATCCAAAGGCTCATATTTCTCCACCTCACTACCAAGGTCAATGGAGAAACTTGGTACCCATTTTCCTTATATATATATATATATATATATATATATATATATATATATATATATATATATATATATATATATATATATATATATATATATATATATATATATATATATATATATATATATATATATTATATATATATATAGGTGTAACTAACTTAGTTACACCTATCTTTAAAAATACATGTTTGACCATCGATATTAACAATCAATACCATTTATTGTGATCTACATGTCACCAAATGAGCATGGATCAAAAATCATGTGGTTTGGGATGTTCTATCCTATAATTCAAGC